>JAJLUT010000001.1:0-593600 GCA_030564305.1 Suzukiozyma glaebosa
CCTCAAGCGTGTAAAGATCCGTGCCTCAAGCGTGTAAAGATCCGTGCCTCAAGCGTGTAAAGATCCGTGCCTCAAGCGTGTAAAAATAACTGCACTTATCGCTCAATTTTAACAAAATATTTGCCGAGAGCATGCCCTGCCTCTAAGTAGGACCCTTTACCTTGACTGGTACGAAAAACAGATACATGCAAAAATAAATTATTGTTCTGCACCTATCACACGGGGTACCAGCAAGGTTCATTATAACCACTTCAGTCTAATGTTCCCAATACATTTATATAAAAATTTCATCGAGAACAACTCTTGTTGAGTTTCGTCAGTTTTACTATAACCATTATTTACTTTTGAACGACACATTTTGCTACAAAATGTTTTAATCCTGAGCTAGTTATGGCTTCTATTTTTCGTTCAATCGTTTCCCCAATATACTAAATGCTTATAGTATACGACTGTTGTTTTCACCATGGTGCAATTTCCCCACAAACTAATTCAAGTAACTTGATTCCCTCGTGTATCACAACGAAATAAGCCTAGTCATTTTGTTCTTAAAATAATGGACCCATTCAAAGCCAAATGCGTAAACCTTGAGTCATACAGTTTTCGGAAGATAACCGGAGAAAAGTTATTGATTGGCACCTGACAATTCTCTCACGAATAATAAATTATTAAATTAGGTTTCCGTCCTTTGCATCCAGAACAAATTCGCAAACGAATTCTTACAAAATGACGCCGTGCCAAAAATTGTACGACGGCCCCAAGCGAACCCGCTCATTAGAACTCAAGCTACTAAAAATTCAATCGGCAATTATATTTTGATCATAACGGAAGAGCCAACCTTAGTCGCACATTGATTACACGTATCGACATTCCACCAACAACTCCTCCAAACCTTTGCTACAGGATTATTAAGGGTGATTACACGCTTTATCGAAAGCATCTCAAAATTTTTCAGTGGTTGTAACGCATCAAATTACAGAGTTATTTTTTTGCAAAAATCTTAAGCTGGTCCATGTTTGACATTTACCAAATATAATTACTTTCAATAAAGCTTCTTCTAAAGATATTATATGTCATACACAATCGTTCATCCCTGAGCAAGCCGCCTTCAGGAGATAAGTGGCCATTCAAGTCGAAAACCACTTGCAATCGAATGCAGTAAATAATAAACAAGACAAAAAACAAATTACTACTTTGCTACGTTGCTCACTTTCAGTTATTATGTTACGATTCAACTGGCTACTTTGTGCACTTTTATGATTGTCAAAAGGATCAAATGAAAAGCAACTGAAATCCTTATATTTGACTCGACTTAATGATACTCGCTCTAATGTCAATTTTAATACTTTATAGATTGATTTGATTTCCAGTCATCCCTAAGGACAAGTTCTATATTTGCGAAAGAAGTCCAAAATGAAATTAAAAAAGAAAGCCGCTTCATTCGCTTCCGCCGATGTCGCGTTTTACCATCTCTCGATTATGCATACAGTCAATGTGTAACTAAATTTTACGAGATCGAACTTACGAGGTATCAAAATAATAATATCAAACATACTACGACTCGAGACGTTATCGGAGTGCCACTCTTGAGATCCATAATGTAACCTGACTTTAGGAAACTGCAATCATCAAACTGCAGTAGCATGGCACCGGGTCAAATTTTGTCCGATTGGTACTTTTATCAGTATTGAAAATGAGAATTTTGGACACCTGAGGTTATAACCAGATCTGGTCGTGATACCTCCTGTATACTCATTTATCCCATATTGTGTCGCTGGTTTACTGTCAGTGGTTACCTGTAAGACAGAGCATAGGAGCAGTATCTTCATTTAGTTACACGAATACCCGAATTAAACTATTTCGAGTGAATATAAACTCGGGTGCTTCGTAAATTAATAGCGAGCTATATTATTTAGCCGAATACTTTTTGACTTCCTCAAAAATAAACATATTATTGAACCCTGTATTTTTTCGAACAAAAGAAAAATGCGATGTGGGGCATTGATTATAAGGAGATGATTTACACTTAAATCTGCACAAACTATTTACTGACTTCCACAAGACTTACAATGATTTTCAATAGAGGGTTCTTGATTTGCATCTTGCTTTTGAGGTTGACGTATGGAATCACGATTAGAGAGAATACAATTTCTTCTGACAACTTGAGCGACGATGTTGGAATCCATGTTACCAGACCGTTCTATTGGTCTATTTGGAACTCTTTGTCTCTGCTTGGAAACATAGTAGTTGACGAAGAAGCCGCTCTATATATTTCAGCTGCTGCTGATATAGATAGTTTTGAAATATCTATGCATGGTGGATTTGATAATCACGGTGTTGTTTTGTTTGACGCTGGAAATATAGAAAACAGTACAATTTCATTGTCTACATTGCTAACTGCAAATTTTGATCAATTCTTCATAGTTGCTGCTCAAACTGTTTTGAAGTACGGTGAACTACACAACCATGGGTTTTTCACATTCTACAAAGAATCAACTCCTAATGGAATTGTTGATCTAACTTCGGCCGATTTAAATAATGAGGGTGATATCTGCTTATATAATCAGGACCTAGTCATCACAGGACCTGTCATGGCCAGCGGCTGCGTTCATTTGCAAGGCTCATCAACACTTACTGTACCCATTGAGTTGCAAAGTGTGATATACATGGAGAGTCCTTTAGCACGTGTAACAGTAAGCAAGAATTATGATACTACAATCTTGCAAGTGTATGGGTTCGGAGAGAGTAATGTGATCGCAGTCGAAGGTGGTATTCTGAGTTACCAATATGTTACCCCGCTGGGTGTTTTACAACTAAGCGATACCCTTGCTGTTTTCATCGGAGAAGGTTACGATCCGAGTTTGTTTCAGATTCTTGGCCTGGAGCTTATCATATATTCTGGTCCAAGTCCAAACACAGGCCGGCCATCAATTTGCCGCGTCTGCCCATCAGTGCCAGTTGCCCCACCACTTGAACATTTCCCGCTGTCATCGTTACCGACATCTTCGTCAAGAACAATCTCAGAGTCTATGAGCATGTCCTCGCATACTATTTTGTCTACTTCAAGCATAGTTGGAAAGTCTTTATCAACAATTGTTTCCTCCAGTTCCATGATATTTTCTGGATCAGCATCAGCGCTTAGTGTACAATCTTCACCTTCTTCTGTATTTGCGTTGTCTTCAGGGATGGTTCCTTCGTTGAGTATTGCAAGTTCGTTAAACACTAACTCTGAATCGCAATCATTGGTCCAGAGCTCATCGGCTGCTTTACTCTCATCAAATCTCGAATCAAGTTCACGTTTGTTAAAGTCTTCCAGCGTTGCCATTTCGTCAAGCAATTCTACTGAATCTCTATCGTCTGAAGTTTTGACTACATCAGGTTTAAGTACACTGTCAGGTCTATCGATTATCTCACATTCTGCCATGTCGTCAATTCCTACCGAGTCAAAATCATCAGTAGTTTTAGCTTCATCAACTGCTCTGTCATCATCAATTTTAGCTTCATCGATTGTTTTGTTATCAAGTGTTCCGTCGTCATCAAGTGTCTTATCGTCATCAAATGTCTTATCGTCATCAAGTATTTTGTCGTCATCAATTGTTCTGTCGCTGTCAATTGTCTTATCAACATTGAGTGCTTTGTCGTCATCAACTGTTTTGACGTCAGCATCTGTTTTGTCATCATCAGTTTTGTCATCATCGATTGTTTTGTCGCCATCAAGATTTGACGCAAGTTCACTTTTGCAGTCCTCATCTAGCGTCGATACTGAATCTGAATCATCCAATGTCTTGACATTGTCGGGTTCGGCAACAAAATCAGGGTTACCGAGCACTTCCAACACTGCTACTTCATCGAACGTCATTACAGCATCGATATCATCAACGGTCTTGCCATCATCAGGTTTCAACACAAGATCAAATTTGATGAGCTCGTCGGATATTTCCAGTTCATCTATCATTGTTACTGGATCCAGTTTATCAACCTTAGGTTCATCGGTTGTGTTAGCATCATCAACCGTTGAATCAAGCTCAATTTTTGCCAACTCTTCAACTATTGCTACTTCATCAAGCGTCACTACAGCTGCGATGTCATCAGTAGTTTAGCCATCATCAGGTTTCAACACAAAATCGAGTTTGTTGAGCTCTTCAAATTCTGAAGTTTCATCCGACACCATGACAGACACAAATCGTTCGATTTTAGGTTCTTCGGTTATTTTGACATCATCGCTTTCTGGTACAAGCTCAGTTCTACTGAGTCCTTCCCTTACTGCAATTCTGTCAAGTACAATATCCGAATCCATATTATCAAGCCTAAGATCATTGAATAGCTCGTCTTCAACTGACATAAATCCTCATTTGCTAAGCTAAAAAATGGCAAAGAGTACATCGAGCTTTGCTGTCAGCTCTAAAAATACTTCGTTGTACTTGTCAACGATTTCAGATAACAAAGTAAGTACAAGAAACTCTGCTCTGACTAGCATATTGACCTCCTTCAGTCTGATAACACTGTCAAATTCAAGGTTAATACCTTCATCGTCTGGCATCGTGAATTCTGAAAGTCAAACTGCTTCAAATACGTTGGAATCAAACAGTGCATCAACCCCAAGATCCATTAATGGTGTTTCCACAATCATGCCATCGTTTTATTCGGTGACCACTACTGGACTAAGTCTGACTTTTCAAATTGTTTCACTGAATTCCAAATTTATGAATTCAACCAGTTCTAACACCAATGCTCATTCAACAAGTACATCAAGTTCAAACAGAAATGTCCACAGCATTACCATAAGCAACTCAAAGACTATATACACCACTTCAAGCGAAAATACACTGACACAATTAAGCTCCAATTCAAATACCAACTCGGAGAGCATTTCAAGTAAACCCAAATCTATTGCTGGCGTTTCTACTACAATAGGCATATCCACGGAGACTCCATACAGCATTGGAAGTTCTTCGACGGTATCAAATTCCTTAGCCGGTATCTCCACTACTTTGGATGGCAATTCAAGTATATTAAAGAGTAGTTTTATGTCAAGTTCTACGTACTCAACAAATTCCAACACGTTTTGGACTTCGGACAAAATCAATACAGCTTCAAGCAATTCTGATTCCAGCACAAGTGTTAGCAGTGCGCCCAGCTTCACCAACTTCCCAAGTAAAGCCAAAAAATCAAATTCACTCACAACATCAACCAAAGCTCCAACTTCTGACAAAATCAATACAAAAATAAGTGATACCGATGCCACAATCTCTACGCACATTTCGAATATAACCAATACATCCGCAACAACATTGACCAAGGCTACAACTACTGCTGATTCCAGTTCCAAAAACACTAAAGCGGTCTCAGGCACAGAGTATGGTTTGTCAACAATTAGTATCAACAATTTGGTGCATTCTAGCCTTTCTGAAATCTCCAGTAATAGTGAAAGTACCACAATTACAACTTTTCATACAAAAGGAGCTGCAACAGGGACTGCTTCCAAACAAGATACGTTCACCGGCCCACAAAGTGATTTCAAATCAACCTCGGCAGAACCTACCAACGCTACATCTATCAACCATAACTCGACGTCAAAACGAAACGTTTTGTCCATTGGTTTGATTGTCATGTCCTATATTATATCTTCCTATTGGTAAACGCACCAATTTGGACTTCGTCAAAATTTGTACGAAGAGGCTTTAGCGATATAAATACACAAAGTTAATATAGATCATCGATGATATACAATAAAAGTGCACTGTTTATTTGTGTTACAATTCCACTTCATTCAAATATGTTCAAACTCAACAGTTGAAATTATTGGTCTCGGTTAACATTCCTAAGTGCACACGGTTGATTTGATGATAGCTGTATGGTTGTAAGTGGTTATTTTAGGCAATTCTGTCAGGTGAATCATTCATTACGATCCACAGTGATTTTCGCAGATTTCGTTTCGACGCAAGCTGATGCATTTCTAGAACCTTTCATTGACATCTTTTTGCATATTCAAGCTTTGTTTGCTTAACCATTTACCTCAAAACGGTTAGTTATGCTTATATTGCCTGAATTACTTTTAGTTTGTGTTCGTTGCATGAGCAGTTTTGTGTGTGTTATGTCCGAACAATAATGCTACTATCTTTCAACTTCATCTGGTTATGATCAAGGCACCTCTAATACAGATATGCTTACGGTTGCTTTAGATACGAGTGAATTGTTTGTTGCAAGGCTTACGTGTGTTATCCAAGATGGGCTTCGTTTAAATAATATGATATCTATTATTGGAAAAAATAACGTATAATGCCCGGTAAAGTATACTAACTAAATATATAACAACTAATGGTTAACGTTTAGTCTATTTTTGCTCTAAAGGAAAGAAATCTTTTTCTTCCTATTCTTATATTGACGATGGGCTAACCCATCGCCCACAACAGTATTAGTAATCAATTCTGTCACTATTTCACATAACCAGAAATTACGTAGTATTTTTGACACTTCGTCATTCTCGCGTACTGAAATCAAGAAGGTACTCTTTTTCGAATTCTACTTTCATATTATGTAGTTACTTGGTTGATGTTACTTCAAGTATTAATTTCAATCAGCCAAAACGGCTAGTTAAACATGATCCGTTGTGCTTTGTTGGTGGTCTAAACCACTAGATATTCTTAAGCTAAAAGTAAGAACCACTCAGGCTTTCGCGTTTGAATCAACCTTTTCAACTCAAAATACAATGTACAAAAGGAAGCTTGGATAAGTGGTATTGTAGATTCAATCTACCAGTCCAGGATGTAAAAAAGCGCACGACTCGAAGTTTTTAGAAGCGGAAGCGATCTTCAGCATCAAGTGTAAGAACATAGCATTCAATCAGTCTCGGGATCCTCTCTCAGTTCTAATCAGTGCGCAGTCTCAACATTTTTACTCCGCCCATACACCCTTCTCCTTTACTTGATCTTATGGATCTTACGTGATATTGCGAGTCAAATTATTGAAGGAGTGTTTATTTTGAAAAGTGTTATGACTGTTTCACTTAGTTTTCAGAAGTCAAAAGAAAATGAAGCAAATCTACTTGAGTGGTTAGCAATGGCCAAAACTCAAAGTCTCAAGCTTTCCCTTTGTACTATATACTAAGAAGATTTATTTCTTGTGCAGTTTGTTGACTTCCTTCTTACCTGATCTTTGATGTCTTAACTTCCTGTACACTTCCATCTATACATTTATGAACAAATGAATTATAGACTAAAGTTTACCAATATCCTCCAAAACATGTAATGCAACCAATTCAGATTGCTTGACGTAATCCCGAATACTGCTGAGAATGTATTATGTTGTATGCCCAACCTATATTCATTCATTTTTGACTACGTGACTTTCAGGTCCTAGCATTCACTCAAACGTAAGTTCTATACTAACCTCATGCAACCACTGAAAGTGAATTCAAGCTCAATCCAATGTCTGTTATTCTTTCATTTTCTATCATGCATTATATCTGCACCTGCTATCATCTGAGTGGCTGATCTTAAGTCTACGTATATACTCATGACAAAGCGTATAGAAAATCAGCCAAATTTCTCTGGTCACCTGAAAATTATGTCTCAAATTACACCAGCTTTGGTGCTACTGGTAAAGGAGGGCATTTGCCACATTTTGAGGGAATTGGGTTGGGTACCGGACCCAGGTATGTAAAGATGGTATTTTGACCCCATAATGCAAATAGGTTTTGGTCGTATCCCGTACCAATATTGAATTTGTCTGTATATCTGTTTGACTTTAGTGAAAGTACCCCCGAAGTATCGTTATATGAGTACTGCATGGCGGTCCCATATTGAGTCGCAATCCTTGTACTGGAACCAAAACCAGCCAAAGAGTATGTGGCTCCACTTGGCACGTAATAAAAATTCGAGTTTGAACTGTAAAAAACAATCGTATTATCCAAAAAACCTGCATCGATTTGTTCCATGATTGCGAAGGATGATATACCAATCAAATGTATGCAACCACCGCCAAGTATTGGAGTTGACATTTGATATTGTTGACTAATCAAATATATATTTCCAGAGTTGTACAAGGATCCTTCTGTGCTATCCAAAGATACAAACGACAATGAGCCATCAAAATCATAATTTCTAAATATCACTAGGCTTCCGTAGTTCTCCCATTCCGATGCATTGATATGAGTACCCAATGCGTTTTCAATGAACATATTCCCCTCGTTGATGAACTGAAATCCTGATAGTTTGAAGTTTAGGGGTGATGTGTTGTTAATTGACACTGTTCCGTCCCAATTGTTGATTGTTGTTACACTAAAATCCATGTTCTCTGTATCTGAAGTAATGTAAAATCCTGAGTCCTTGTTGACTATGAGTGTGTCTATGCTAACAGAACCAGAATCAAAAATTGACCAATAAACACCGTCTTCAACTGTGATTATCTCGGTGATTTCATCTCCACCATGGGTAACTGTATTCTTCGTTATATCAGTGGATTCCAGCAGGATGACCAAGACGCTACAAGCAACAAGTGTTGTAAAGAATGAAATCATTGTGTGTGTTGAACCTGAATTGTCAGACGCATTCGCGAAGCTTAAGTACTTCTACCGACAAGGCACAGCTCCATAGAACAAACTGAAAAATAGTTAGCAAATTATGCGCCACTCTTTCAATAGCTATGAGAATACTTTTCATTTGACCTTGGGCTCAACTCACTGTTAAATCAATTAGCATTTACCTCTACAATTCTCCCATAAGATTATGGTCGTTTCGAAAAAAAGCATGTAATCTGTATCTCAAACTCTAAATCGCCCATTCTTAGTACTATAAAATCGACTACTGTTAAACAAATTAAAATTGTAGCATATTTATCTCAGCTGAACAAGCACAAACGTAATTCCTTGAGTAGGACATTCGACAATTAAGATTTCAATGAATTTGAGCGGGCAGCAGTGCAGACAATTTACTTCATTGATTTTCATTACCAATAATAGTTCGATCGATAAGTATGTTCAGTTTTTGCAATATAGTGCACGTCAAAGAAATGAGTGTTTGGCTTTCAGTTTTTGCTTAATCCTGCCTCACTTGGGTTTTTGTAGTTTTGTTTTTCTTTTGAGCTAAAATGCCCGCTTCACTCTTTGTAGTCAATTTTTGAAAGATTCCAGATGGCAAGTCAAACACCAAGCTTGACCAATAAGAATATCAATACTATATGAGATCTGCTTGACACGCAGAACGTCCCCAGTTCGGTCCTGGGCTTTAAAAAAGAGATCTCTCTTGTGATTGAATTCATCAATAGTAAAACTATGTTCATCCGGTTAGTTTATCTGTTGAATACTTGATTTGCTTTCAGTATAGTTGCTAAATTGACAATGGCGACGCAATTCAGTGCTATTCTCAAAACACACACCACTTAAACCCGACAACCGTGTACCTTGCAACAACCCATAAGAGAATTGAACTAAAATAAATGCACCCCTGGTACAAAATCATATTTCGATAATCGATATAAGAACCATGTCCTATTATCAAACTCCCAAGATACATGCCCAAAATTATTAAAAAACTCAAGAAAAAGTATAAAGTACCGTACACTTTTCCAAATTCTTTAGCTGAACAAATCTGGCCAACGCATGCTGGAACCAAAGACATGACACTAGAAGTCGAGACACCAAATAGTACAGCGAATGCAAGCAATATCGCAAGATTGCTTTTAGCTGGTAACCAAAGTCCGAAAAGAACAATTGTAGACATTATTGAGCCAATTAGCATAACATTGAAGCGCCCAAACCTGTCAGCCAAATAACCTGTTATCAATCGTGAAGGTATACCAGTTAAGTTGATAATCGCGATTAATAGGTACGCGTGGAAGTTGCTAATACCAATACTAAGCGCATACGATGTAATAAAGGTTAACGTGGACAATGAAACTAATTCAACGCCAGCAATGGCAAATGTGAGAAACAAAAATTTGAAATCTTTGATCAAACTCAAGTCGAGACATTTACAGAAATAATCCAAGCATGATATCGTAAACTTAGCGGTCTTGCGTTTTCTGCTTTTGCAAACTGGTTGTACATCAGTGCCATCTTCTGTGAATTCGTCAATCTCGTCTTCATGTGTATCATCCACTCGCTCTCGCACAAGAATCACTGACACAGACATGCACACTAAGCAAACAAATGCCAATATCCTAATTGCCCATTGAAACCCCACTTCCTTGTATAACTTTTGTAACATAATTGGAAACAACGCCCCGCCAATCAACCCACCAATGGTTGCAATAGAACATGCAAATCCTCTCTTTTTCAAAAACCAATGTGACAAAGCTCCGATTAGTGGTGCCATCCCCATGGATGTTCCAATAGCTGTTAGTATGGAATAGCTCAATATAAAATCCATTAAACTTGTCGATTGAGCTGTCAATATTAGGCCTGTTGTAATGCAAATAGTACTCAAAATCAATGGTCTTCTAGCTCCAAATCGGTCAAAGAACTCACCAAAAAAAACACTGCAAAAGAACATTACTCCTAGGTGTAAGGAAAATATCCATGCCACGTTGGTTCGTTTTTCATCTTTTAACTGATTTTGGGACACATAAGATTCTATTGCTCCCATCGATGTCGGTATACCAAAATCCACTATGAGTCCAATGAAACTCCCCAATAAAACTAGGTTTGCTTTGGTACCACCATCGGGGAACTTTGTCATACTCTTTTCAGACGAGTACATTATTTGGGATGATTTTAGTGATGCATCCTCGCTGTCTTGTTGGTGTACAGTAATAGCAGGGATAACCCCTGCATTGACAAAGCTCAAAGTGTCTGTTGTACAACATTCATCAGTTTCAAAGTCGCGTATAGTCATATCAATCAGCATCTGGTTGAGTAGATAAAGACTGGATGATATTTAAATTGCTGAGATCACTGTTTTATTGAATAGTTCAGCCTCAAAATGTTTCTTCTTTCACTAAGCGTCGATTACATCGTACTTCTCAGTGCTCGAATCAATTTCTTCGCCTACATAACCTGCGGAGATCATAGGGCTGTGACGCGATATTATATGTCCATCAAATACGAGTGAACAATGAGGCGATTGTATCCATTTACAACTCGAACAAGTATTCCCGCATGGCTTGGACGTGAAAATTTATTTTACCCCATTAAAAGAAATGTCTCAAGCACGAAGTTGGGGTCCACTAGCGACAACGGTGATATTTGAGTCTCCACTCAAAATATAACTCGCTTCCAATTTTTGATGGCTACTTCATTCCAATTTTATGCGATTTATGTGAGGATTTATTAGGTCACCAACCAACCAAACTGCTTGAGTATGTCTAAGTTCAAGTGTTACAGAATTTAATTGGAGCATGGGCACCTCCTTGGCGAAGTGTGGCAAATAATGGCCAGGGATGTTACTAATACTCACATACTATCAGTTAGCACTGACTGGTGTTTCCCTTTTTCGATCTTGAGGTTCATCAAAGTAGCTCCTTCAACTGTTGCACTCCCCAAAAAAAAACCTATTATGGAAGAGCGCATTGGCTAGAATTGGAAGAGATCTAATTTTTTAGGTGAGTCCCCATCAGGAAAGCAGGATCTGGTGCTTAGCGTCTATGTATCTTGGCTGCATTTAAGCAGAGCATCGGCGTCCCGAAACCTCCTGCGATAGTGAACTGTTGGCAGCGACGGTCATGTAAATTCTGAGTACTGGTTTCTCAGGCGATCCTAAGCTTATGCTGTTATCGCTCATGCCATAAATCTGGTATTAGCCTTGCAGCCATATTTACTTACATCAACTCTTCATCGGCGAAAAGATTGTTGTATGAGTCTGTGGCAGTGTTGGAAAACCTTCATGAAATCTGGAAGTTGATATTTTATGTGTATATGCATGTAAACTTAAAAAATTTCTGTGTAAGAGATTCAGTCAATGGGGTTCAATCGTTTGATCGAGTGCGTATATGAACGGGACAAATACCAGCTTTTATACAGTGTTCCGAGGATACTTCCTTTGCTTGCAGTAGGAATAATATCCGGTTGAGACAATCTAGACAACTTGAAGTTCAAGGCTGGATATTGAAGCCATTTGCAGTACATATCATGAACGGTTTTGTTTAAGCCATGTGGTCATCTCATCAATCACTACTATATATCCGTGCAATTTTACTCGAACATGTCTACAAACAACACACATATACATGAACCGCTTCTGCCCCAAAACCCAAATATAGCATCTGTCCCATTGAACATGCACTATAACAACCAGGAAAATCTGGAGTCTACCAGCCTGGAGACTTTGCCGACACCACAAATAACAATATCTCTGATCCGAGATCAATGCGAGAATATGAATTCAAACAACATTGGTACCGTGCAGCCAAGTGCAGTGGTGCTAAAAGAAATGGTGGATCGAGTCGAACAACATCTGAGTAATAGTCCATTCAGTTGTGATAGCGAAGATATCAAAATAGACCGCCTTATTGAATTTCCAGTAGAGGAAGACGAATTTTGGAGCCGCGATCCCAGAATTTTAGCATGGGCCGGGAAAGACGATCCAAAACACCCAAGAAACTGGCCAGTCTCACAAAAGGTCTTTCAAACATGCATTGTTTCCTTGTATTCATTGATGTCGCCAATGTCATCCTCAGTTGCAACGCCAGCATTGAATGAGATTGCCACAGACTTGAATATACATAACTCTTTTGTCAAAATACTCACGATCACCATTATGATCTTAGCCTGGGCATTAGGACCTTTACTAATTGCACCGCTTTCGGAATCGGACTTAATAGGTAGAAGACCCGTATTGAACATATCTATCTGGATAGGGTTCATTTTCAACCTCAGTTGTGGTTTTGCGAAAACTCCAGTTCAATTGTGCGTATTCCGATTCTTAGGTGGTTTAGGTGGGTGCGCTCCGTTGAACGTAGGAGCTGGTGTGTTGGGAGATCTATGGTGTGATGAACAAAGGGGTATTGCTATATCAGTGTATGCATTAGCGCCGAATTTGGGTCCAATAATATCTCCAATTATCTCATCATTCATCATAGAAAAGAAGACATGGCCTTGGATATTTTTCGTCCTCGCTATTTGCAATGGTGCGATTGCATTATTTGGTTCCACGTTTCTCAAAGAGACTTATACCCCCAAGTTGTTGAGACTTCAAGTGAAAAGGCTCAGAAACGTCTCTTGCATGCAATTACGAACGACATATGAGATTGCTGATGGAAGATCGTCATGGGAGAGATTTCTGACTAGTGCTCTTCGCCCATTAAAATTGTTGTTCACTCATCCAATGATTATCGGTTTGGGATCATTCATGGCATTTGTTTACGGTTTTATGTATCTAATGCTTATCACTATCCCATCGGTCTTCAGCAAAATTTATGGGTTCTCAGTGGGAACTATTGGCTTGATGTATATCCCATTGGGCATTGGATTCGTTAGTGGAACTGTGTTCTGGACGTGGGCTATTGAGGAGGTTGCAACTTTCATGACAAGAAGAAATCATGGGATCGAAAAGTTAGAGTATAGGTTACCGTTATTGGTAACCAGCGGTATTGTTGTGCCTATTGGATTGATTTGGTACGGGTGGTCGGCTCAATACGAATTACACTGGATTATGCCATCGATTGGATTAATGATTTTTGGGTTTGCTTTGATCGCTGTTTTCAAAACTATAACACAGTATTTGATAATGATGAATAATCGTTATTCAGCTAGCTCGGTTGCTGCTGCTGCTGTTTTTCGATCGCTATTTGGCTTTAGTATTCCTTTGTTTGCAACTCCCATGTATGCCAAATTGAATTATGGTTGGGGTAATACTATGTGTGCATTTATTGCCATGGCATTGGGTATACCGTTCCCAATCTTTTGTGTTATTTATGGGGAGCGATTACGAAACTGGGTGAACAATAGAATAACGGTTAAGCAGGGCAAAGCAGATGGTCGAGTCTACAATGGTTGGCATGCTCAAAACTCTGTAGTGGGGGAAACAGTGGAGGACGAAAACATAAACGGTTGATATAAGTTAACGAATTTAATTAGGTAAACGCTTTATCATAGAATAATATAGATATACAGCGCAAATACATATGACAGTAGCATTGAAAAATGCCTAAATATAGTTCTTCCACATCTCCGTCCTGTTTTGTGCAAACAGATTTCCTGAACCTTTTTTTTTTGTCATAGATCGTATAAACGTATTTTTTAGATGGTTCTACTGACAAGAATCTCAACAGAAATATTTTAATTCATGAATAACACTGTGACCTTGTTTCATGCAATGACAAACGATAATATCAGGACTAGCTTGAATATGTCAGGCTTGGATTATACCTTTCAAGATAATGTCCATTGCGCGAGTATCTACATTGTAATACTTCTCATGAAACTACAATTGTTCAGAGAAGCGAGTCTTGTTGTAGTACGTTGGCCATTATTTTCCAAATCACTCAGAACAAAAAAGTTACGAGCCATCAACTGATGAGTATTATTATGCTACCAAGACGTACAAACTAGACGCTGGGTGGCAATCAGACGGGGTCAATCAAATTACAAGGGTAAGAAAATAACATCATAAAATATGGGACCCTGGTCATGTTTACTCAGTATCAAGTTGCCTCAAGAAATCGAGTCGCTGGCTCATGTACGTTCGCTGAGTCGTGGTGCGGTTTCGGTGAATCTAGTAGTCCTATATATTACGATGCAAAAATGAGGACATTCGACTATGTTAAATGGTATGTACGCATAATTTCAATCATTAGAAATAGAGCCTTTGTTACTCGATTCTAGCCTGGTATACCTTGATGTGCTTGTAGCAGAGCGTGGAGAGTTTCACTAACTATATGAACAAATCAGCTTTGGAAAATTCATGCAGATGCACGTATGTTAGTTCTGATATTCAGCAAGATCGAACGAGTTTGTCAACCCAGATCATCACCACTCACATCATTCACAAGGTCAAATTCTAGAGTGACCCATATTAAGTGCTCAAAGTATGGTTGAGTATGGTTGAGGGGAACTTAGTATGTTTCTTTCAATAATCAACTTTCAGAACCAGGGTCAGTTGGTTGCCAGATGCGAAATTTGCTTATTGAACAGAACCAAGACACTTTTGTCTTATGCTCATGCACGATTG
Source organism: Suzukiozyma glaebosa (assembly GCA_030564305.1). Taxonomy (NCBI): domain Eukaryota; kingdom Fungi; phylum Ascomycota; class Pichiomycetes; order Serinales; family Debaryomycetaceae; genus Suzukiozyma; species Suzukiozyma glaebosa. Next base: position 15,102 of record JAJLUT010000001.1, read on the forward strand.
TAGTTGCACGATTGCCATGTTCATGGTTTTGCTGTTTTCAACGACGAGGCGGTTTCAGCCAAACTTAAACTCAATATATCATTGTCGATTACTTTGCAAAGTAAAAGAATAGCACGCCATAGCTCGATCATGGTCATAATGATATATTGATGATCAAATCTGCAAATATTGAATTGTGTGTAGACATTTTGATTGATTTAGCTCATGACAATAGGTCATTCGAATAATGTTTATCGTCTCAAGGTTTCAACACTCGGTGTTCATATACTTGAATTTTTGCTCAATCTGCTCAAATCTCAATATGTGCAAATATTCAGAGTCTAAAACTGGCATGTGACGAAGGTACTAACGAGTTTGCCATCTTTGTGTTGTATTCACATCATGGATGAGGAATGCTTACGGCATTGGAAAGATCAAACTAGAATAACCTCTGAATGATGAACCTTGAATTGTCATGCAAGATTCGCTCGAAATTCAATTATATGGAACTATCAGTAATTGGAGTCCTCATCGGCGTTCATTATTTGAACAACTGGAAAACAACTAATACATGCAGCTCAAGAGTTTGAGTGATTGGCAACCTCTATATGTTTTATGTTGAGTCAAAAACTCTCGTCATTATCGTTCAATTGAAACCCCTCTTGTGTCGAGTAGAGGATTTCCTGAATCTGTCTAGTCAATTCAAGAACATCCAACTCCCCCAATTTATCCATTCGATTTTGCGACGATACATTTATTATATTCTGGGTGAGTATTTCGATTTCGCGTAACTTATTGAAATAAAAGTTTCGTTCGGTCTCGAGCGAATCTGCCGACAGTTTGTAATCCTGCAACTCATCATTAATAGCCATGTATTGGCTCTTCAATTCCGACAATTCATTAGATGTCGATCTCATGGATCCCACGGCTCCATTACCGCTATTGACTCTTGACGCTGATGTTGGAGTTCTCACAGCAGATTTGTAGACGTTCCTGTCCCCGTTCATACTGGCACGGTTATCCTTTATCGCGCTAGTTCTGTCGTTCGACACTTTTCGAGGTTCATTCACCCCACTCGATCTTCGAGAATCGTTTGGTCTCCTCACGTCGCTCATCTTTCTGGTATCAGTCATTGTCCTATCGCTGGCACTGCTCACACTCCTCGATTCGCTTGATCTCCTCTCGCTTTTGACAATATCTATATCCAATACCCCGCCATCGTTTTCTTCCCAGTATTTCCTCAACCATTGTAGCAATTCAAGGTTATCCTGCAATCGACACTTGATGAGTTTGTTCACGTCGATGACTTTGGTCACATTGTGTTTATTGAATGACGATTGAAGAATCTTCCAGTTGATTCTGTAGTCGTACTCGGTGGTGGCATTAAATTTGACTTTCAGAATGGGGATATCGTTGTATATTGAGTTCATGATCATGCAAAAAGCGGCACCAGTACCGCATTTCTCCACCTTGGTGTAGTTCAAGTCCAAAGTCTGGTTTAGCCACTGCAAGAGTTCCGATCTGGACATGGTTGGTTTAAATCAAACCATTAGCGTGTAAACGTAAACAACACCATCTTTTTCGTCTATTCACGTGGCGTTGTCATAATTTCCGACAAGAGTTTTGACAAATCAGGGTTGCAAAGTAATTACAATCATATCATATCTAATAATGATTTGTGGAAAGAGTAGTATTATATTGAGTGGTTTGCAATCTATAGCTAAGTCCATTTCGTTGCTTGTTGAGTTTAGTATGTATCACATGATATTCATGTGACCAATTTAGGGCCGTTGTGATTCCACGTGATTTTGAGACTGTTAATTTTTACGACATTTTTTCATGTCGCGAAATTTGGTTACTAAAATTTTTCATTGAAGATTTCAGCAAAAGATTTATCATCGACAACATAAACATGGACACCAAAACTCCAGTCACTTTAGCTAAAGTCATCAAGGTCTTAGGAAGAACCGGTTCAAGAGGGGGTGTTACCCAAGTCAGAGTTGAATTCTTAGAAGACTCATCAAGAACCATCGTCAGAAATGTCAAAGGTCCAGTCAGAGAAAACGATATCTTATGCTTGATGGAATCAGAAAGAGAAGCAAGAAGATTACGTTAGGATTGTTGTGGTTGTATAGAATTATCTATTGAATATATTAATAAGTCAAAACAAACGAGGGAAACAGGTTGTGACAAAAGGTTGGAGAAACATAGGAATAAGGGATTATGATGGAGATTGATTGAAGATATGTTGAGAAAGGAGAAAGAAAGAAGGATTGGTCAAAATGGTGGATTCCTGATCCAATCATTTACGGGGGGTAACGAAATGGGTTTACATTGAGAGTCATCCATTTGAGCTCATCCCACGAAGTCATCGACTGTTTGGTGATGAATCAGAGCCCACCTCACAAATACCCCTTTTCCATTATGTTCTCCATTTGCTTGATCAACCATTGTAGTTTACGGAATCTGTTATGTTGGTAGTGGTCAGTGGGGTTCGAACGCGGCACCAAGCCATGACATATAAATTGTAGATCACTTTGAGGTACAATGTGGCAGTTAAGCATACGAACGCAGGCGTCAAGCTTCAACAGGTATGCTGCTATCAGTAAATCGTAGATTTATGTCGATTAACGCATGTTTTGTCAAGTCATCATTTATGAAATTTTGTGCTGCACTCGCACATATACCAAACCACTCATGAATGGTTGACTACTGTGTATAGTAGCAAACGTCTCAACTACATCGATAACCTATAGGTCCAATTCTACGCGTGAAATTGGTCAAGTATTTCACAAAATGTAATTTGTCGGTTTTCTCAATGGTTGCAAAATTGTGAGAAAGTTGAAACCTAATAATTTTACGAGTATTCGAAAACATCTATTTGAAAAAGTACATAATCATTACTTCCGTGCTCGATTACGGCTACCGCACACTCTACAACAGTTGTATTCTCATTCATATTCATTAAACATATTTCTATCAATTTATCATCATATTATCATTATCTGTCTATCAACTTTGGAAAACATCATTGTGCACTGGCGGTCAGCATGAGCCTATGCACAGCACGTTTATATCATATAAAACTGTTGCCAACGTTATTAGGCCACCTATGCCATATTTGCTAGCCCGCCACCGACGGCCTAAAACCACGAGGACAACAATTGCGAGTCGGTTGTTTCCACCAATAAGTTTGCATTTAAGATCATTGTACGCAACCTTGACACAAGAGGATGCACAAAGTGATATCATCCTCCGCGAGTTCACTACCGTCGCTCATCATCTGCACTGTCGTGCATCGTCATCAACATCATCATTTACTTTTACAGTTATAGCGTCATCCTCCACTTTCTCTTCGAGCGTCTTAACCTAACTCAAAAGCATGCTTGATTTATTCAACTTGAAGGTAATGTTTGGTTCAGGTTTAACGTCGTCCTTCACATCCTTTTCATCCTTCTCATCGGCATCGTCATCTTTGTCATCGGCATCATTACCTACATCATCATCTTCCTCATCATCTTTCTCGATAGTTTCTTCGATCTCTTCATCTTTCTCGCTAGTTACGGTTTCTTCGCTATCATCGTCGATGATAGCTGTTCTTTCCCCCGTTTTGGTCTTTTCCCCCACCATGTCGCCAAACTTCCAGATATAATACTGGCACAAGCTAGCGTAGGCGACCTTATCCGAGCGATACAAAATACTGGCGTCCAAGTTCAAAGGCGAGTCTGGTTCTGGCGTGTCCAAAAGCAAGACTATAGCCACCACCACGTTGTACAAGTTCCACGCTGGCGACCACGACTTGTCCAAGATGTCCAAGCAAATCTCTCCTTGCAAGTTAATGTTGGGGTGGATGATGGGCGTGATAAACTTGACTTTTGGCGGTTGCGACGGGTATGTAGCAGGCACCGAAATGTCCAAGTGCCATTTCCCCAAGTAGTACGGCGACGTCTTGGTGGTGTTGATAATGGTGGCTGTCCAAGTGTGGAGCGAGTCCTGGTCAGGTTGTAGCAGCGTAATCTGAGGATGGGTAAATTTGAGTTGTTTATACTCTTGAAATAATCGTTTATCACTCATAGTGTTGTTGTTGTTATTCTTCTTCTTCTTCTTCTTCTTCTTTTATAACTTCATGTGACAGCGTCAGCGAAATTTGTTTTCTTTTTTGCGTTCTTTCCCCATTGGGATATAAGCCGATCTCTAGCCGAGGCCCTTCTGATGCCAGGCTTATACCAGTAGGCCCAGGTGGGTGAGAGGTGGGTAGAATTGTATAGTTTGTGTGTATAAGTATTATGTGTCATATCTGGTTGAATTGTGATTGTGTGTTGTCATTATTGTATGTATATGTTTTGTTTTGTGAACGGTTGATGAATTGTGGAGAAGATGCGAAAAAGTTTAACTGAATGGAGAACGGCGATGGAACATATAGTGATTATTATTGTCAAGATTGATGGTTTGACAACTACTGGGTTGTGCTAGAAGTGACAACACAATGGTATTTAACCCTAGTTTTCACTAATGATTGACAACTGGGGTACAAGATGTCGTAGTCATGGACAAGTAATATAAAAACAAAAACTCAGTGACATGAGTGTGTTTTAGGACTCTTTACCTGACACTACACCACCTTTACCTCATACACGTTCACTCTGTTCTTACATAGTATGACCAATACCCATCGTCTCATTGGTAAGAAATAGGCCCGGTTTTCACCTGCACACAAGCGCCGATATGAATCATAATTTTTCACTTTTGGCACCAACCGAAACCAAAACTAACAAACACGATCAAAACATGCTTAGAAGAGTTAGTATAAGATCGTCCAGATCATTCTCGTCATCGTGCGTGGCTGGCAATGCCAAAAAACTAAACAAGTACTCGTCGATAGTCACAGCTGACCCAGGCCAGGGTGGGTCTCACGCCATGTTGTACGCTACCGGCTTTGATGACGCCGATTTCAATAAGGCCCAGATTGGAGTGGGTTCAGTATGGTGGTCAGGTAATCCTTGTAACATGCACTTGATGGAATTGAACGATAAGTGCACTGACTCCGTCAATAAGGCCGGGTTGAAAGGGATGCAGTTCAACTCGATCGGGGTGAGTGATGGGATCACCAACGGGACTGAAGGTATGAAATACTCGTTGCAGTCGCGTGAGATCATCGCCGACTCGTTTGAAACCATGATGATGGCCCAAATGTACGACGGTAACATCTCTATCCCCAGTTGTGACAAAAACATGCCGGGGGTGTTGATGGCTATGGCCAGGTTCAATAGACCTTCAATCATGGTCTACGGTGGTACCATCTTGCCAGGATCGCCCTCGTGCGCCGGCGCGCCCGCTGGTGGCTCGCAAGCCAAAAAGGGCGACTCGATTCCCGACAAGATTGATATCATTTCGGCATTCCAAGCTTATGGCCAGTACCTTTCGCACGAAATCACCCAGGAACAAAGAAACGATATTGTCAAACACGCTTGCCCCGGTCCTGGTGCATGTGGTGGAATGTACACCGCCAACACCATGGCATCAGCCGCAGAAGTCTTGGGTATGACTTTGCCTTACTCGTCATCGGCCCCCGCCGTGTCGCAAGAGAAAGCGCTCGAATGTGCCAGCGTCGGGTTTGCCTTGAAGAATATCTTGGTTGAAGATATCAAACCCAGAGACATCATGACCAGAAAGGCATTTGAAAATGCCATCACCTACATCATAGCTACTGGTGGATCAACCAATGCCGTGTTGCACATTATTGCGTTAGCCTCATCTTGTGATATCTCAATCACCGTCGACGACATCCAAAATATTTCCAATAACACCCCATTACTCGCCGACTTTAGACCTTCGGGTAAATACGTCATGGCCGACTTACAAAGGTTTGGAGGTACCCCAGCAGTCATGAAATACTTGTTGCAAGAAGGCTTGATTGATGGCTCGCAAATCACAGTTACCGGTAAAACTATCAAGGAGAATGTCGAGAAATTACCCAGCTTGCCTGAAAAACAAGACATTGTCCATTTGGTGTCGAACCCAATCAAACCTGAAGGTCACATTCAGATCTTGAAGGGAACCTTAGCCCCAGGTTCTGCTGTCGCCAAGATCACGGGTAAAGAAGGTACTTATTTCAAAGGTAACGCCAAAGTGTTTGACGAGGAAGAATCATTCATCAAATCTTTAGAGGCTGGTGAAATCAAAAAGGGCGAGAAAACCGTGTGTGTTATCAGATACGAAGGTCCAAAAGGTGGCCCCGGTATGCCAGAAATGTTGAAACCATCCTCAGCATTGATGGGTGCTGGTTTGGGTAAAGACGTTGCGTTGATTACTGATGGTCGATTTTCGGGAGGATCTCATGGTTTCTTGATTGGTCACATTGTCCCTGAGGCTGCTGAAGGTGGTCCAATTGCATTAGTTCAAGATGGTGACGAAATTGTCATTGACGCTGAGAATAATATCATTGACTTGAACGTTGATCCAAAAATATTGAATGAAAGAAAGAAATCATGGATCAAACCAAAACCAAGATATCCTAGAGGTACATTAGCTAAATACTCGGCATTGGTGAGTGACGCATCAAAGGGCTGTGTTACGGATCTTTTCGAAGAATCAAAATAATCATCTAAGAATGATATTCACAATGTGATTACTTATAATATCATTGAAAGATAACCAAAAGCAAAGTAATCGATATTTCAATTCCAACAAAAAAAAAAGATTCATGATCTTGTTCATTTGCATATATATAACACTCAAGTAATGACTAACCAAATTAATAAATTCAATGTCCTAACGAAAGGATTACGATTGATCAGTCTAATTGTAGTACGAATTACCGTCTCGCTATCCTGTGATATTATTATTCGAAGGAACAAAGTCAAGATGTTATTTGACGTATCTTCTCGTCTACTAAAGTCGGCAATTGCTCTAATAAATACTCTTGATCCTTTTTCAAATCAGGATAATGGAATTCTGGTTTCAAGTTGAAAAACGGCAAGTTCAATTTCGTTAGAACAGTTTGAGATTCTCTTGCTATTTGTTTCGATTTGAACAAAACGGATTCGTCAAATTTCCTCAAATCAGCTGTATGTAAATTGGTGAGTTCGTCTATCTTATTCCCAATCATACGTGTTTTGATAGGCTGAAGTTTCAAGGCACCACACGAGTTAGGGTCTTGTTTCATTGAGTCTTCTAAGCTTTTTAATTTGATCTCGTACGAATCAATAAGCTGTAATCTACGCGCTTTCCAACCCTGCTGAGCAAGTGAATGCAGCTCGCTCATGTCTCGAAGCTTCTGAAAGTTTTCAAAATTAGTTAGAATTGAAAGCTTCACAAATTGAATGGCATGGTATCTATTCGTGATATATCTCGAAGGTGGACCTTGGTAGATTGGGCCATCTGGGATCTTCGCTCTTGGAATGTTATCTTCAAGGAATCGTTTTAGTTTCTTGTCGTACTGGCTTTGTTTGGCAGATAGATCTGAGAATAACCGTTTTAACCTGTCGTCATTAAATATTCGATCCACGAGTTGCTTTTCGTTCTCGAACGTTAATAAAGGATACTTTTCACGCGAGCTTGTCTCAATCACCTGGTGTATTGAGTGTCGTAGATAATTCCAGTCGTCTCGAAAGTCCATTTCTGCCTGAAAGCATACTAAATGATTTCTCGAAATCAATTTGGCTGCGAAAAAGTTTTGTCAATTACAAAAATCTTACGAGTTACATTTTATTTCTATAAATGCAAGTAATAAAAAGTGCTTAGGCAGGTTATTTAGTTCTGACAGTATAATCGTCGCCCGATTGCGTGATATACCTGACCCAGGGGTATGATTGGTATTGTAATTTTGGTTCGTTGATTCTTAAATATCTCACCTGGATTCCACTGGTGGTGAAATAGGGAATGGAAAAGTTGACTTTGATTGGTTTTTTCAAAACAAAATCTTCGGAGTCTTCGACTGCTGGAAGTCCTAATTCTGCCTTCATGTGAAACTGTTTGCCTCCCGGGAAAGTTTTCAATTTCCAAATGATACATGATTTTTCCGGTATCCACTTGATTGACCCATACTCACTGGTGAATTTAGGGGTATCGGCATCATCTGGTATAGGTATAACAATTTCGACATTGTTGGCTGTGGACTTTCGTTTGATTTGCGCCTTGACGGTACACAAAATTTCTATTCTCGAGTGTTTGTGGACTTTAGATTTGCAATTGACAAGAATTAATGGTTTCATCAAGAATTGTGCTGACGATAAACGGTATGACATCAATGTGAACTCACCATCTGGGGGAATGAAAGTGATAATTTTTTCATTTTCAAATTTCAGTAACCTCACACATTGATGGAATTTAATGTCTTCCATTTCCACTTTAGAGTCGCCATCTATGTTAGTTTCCACATCCCCATTACCCAGAAATATCCCTTTGTCATTCAACCCTAATCGCAAATCGGGCATACCTGATAATTGTGATTTGATTTTGATTGCTCCCAAGATTTCCGAGTTCAATACTTGGCCATTGGAGTTGATCAACATGTTGATCGACTCGACCACGTCCAAAAACGCTTCGTTCTTCTTGTAGTGTATTCCGTCTTTTCTCCAGCTGACAGCATTGGTCAATGCGTTTGGTGGTTGCACCAACTTGTTGGTTTTCTGTCTGATCAACTTGTAATAGTCTTGGGTGATGTATTCCTTCAAAATTTTGGTATCGGTAGTTTGCGGCACTCCATAGTCCATCATTTCGTCTAGCAATTCATATATAATGACGAAGTTATCTCGAATACTTTCCTCCTCCAAGCTCTTGAAGTATTGTTTCAAGACCTCGATTAATTTCGAAATGAAGATGACGATGGCCATGATGTTTTCGTTTTTCTTGGTCAATGCGAGTATGTATAGGTTGTTGTGCTGGATATAGATGTAGTTTATGCCCTGGTGGTTGATGAAGGGCTTGTATATCTCGTCGGTGATTTCCAATTCCAACAACAACAAGGGGAATTTTTCAATAGTGTTTGCGGGTATATCGCCCTTGTAGTCCCGCGACAACAAGGGTTTCCCCTTGATATCTAAGAAATGGATCTGTGAGGCCATAAATGTCGATTGGTGAAATATTCAATGTTGGTTTGTTGTCTGTTTCGAATCTGGAGTGTCAAAAATGTCGTGGATCAATGAGTAAATGTCGCAGAATATCTGAAACGTCTACTACGGTGCGGCGGTGACTAACATTTATCCTGCTTGAATACTGATTGGATTGAACAGTATAGACAGGATAAATAAACTTGGAGTTGTAAATGTCGACCATCCTGAACAAACAGTTCTTTATCAGAATACTAGGTAAATTTGTACAGGCACAAAACATCTGTCTAGAACTCGACAGCAATTAGGTACATTTATCGACTTTCATCAAATTTTTGCTAAATATGATACTAACAAAGATGTAACTTGGGAATCTTGAGTATCAAATTATCAGGCACATGATTAGACTACTCTCAATTATAAGAGGCGAAACCTACACTCAAACGATGACGTAAAATGATAGATCTTGGAATTGCAGATTAAGATTGAATAATATAACAAACCAGGTCGTAGATAGCCAATGCTATTGAAATTTGTAATAGAGTGTCTCCTGTAAACTCGATTTATAGATTTGCTTGAACCCATCTCAACAAAACCTAGTCTGCAATCCATGTATAATAAAACTTCTTGGTAAAGAAACAATAAGCTACACAAATCAATTGCAAAGTGTCTTATTCAACTTTATTGGCTAGGTTATACAATACCCACTTGTATAGCAGGCAAGTGTGGTAATCTTCTCATCTGACGTCATGAGCTCTTTACCCTTTTCCACCTATCATCGAAGAGGTGGGACAAGCTGTATTCACCAAAATGGCCATATTCATGCTTAATCTCACCTGAAACTGCCATCAATAGCATTGTCTTCCACTTGCCGTTGGTATCATTGTCGGTTGGTACTAATTGGGATACAATACCTACCGAAGCTATTATACCTGAATTTGGATGTGCAAACTGCAGAAACCACACCCAGTGTTATCAACGAGTGATGAGATGTTGTTACTTCTACATGTCTTGTTTGCCGAACCTCTGCCCAGCGTTTGGTGAAATTTTTTCTCTACCAAGCAAATACTCGACTACACGCCAATGCCCAGCAACTCCGCCGAGTATTGGCAGGCAATACTAGAGACAAATACACTCGTACCATTGCCGTGCACGTAGTTCGACACATGAAACATTGGCCAAGCGTTGGTCACAGCCACTTAGTTTCATCGTTATAAACTAAATGCACTCGGAGTCGTATTCTGTCGTATGAGTTAAGCCATTCTCAAAGCCCACCCAAACCAAGAATAAAACAATGGGGTGGGTGCAACACGAAGTGTATTGAATACTCAATGAACTTACAACCATTATCTTTACCATCTCTACCATTTTCTACACGATCTCTGCTCAAGTCAAACGTCGTTGCTTTTGTTTGTTTATGTTTTGCAAACTAAAATTACACTTGGTGCACGCTCGCAACCGGGCAAGTATAAATATCGCCAGTGATGAAAATCAGCAAAGTTTAAGATCAACCATGTTATTCAAAGCTACTGTGTTTGCTAGTTTAGTTGCTTCGATTGTGTCGTTGCAGACCATCTCAGTAGAGGGGAACGCTTTTTGGTCGGGTAAAGACCGATTCTACATTCGTGGGTTGGATTACCAGCCTGGGGGTGATTCCAAAATCACCGATGCTTTGGCCGACACCAAAACCTGTGAACGTGACATTGAATACTTCAAGGAGTTGGGCATCAACACTATTAGAGTCTACCATGTCGACAACACCGCCGATCACGACGAGTGCATGAAAAAATTAGAAGAGGCCGGGATCTATGTGTTGATTGATACCAACTTGCCCAAAGCCTCGATTGCTCGTGATAAAGGGGCTGAATGTGCTTATAACTCGTTTTACTTGGAACAAGTTTTTGCAACCGTGCAACAATTTTCCGTCTACGACAACACTCTCGGGTTTTTCGTGGCCAACGAAGTGATCAACGATGACAAAACTACTGCAGCTGCATTATACGTGAAAGCAACCGTGAGAGACACCAAAACCTTCATCAAAGAACGTGGTTTGAGAACAATCCCAGTGGGTTATTCTGCTGCTGACGTCAGCTCTAACAGATTGGACACTGCCCATTATTTCAACTGTGGTGACGACCCCATGGCTCGTGTCGATATGTTTGGGTTCAATGACTATTCTTGGTGTGGGAAGTCGAGCTACACAACTTCAGGTTACGATAAAAAAGTTGAGTCTTTCAACAACTACTCGGTGCCAATCTTCTTTTCCGAATATGGTTGTAACGAAATTACCCCTAGACCCTTCACCGAAGTGGAAGCTTTATATTCCGAAGATATGACCCCCGTATTCTCGGGAGGATTGGTGTACGAATACTCCGAAGAAGCTAACAAATACGGTTTGGTCAACTTGAAAGGTGACAGTGTCACCACCAACCAGGATTTCGACAACTTGAAATCAGAGTTTGAAAAGACCAAAAACCCTTCAGGAGATGGTGGATACCACAAAGACTTGCCAGCTTCGGAATGTCCTGAAGTCTCAGACAGCTGGAACGCAACAAACAGTATACCCGATACTCCTAACGCCGCTTTGAAATGGATCTACAAGGACGAAGATCCAAAACCTCTGGGTTTGGATGCTGAAACGCAATGGAAATGTTCAATAGAGCCCGATGATGACGAAGGCTTAGCTAGTATGGCCTCGTCCGCCGCCACCGCTTCTCCTACAAGTGGTGGCTCATCAGGCGGTGGTTCAGGTTCGTCAGGCTCTTCATTGTCATCATCGTCGTCAGGTATTGCAGGTAATTTAGTTGCAAACCCTTGGATACATACGCTTGGATTCATGGCTGCCGGTTTTGCCTTGATCTAGTTTTATAGGGATACAGAAAATATAGATAAATCAATAAAAACATGAATATTGACGAATGTATGTGAATCTGAAAACAATAAACTATCTCTTTACTTTTCCAACTCACAGATGGAACCGATAGTTCACTGAACGTGGAGTTCTCGCTGCGTATCTAGAATCTTTTCCCGATTCAACTCTAGACGTCATAATTCACATCAGACTAAAAGTTTCAAATTAAGCTTTCGACGAATGCAAGTTGAGTTATACGCGGTACAGAAGATTAGATTCGCGTTCACGACAAAGTGTAAGCACGATCTTAACTATTAGTAGCTATGGTTACGATGATTGACCTACATGAGGGTCTGAAAAAGCCAAAAGCTTGTTTAGCTATGTGTCTTTGCACGCCAACAGATGCGGACGGTACTTATGTCAAAGACAGCCTCAGCTGCCTATCTATTGTCACTTCCAGGTTAATAATACTATTTGTTCATTCAGCTAGCTCTATACAACTTGTTTGATTCCATACATCATTTCTTCCTTGTTGATCAAGTGGCCGATACTATCAATTTCCTCCAATAGTTTGTCAACATCGTAACACCAGTCATTCAACAACTCGTTCAAATGTGAGTTTTCTTCGCCCTCTTTTTCAACAACAGTTTTGTTTAATTTATCAAATTTTATGATGCCTTGAGGTCTATTGATCTTAGCATTGATAATTCCCTTGTTGACTAATTCACTTACATAAGTTTCTGATTCGTCTTGAGTCAATTGTAAAAGATAAGCCAACCTATCTAACTTGATACACTGATAGTATTTGTTGATGATTCGTAAGTTGTGTTCGATGATTCGCTTTTGTAAGTTTTTGTAGTTCTCCTCATCATTGAATATTGGCGATTTATCGAAAAAATCGGTTTTGTATAAAGACTCTATGTTCGACCAGTGGATTAATTCGTTAGTGGTAAAGATTTCCAACAATTTATAGATTTCGGCCTCGACATATTTGGCAAAAATTGGGTTCTTCTTGATTTTCTCAATCAAATCATTCTGGTGGGGATCGTAAGGTGATAATATGATATTGTAGACTATTGACACCAAATAGTCTTTGTATTCACTCGAAGATTTATCTTTGTTGATCAAGGGGATATCGATTAACAAAAGACTATTCTTGACAATATCGATATAGTTATGTTCAAATTCGTCGATTTGAATCAAGTACTTCAAATAGATCGATTTGAACTCGTCTGCTCGTTCGAAACCCTTTAGGGTCTTGATCAAGATCTTCCGCGACAAGATTTTTGCCTGGGCGTAATCTCCTTTTTGCAATGTCAATTGAATTTGCTGCAAGATATACTCAATTTTATCACTGAATGGCATCAACGAGTACGTCTCCACTTGCAAATCACACAAGATCTCCACCGCCTTGTCCAAATCTTGGTATTCGTTCAAGTATATCTCGGCCAATGTTTTTGATACTATAGCTCGTTCAACTTCCACAAATATCTTTTTGTCGGTGACCAAACGGATAGTTTCAATAACCTTGATCTTCATCTCCAACTGTTTCTTGTTCTTGTCATTCAATTCTGGCAATTTGCTGATGACATCTTGAATGAACGTCTGAATCGAAGATTTCAATTGTCCGTGCTTCTTGGACAATATCACAATCAAGTCGTTCAAGTACAACCAATCCTCGTTGTCTACTAATGTGTCCACCAACTTGGACAATACTCTCTTTGAACTGGCCAAATCACTAGCTTGTCGAGTTTGTTTCTCCAACACCAACAACTTATCCACTTGCTCCTTGTAGTCAGTTAACTGAGCAATGCTGGGGAACTGCTCATCCAAGGTCTCGGACAAGTCCTTCTCTGCCTTAATTGGATCTTCTCTCGACATTCTCTCTAGTGTTCTCGTTGGTTTTGTTGCCGGTCAAATTCGTTGCCACTTTTTACGCTCGCAGCCAAATCTCAATCACGGAAGCGCTGCTGGAGCCATCGAGCCATCACAGAAATAAATGGGTCTGAACAGACCAGATGAGGTGTTGGACAAGTTGGTGGAGTTGATACGGACACACTTGGGTATTGAAGATGTGCTGAGAGAGTTTTCGCTTTTCATTTGTGACTTATACGACCAAACGAGGTCGAACCCAGACCGGTTTGAGCTGTTTAAACGAATAACGGCGAAGAATGGAGGAGAATTGTTTCCAGAGGTGTTTTTGAGCGAAGTGTATGAGCTCTTGCATGGTCTGAACAAGAAAGATGTCAAGACTGAGGTCAAGAAAGAACAAAAGATCAAGAGCGAACAGTTTCCTGGATTGAGTATACCGAATGTGAAACGGGAAGAAGTACAATTTGACTTTAACAAGGAGAATGGTGTTGAAACCAGAAATGAGGAAGATTACTCGAAGTCGTTCAAACACGAAGAAACTGGTACAGTGAAACTGGAATACGACGACAATAGTCATTGGCGCCGGAAGGAGGATTACAACGAAGTATTCATTGAGGGAGACATATATGAAGGCACTGTGGTCAACTTGACCAATTATGGGGCATTTATACGATTGGAGAACTCCAACACGATTGGTTTGTGTCATGTTTCTCAAATATCATACGATGCTCAACGTATAGACTCTCCTTCATCGGTGTTGAAGATGAATCAGCATGTGTTCGTTAAAGTGCTATCTATCGACAAGGGAACTAGAAGTACCAAACAGAAAACTAGTTTATCTTTGCGATATATAAATCAACAAACGGGGTTGGAAGATACGCCGTCAAGACGGACACGAGCGGAAATACCGAGAACCCAGCAAACGAAACGAAGGCTAACCTCGCCTGAACGCTGGGAAATTAGTCAGCTTATAGCGGCTGGAGTGTTTTCGGCGCGGGATTACCCCGAGCTTTACAATGAAGACCCCAATCTGGCTTTCGCTACGCCTACGTCGGCGACAAACGACGACGACATTGAAATCGAGATTGAGTTGAAGAACCAGGAGCCAAAGTTCTTGAACGGCCAATCGAAAGAAGTCGATCTAGCACCAGTTCAGATTTTCAAGAACCCAGAAGGTTCGATGTTGAGATCAGCAATGAATGGGTCAAAGTTTGCCAAAGAATTCAAAGAAGAGAAAATCCGACTAAAACTTGAAGAAGAACAAGAGAAATCAAGCAGCGTCAACAAGAATGATCCGATGAGCAGGATCAAATCGGACCAAGAGTCTAACGAGACCAGAAACTTCATCAAAGAATGGCGAAATCAACAATTCAAAGACAAATTGAAACTTGGAAAACGTACTAATCTTTCAATGAAAGAGCAGCGAGAGTCTTTGCCTGTGTTTGCTATGAGGGACAAATTGGTGCAAACCATTCGAGATAACCAATTCGTCGTGATTGTAGGTGAGACCGGATCCGGGAAAACAACGCAAATAGTGCAGTATTTGCTTGAAGATAAATTAAATGTGGATCAGGCAACTGGTAAACTGAAAATTATTGGATGTACCCAACCCAGAAGGGTTGCGGCCGAATCAGTTGCTAAAAGAGTCGCCGAGGAAGTTGGCACTAAGTTGGGCGATGTCGTGGGCTATACTATTAGATTCATTGATAAGACAAGCGCGAACACCCAGATCAAATATATGACAGATGGTATGTTAGAACGAGAGGCTTTGAATGACCCTGACATGAGTCGTTACTCAATAATAATGTTGGATGAGGCGCATGAACGAACTATTGCAACCGACGTTTTATTTGCCTTGTTGAAAAAAGCAGCATTAGCAAATCCCAATTTGAAGATCATTGTGACTTCTGCTACCTTAGACTCAAACAAGTTCTCTAAGTATTTCAATGATTGTCCCATTGTCAAGATTCCCGGCCGAACCTATCCAGTGGAAATATTATACACTCGAGAGCCTGAAATGGATTATCTAGCTGCTGTTTTGGATTCTGTTGTGCAAATCCACATTTCGGAGCCACAAGGTGATATCCTAGTATTCTTGACAGGTCAAGATGAGATTGATACATGCTGTGAAGCGTTATTCGGGCGAATGAAGCTCTTGGGTGACACAGCGCCCGAACTTTTGATACTACCAATATATTCTTCCCTACCGTCCGAAATGCAATCGAAAATCTTCGAACCTACACCAGCTGGTTCTAGAAAAGTGATTGTTGCCACCAATATTGCCGAGACTTCAATTACAATTGACGGTATTTACTATGTGATCGATCCTGGATTCGTCAAGTTGAATGCGTACGATCCAAAACTTGGGATGGATTCATTAGTTGTGAGTCCCATATCGCAAGCGCAGGCAAACCAAAGAAGTGGACGTGCTGGTAGAACGGGGCCAGGTAAATGTTATCGATTATACACCGAGAAAGCGTACGAAATGGAGATGGTTGCGAATACAATCCCTGAGATCCAACGGCAAAATTTGAGTCACACTATTTTGATGTTGAAGGCAATGGGAATCAATGATTTGATCAACTTTGAGTTTATGGACCCGCCGCCCACTAATACAATGTTGACAGCCCTACAAGATTTGTACACATTATCGGCATTGGACGAAGATGGATACTTGACTGAGTTGGGTCAAAAAATGTCCGAATTCCCCATGGAACCGTCATTGGCCAAGACAGTGATTCAATCGATCAAGTTTGGGTGTTCTTCCGAGATTTTGAGTATTGTTGCTATGCTCTCGGTGCAAACGGTGTTTTATCGACCCAAGGATAAACAAAAACAGGCGGATCAAAAGAAACTCAAGTTCCACCATCATCAAGGCGACCATTTGACACTATTGAATGTCTACAAAGCCTGGGAACTACAAGACTACAACAAGGGCTGGTGTCAGGAGAATTTTATACAAGAACGAAGCATGAAACGAGCGTTTGAAGTACGCAAACAGTTGATTGCCATCATGCGAAAGTTTGGCCACCAGATTGTGTCTTGTGGCAACGACACCAATCTCGTGCGCAAAACACTTTGCTCGGGCTTCTTCAAGAATTCCGCCAAGCGAGATCCTCAAGACAACTACAAGACGTTGGTGGAGAAGACGCCAGTGTCGATCCACCCGTCATCGTCGCTATTTGGCAAGCGGCCCGAGTATGTCATCTACCACACGTTATTATTGACCAGCAAAGAGTACATGCATTGTGCTACAGTAATCGAGCCCAAATGGTTGGTTGAATTGGCGTCGACATTTTTTGGGGTTGCCGATCATGCAAAGTTACAGACCATGAAGAAGAATGAAAAGATCATTCCCTTGTACGACAAGTTCAAAGAAGACACCTGGAGATTGTCCAACCTTCACGAGCGTAAGAAACGAGCGCTAGGAAATAGTAATGGTTAGAGTAGTATACATTGAAATCTCGCGTAAACGCCAAAACTCTGGAGAACACCCCCAGTATTTTTTAGTAGCAATTTCCCCCCCCCCACTGAGGACCAGTGTTTGGTTATTGTCTGTCTCCAACTTCACCAGCTGTAGTGGTGGCCCATCTGCCGTTAGTCAGAAATTCCGGCCAAGCGCTTGTGAAAAGTTGAAAATTTCGCTAGCAGATGAAAAATTTACGTGGGGTCCAAAAAATCAGTTTGACTTTTAAGTAAGCTTACCAGCTGGGTTTATTTGATGTTTACTATTGTTTAACATAGTGTATTATAAGGTTTGAGAGATGCGAAGAACCATAGACGCCAAGGATGCTATAACTAACAGAATGAGCCTATACTATAAGATGGGAGGAACATCAGCTACTTGTGTCAAGCCGCTACGCAAGCAATTTCCCATCACCCTGGCCATCGTCCACACTTCGGCCGAGAATAGCAACCGGTGTATCATGGAGTGCACGCCATTGAAGACAGACAAGCACGGCAACATTGTCGACAGCTTGGGACGCACAGTGGTGTTGAAGGGCATCAACTTGGATGCGTCGATGAAATTGCCCACTGAACCGCATTTTGCTAGTTACGAAGGTAACTCAAGCGATCCCGATAACTTGTTTTACGACGGTGACACCGTCAGCTTTGTTGGCAGACCATTTCCTTTGGAAGAGGCGCGAGAACACTTCACCAGGATCAAAAGCTGGGGCTACAACACAATCAGGTACCTTTTGACATGGGAAGCGATCGAGCACGCTGGGCCAGGCAAGTACGACGACGACTTTGTCGATTACACCATTGAAGTCTTGAAAATCATTCACGAGTTGGGAGGATTGTACGTGTTTTTGGAGTTTCACCAGGACGTGTGGTCGAGGTTTTCGGGAGGCAGTGGCGCTCCTCTATGGACCCTATACGCTGCCGGCTTGAATCCCAAAAACTTTGGTGCCACTGAGGCGGCAATTTTGCATAACGAATCGAGATTCCATGGCTCGAACCCAGAACGATACCACAAAATGTTGTGGACGTCTAACTACAAACGTTTGGCGGCATTCACGATGTTCACCTTGCTATTTGGTGGTAAAAATTACTTCCCTAACTTGAAAATCAACGACGTTAACATTCAAGATTACCTTCAGAATCATTTGATGGATTCGATGGGTTACATTTGGCAGGCGGTAGTCACAAGATTACCGGAAATGATTGAGAATGGTACCATTTTTGGTTTTGAATCGATGAATGAACCAAATTGGGGCTTGATTGGCCACGCCGATATCTCCACTATACCAGCGAACCAACAACTACGCGTAGGTACAACACCAACAGTGTACCAGTCTTTTAAATTAGGGATGGGATTTGCGTGTGAAGTTGATGTATATAAAATCGCCATAACCGGGCCCCAAAAATACGATACCAAGTTGATTGATCCAAAGGGTGTCAAAGCGTGGATATCGCCAGAAGAAGGTGCAGAAGTTGACAAAAGATATGGCTGGACGAGAAGCAAGGAATGGAAGTTGGGCACATGCATCTTTTCACAACGAGGTATCTGGAACTGGAATGAAGAATTGGAGTTCAGCAACTTTCCCATTATCTCAGAAGAGGCCAGGAAAGATATATCAGATAACAAATGTTTTTTGCTCGAACCTAATTTCTTCAACAAACCCGACGAAAAGTTTGTTTCATTGACTGAGACCATGCCTGACACTATTGACATGGACTACTTTCTGAACAATAACTTTGTTGATTATTACTTGAAATTCAAAAAAACGATTCGTGACATCGAACCGAATGCATTTGTACTATTACAACCCCCAGTCTTAGAGCTACCTCCAAGGTTGAAGGGAGATCCTAGAAATGTGGTTGACGACAAAACTATATATACCCCCCATTATTACGATGGAATGTCACTTATGTTCAAATCTTGGAACACCAAATACAATGTTGATACTTTAGGTATCATGCGTGGAAGATATCTTAACCCGGTATTGGGTATTGTCTTTGGAGAACGCGCCATTCGTAACTGCATTACAGGTCAGTTCAACGAGATGAAGGTTGAGTGTGAGACACATTTGGGATTGATTCCTGTTTTGATGTCTGAAACTGGGATGCCATTTGATATGGATAAAAAGAAGGCATATGAAAACGGTCGTTTTCACGCTCAAACTGGGGCATTAGATGCATTAAGTTATGCTCTTGAAGGGCTGCAAATGCATCATACCTATTGGTGCTACGCCAGCATCAATTGCCACAAATGGGGTGATAGATGGAACAATGAGGACTTTTCATTTTGGTCACCAGATGATCGAAATATAGTCGAGGAGAGACGCTCGCGATTCGACCTGCCTTATTCTAGTCGATCTAGTAGCAGGAATATTAGTTTGACTAGAATTCGTAGTAAGGTGCAAGATATACGCCGAAGGACTGAATCGCGTAGAAATAGTTTGGCTTCATTCGTTGTTGACTCGTGTCGTCGAGCCAGTATCTCGGGTGCGTATCCGTCACCTACAAAGGTAACACTAGCAGACGCCAACGGTAGTTCAATTCCTCCGAAACCGCCGCTACAATTTAATCCGAAATTCACCTCACCTGAAGAACATCATAATGGTGCTTCACCCGAAACTTCACCATTGCGAAAAAAAACATTACCAAGAGCTGCTAGACATGGCAGTATTGCATCCACGACCACAACAAAGTCCCTGAACTCTGGTGATGAAAACGAAGTACTGACATTGTCTGGTTCGTCAATTATAACGGCAAATAGTGAGAATATCGCTCAAAAGCACATTAAACGATGCTACCCTTCTCCAGATGGTGTAAGAGCAGTGAATGCAATCGTTAGACCTTACACAATTGCCACCAAAGGAAAAATCACATCAACTGGGTTTGATATGAGAGCGTGCAAATTCTCGTTATCCTTGTTGATTGATTTTGACGACCCAACTCTTTCAGATGTGCCAACTGTGATATTTGTACCTAAATGGCACTTTCCATTATTAGACTATGGTGATATTTCGGTAACCAATGGTTACGTGAAATACAATAGACAATTTGAATATTTAGAATGGTTTCACAATGACCAGGTTGTGAGATCTAATGGCGGATCATTCACTGACGGTTCGAGTGAAGCATCGTCGTTGCTGTTTATTGGAGAGAAGGAAGCTATCATTATAATCAAGAACGATAGTGGTGGCATTGCCAACCTCGACGACGAGGAAGAAAGTGGTAGCATTTTCAAAGCAAAAGAACAATACTGTCCAATAACCTGAACTGGTTAATCCTTGATCCGTTTGTATTAATAAGATAATTACCTTTCAATCTATATATTACACTCCCACTTTAAAATTCAAGCGATTCTTCCGCCACTCTCTTTGCACTGGTATTTTTCAACTCATCCTTGATCAATTGATTCACGAACTTACCGAAATAGTCGATATATGGTTTCAAACTGGTCTTTTCGTAATCGGCTAACTTTTTTTCAGTGCATGAGTCTTTATTGACAGCGTCTGAGTCCCATTTCTCTAATTCGTGTTGAATCTGCCTTAAATTAGGCGCATGGGTGGGATTGAAACCATAGTCATCATCTTCTGGATTACCTGATATATTTTGCAATGGGTCGAACGGAACACACACGTTACCAGTAGATGGATGAATGCAAAATGGTGATTTCAACAAATGGATCATTTGTCGTGAAACCTCGACATCTAATCTTGGGTACATGTAGTACAAAATGATTTCCTTCTTGGCGTCGTTGAGTAAACTCACTTGAAGTTGTGACTTCAAAACTTGTTTGGCAACTATATTTATATCTTCCCACTTTGCTTTCGAGGACGAAGTGGTCGACTGGTTTTGCCATTTATTCTTCAATTCTGCTTGCAAACCTTTATCCAAGAACGATAACAACTCCTCAATCTGTTCCCAGCATTTATCGTCCTTGGTCGAGTTTGGGGTGGTCAACCAAGGATCTTGGTCTTCTAGGATGATATTGACAAATTCGTGCTTGACGATATTGAAAGAACGTTCTATATGTGGATGGAACGGTTTTCTGAGTGATAGAGGTTTCTTCAGGTTGAATTTGATTGATTTGGATCCCAAAATGTCCAAGTATTCCACGATTGATTTTCTCACAGTTTCGTCCAAGCTTCGAGCACGAGAGTCACTGATCCAGCAATGGGCTCCTCTTCTACCTGAAAACACCCAGATCAAGCTCTTGAACCCGAAATCCTCTTTCAAGGCCACATCGATGATCTTGGTTGCAACCTGGATGAACTTCCAGCATTTGGTACAAATATCAGTACCTTTGCAACAAGTTCTCACCGGGTCGTAATCGGTCAAATCTATATCAAACACCAACTCTTTGGATACTGGTTTCATGGCATTCTTGGGCAAATTCTTTCTCTCTCGCGGGTTGACTGAGTATACTGCTCCCACTTCGAATCTCGTGGGGTTAGACTTGCACACTGACTGTTTGAACTCGTCTTGATTGGCAAATGAGTTGTATCGCTGGTAGATCCCCGACCGGTGCTCGTAAGCAAACTCTCTCATGGTGAAATCAGTGGTTGGTTTTGGCGAGTGATTGAGCCATTGGAAAAGATAGCGAAATGGCAAGAACCGCTCATAGTAAAACAACATATCGGCTTCAGATGGTTTGTGTGGCTTGGAGAAGTCCATCCCTTGCTCTATCGTGTCCATACCCTCGTCTTCAATCGTCATGGCAGCGTGTTTCCTTCAAGATGAAAATTATCAAATAAATTTCCAACGCGTTTGGGTGCAAAAAAAAAAAAAAACACCACTGCACGAAACGAAATCTACAAGTATTTAAAAACATTGGTGATGATTTAGAGTGTTCTTTGGGGGTTTATATAATATACAATGCAATAACTAATCTTGGGTTCTCAGTGTTGGAACACTAATGAAACTCCTTCGTCACCGGCAGTAATCAATTTCTTACCATTGTCCATGACGGCGAAATCAAAGATGGGCATGTTGTGGCCTACTCCCACAAAAAGCTCCTCGCCCGTTCTCGCATCCCATTTGTAGATCTTACCGTTGGAGCTGGAACCGATTAATATTGGCGTGTTGGCGACAAATTGCAATTTGGTGATGGCGTTTTCGTAATCGGGGTGCTTAGCGATTTTGATTGAGTTTCTCAAACGCCATTGCTGGGTGTCAAAGAGAAAAACATCACCGTGGACCAACCCTACGGCGAGAATGTTCAAGTTTGGTACTTTGCACCAACTCAAGGCTTCAATCGACAATTCGGCCTGGTCTTCGGAGTCCAAGGTCTTTGACGAGTGTACCACTTTGCCGTTATCGTTATTGACAATCGACAACTGGCCGTCACGGCCACCAATGGCTAATAAGTTCTTATTGTTCTTGATGGTGACCCAAGGGCTTTCGACGCCTTTGAAATCGACGTGCGGCTGGAGTTTGTACACCACGTCGCCGGTGAAGCAGTTCCACGACACCACCGAACCTTCTTCGGAGATGGTGACCAAGTTCAAGTCGTTCTCGTCCTTGGACTCCATAAACACGCCTGCGGTGCAGTCCAACGAGTGGCTGTACCCCGACATGATGTTGACCACGGACTTGCTGGCTTTGTCCAAGTGGTACACCCACACCGAGCCATCGGTGGCACCGAATGCAAAGTATGGCAAGCTAGGATGGGTTTCCACCCACAACACTTCTTCTACTTCTTCCAACTTGGCGAACAACAGCCATTTCTCGCCCGTTTTGTTTGCCTGATGCACTTGTACTTGTCCCGCCATGTCGCCCGTCACGAGGAACTCACCCTGGGGGAACGAGAACTTGGCGGCAATCACCGACTCCTTGTGATCCTTGATATCAGCCACCAATGTTGGTGGCTGCTTGTGCACTGTCCACAACTTGGCGGTGTGGTCGGCGGCCCCCGTCACCACCAATGGCAATTTGGGGTGGGCGGTGATGGCAAACACCGAGTCCTGGTGCTGGTCAAAGTACGTCCATGAGTTGTTCGACATATCTATCTCCAATGTGTGCTCCTCTCCCTCACCCCCATCTTCGCCTTCGTCACCTTCACCTTCATCGTCATCATCGTCTTCTGGCACCATCCCGTCGTCATCCTCAGCGATTTCTTCAGCGATTTCTCCAGTTTCCAAGAACTCATCCTTCTCCTCTTCACTATGGCCTACTTCATGCATCGAATGGTCGTCTGGCATCCTCTGTAGCTATAATTATTACTCCCCCATCGTGAACTTTCATTGTCGGCGGCTGACAAACAGCGATGAGACAGCGCTACCACCCCTCACACCTAAAACCATGCAGCGGCAAAGTCATATGGCACCAGTAGAGAAGTTGAGTTTGAAACGACACTGGGGGAGGGCGCTTAGGTTGGACATAGCACACAGACACAGAGCATAGACACACACAGATACACACAGGGTTTATGAGCGATTGGATATCTGGATTTCCTGGGTATCGCCAGGTGTTGGTGCAGGCCAAGAAGGGTTTTGGTCGGTTGATACAGACGGGTCCGGTGCCCCAGCATGTGGGGATTATTATGGATGGCAACAGGAGGTACGCCAAGTCGCACAAGATAGAGTTGAAGGAAGGGCACAACTTGGGGTTTGAGAGCATGGCGAGCATCTTGGAGTTGTTGTTTGAGTCGGGGGTGAAGTGTGCCACCGTGTACGCTTTCAGCATTGAGAACTTCAAGCGAAGTTCGTACGAGGTCGAGTGGTTGATGGACTTGGCCAAAAATAAGCTTCAGCAGATCCTGGCACACGGCGACTTGTGCGAAGAGTTTGGCATCAGGATCCACATCATTGGCAACGTCGCCATGCTCCCGAAAGACGTGCGCGACATCTTGCGCAACACCGAGGCCATCACCGCCAACAACACCCGGGCGGTGTTAAATGTCTGTTTCCCCTACACGTCGCGAGACGAAATAACCAACGCCATAAAGCTCACCGTGAACCAGTCGATCGAAAACCCACAAATGACAATAGACGAGCAGACGTTGAGCGACAACTTGTACACAGGGTCCAACCCGCCGTTGGACTTGCTCGTGAGAACGTCGGGCACGTTCCGCTTGTCGGATTTCTTGCTCTGGCAATGCACCGACCCCAACTGTGCCATTATCTTTTCGGAAAAGTTGTGGCCCGATTTCAAGCCATGGGATATGTGCAAGATCCTTCTCAACTGGTCGTTCAACAAGTACTGGTACGGCCACGGTAACGGCGAGCTCACCACCATCAGGTCCAACCCATTACTCGTGGACAAGGGCGAACCGGTTTCGCACTCGGGATCAGGCAAGAACCGCCAGTTTCTCGACCACGAGGACGAAAGCGAACGCAACAGCTCGTTGAAAAGCGTAGAGAACGATACCATGACCAGCGAAGAAGAGGAAAAATTGAACAAGTGAGTCCCCAAAAGTAATTCACTTTTTATAGAGCATTCAATTCTCACCCGATGGACGCCATATACACTAATTAAAACATTTATACTACACTACCCAACCTTGTAATTTGTTTATACTCAATCAAATCCCAACTCTTTTCAAAAAGCCGAGTTCTTATCGGACGCTCAGCGGTTTGACTCATTTTTCAATCGCAGTGAAATTTATCAACGTTTTTCATAATCAATCGAATCGGATAAAGTTATGGATATCGTACACCAATTACCAGATAGATTGCTATTTGCAGTGCCTAAGAGTATGTACTAGATTTTGCTTACGTGTGGGTTGGGGTTTTTTTTCCATACTAACAAGTAATAGAGGGACGGTTATTTGAGAAATGTTCTCAGTTGTTATCGGGCGCCGATATTCAGTACAAGAGGTCAAATAGATTGGACATTGCCCTTTCGACCAACTTGCCAGTGGCATTGATCTTCTTGCCTGCGGGCGATATCCCCGTGTTTGTCGGCGAAGGGCAGTGTGATTTGGGTATCACTGGCTGGGACCAAGTGCAAGAAGCCAACATGTCCGATTCGATCGAAGACCTTTTGGACTTGAAGTTTGGCGCTTGTAAATTGCAAATTCAGGTACCGGAACACGGCGACATCCAAGAACCGCTGCAGTTAGTGGGTAAGAAAATTGTGTCGTCGTTTACCAAACTAACCAACGACTACTTTGCCAAATTGGAAGGCACCAGTGACATTTCCACCACCATCAGGTACGTGGGCGGGTCGGTCGAAGCGTCAGTGGCGCTTGGTGTTGGTGATGCCATTGTCGACTTGGTGGAGTCGGGCGAGACCATGCGGGCGGCCGGGTTGAAGCCCATAGACACGGTCTTGACCACGTCGGCGCACTTGATTGCGTCCAAGAAGTCTCAGAGACCCGAGTTGATCCAGAAGGTGTTGCAGCGCTTGGAAGGGGTGATGGCTGCCAACAAGTATGTATATATTACCTACAATGCGTCGCGATCGATCTTGAAACAAGTGTTGAAGATCACCCCGGGGCGCAAAGCCGCCACCATATCAGCACTAGAGTCCACCAACCACGGCGACGCTGGCGAAGGCGCCGAGTGGATCGCCATCAACGCCATGGTGGAGAAGGTGCAGATTGGCAATATCATGGACGATTTGAAGAAGGTGGGTGCCACTGATATCATTGTGTTTGAGATATCCAACTGCCGTGTATAGGAACAATGATGGGCTCCTCACTACATATTCAACCACTTTATAGATTTTGATGGTTATTTCCATTACTTAATATACACCCTAATACGTATCATCGAGCTGTCTTATGCCGTCCTTGTCGACGACGTGCACGTAGACCCCTTTGAAGTCTATGGGCATTCTAGTCTGCAACTCCTTCAAGCACATTTCCAACAACTTCAACCCGTCGTCCAACTTCATGTCTTTACGGTAGTGCTTGTCCAACAAGGATGTGGTGTAGAACGCGGCGTAGCCGTGGGCGCCATAAGGCAAGTCGACCTGGGTGCCCAAGTAGTCGATCCAATTCAAGCTGGCGGTGTCTGTGACTGGATCAAACCCACCAATTAACACTTGGGTCTGATAAGGTTTTCTCGAGCGCAACGACGACGCCAATTGGTTCCTCACAAACGATGCTGTGGCCTTGGGACTCAACTCGACGTCGTTCTCGCGCATGGTGTACAATTGCACGTTGGCCTGGATGTACTCGGCAAATTGAACGGTGTCTCCCGCTTCACCAGTGAAGGCCATCAAGTTGTGGGTGTTCAACACCCTGGTTTTGTCGTCAGTCTGTTTAAGAATGGATATCCCCCGCGTAAACGCCTTCGACGTCGCGAGCAACGTGCAGTCAGCCAACCTGAAGCCCAAGATGATGTCCATTTCTTGTCAAGTTGTTCAATTTATCAACCAGTTTCCAGTTTTGCCTCCAGCCAGAAATTTCTGTGCACACCACAAAACAGACCCAGTGAAGTTTGAACTGAGGGAATGGGTTGGACAATGGGATAGTAGATGTCAGGGGATATACAGTTATAGGGTATTTACGTAGGAGGATTTATTAAAGTGGTATTATATATTCTCAAAGATGTTCTATTTGTAGTTTGGATGGAAGTCAATTGATAGAGATTACTATGATGGCTAATTATATATTCGATAGGCACTACGTTCTTGTTATTTTGGACTCAGGTTGGTGCATCTTATCTTATGGATATATCTTTCTTTTACTTTCGATAGTTCAATGTTTTGCATTTGTTGAGTCACTTTTGGCTATTATATATTCTTCATTCACCTGTGTCACATTTTTCACGATCTTCATTCATAGAGATGCTTTGAATTGTGGGTTTGCAATCACTGGTTTGAGCTAATGGAGTCATTGATTCATATGGTTCATTGAACAAAATCACTTTGTTCACTCACTCATCCATTTATTCACTTTGTTGTTTCTCTTTGTGATTTATATTATACTATAACATTATTTTATATGTGGTGTTCATTTACCATGTGGATTCACCTCAATTGCTTTATTCATGAGGTTTGTGGGTTTATTCATTCAGTCTCACTTTGTGAGTTCGTTCGCAAATTCACGTATTCGCTGAGTTTACTCACTTTTAGTCAGCTCCTATGGTTGTACTCTTATTCACCCATGCATTTTTCATTTTGTTGATGCGCTTTGTAAATCGGTCATTCGCTCATTCGTGAGTGAGTACATTTTGGTTCATCTTTTTCACTTCATTCGTACACTCACTTTGTGAATCGCTCACTCACCTTCTTCTCCACCAACGACTCTACCAACCGGGCCAACTGCGACAGTTCATCCCCCATCTGGCTCGCCAACGTCAACTCCACCTGTTTTTCAATCAACTTCCCCGTGAAATCCACCTCGATGTTCACGGTGTCCCCCGTCTGTTTCTCTCCCACCACCACTTTGGTCTGGGTGTATGCCACCATGGATATTGCAAACTCGGCCGTTTTGTAGTTGACCATGGTCACGGTGAGCGACACGCCGTCGACGGCGATGAACCCCTTTTCGACAATGTAGTTGATGTACTCGCGTTCGCGGAGCTGGAACGTAAAGTTGACGGCGTTGCCGTCAGCTACCCTGGCCGTGACTGTGGCCACGGTGTCGACATGGCCCTGGACAATGTGTCCACCCAACCGCACTTCTGAGTTCACCGCCCGTTCCAAGTTCACTTTCGAGCCCACGCGACACTGGCCCAACGTCGAGCGGCGGAGTGTCTCGGGAGCTATGCCTACTTTGAACCAGGTCCTAGCGTCGTCAAACTGGGTCACTGTCAAACACACACCGTTGGTGCTGATGGAATCGCCCAAGTGCACGTCGCCCAACACAGCGCCAGCGTCGCCTATAACCATGGAAACCCCATTACCACCAGCCTCCAGCTCATCGTGCTGGGTATACTCCACCACCTCTCCTATCGTCTCAACTATTCCTGTAAACATCAAATGAAAAAACCCCAAACCCCAGCGTTAACCAGTTGTTTGTCAATCGCACAGTTGATAAATTTTTCAACTACTACAAACGACAAACTACAAACTACAAACTCTTCCAGCTGTATTCGATGCCGTTCAGATTCCCGGTGCAGTTTGAGATACCCAAGCACGTCTACATCAATGCTAGGGTGTTGCGGGACCAGTTTAAACGTTTGCAGTACACTGAGCACGAGGTGACCAGGAACGCTCTCAAGTACATTGCCCGCAACACCGAGCTCAGTCCACGGGCACGCTTGGAGGCCCAGTTGCAGTTGACGTCGATGCCCAAGTACACCAGCTACAACCAGATTCGAGACCGGTGTGTGGCCTCGGGGAACTCGAAGTCGCTCATTCGTGATTTCAAGCTCAACAGAACCGTGTTTAGAGACCGGGCGCGGGCAGGGTTGATCCCAGGAGTGGGCAAAGCGTCGTGGTAGATACTGTAAATAGACCTAATATACACTTGTTAAGCCGTGGTGTAGAAGTAAGTGGATTTCGAAAACATCTAGCTAATGAAAAATCCAAGGTTGATGGTATCTGAGCATTGGCAATGATTACATTAATGGGGTACTCATAGCTAATCAACAAAATCAGCGTGGAGTATACCTAGAGTGAGCCCAAAGTCTTCAGATGGAGCTCAAAGAGTTTGAACAATCGATGTTTCATCAGTCAGAATACACTGTATAACCTGATCACTGGTGTATACACTTACACTGAATAGATATGATTATACTTGTAACACTCAGTGCTCTAGTTACTTTTATTGTCCTAGTACAGCTCAGTACACTCAGAACACTCATCATACTCTCACTGATGAAACTAACAATACATTTTGAACACTTTGAATACTCAATCAGTCATAACACACATCGACTAAACAACATATTGACTAACCTACTCACTGACTAGCCAATTCACTAACTCACTCACTCACTCACTCACTTCGTTCGTTCGTTCGTTCGTTCGTTCGTTCGTTCATTGATTTCTGTGCGACTGAAAATTCTTAACCGCCAATGATCAGAGCACTCAGACCAGGACTCGCTGGGTGGACCCCTGCCAGACGCTTGTCGCTCAAACCAGACTTTGCCAAGTACCGCAAGATCAAACAACCCGCAGGGTTGATTGTGGGTACCGTCAATGAACCTTATCGTATCCCTTTGGTCAGTTACTACGAAGGAAGCTACCATTGGGTGTATGAAAAAATCATCACCGTGGCCTTGATCCCACTCCTGGTGGTGCCGTTTGTTGCCGGGGTCGAACATCCAATAATAGATGCGGTTTTCTCAATAGGGTTGTTGTTTCATATTCACGCTGGTATAAAAAGCTGTATTATCGATTATATCCCCGAGAGAGTGTGGGGAGTATGGCATAGAATAGCAGGAAGAATGTTGACATTGGGGACGTTTGTGGCGATGTATGGAGTGTACGTGTTGGAAACAGCAAATAATGGGTTGTATGATTTGGTGCTGAAGTTATGGGGAGCGTAAGCGAAGCGAAGCAAAGATGCGAAGCATCTGAGCTGAGTACAAGAGCAAAGGATAAGCTTTGCGACTTGTAATTACCGAAGCTTCACTTCCCGCGAAGTGGATAGAAGAAACTAGCATATGTACATAGTAATAAATGATTATCTTTATTGAAAAAGCTTTCTGAAAGTGACGCTGAAGAAAGAAATAGCTTATGTATATAGCAATGAATGATAAACTCCCATCGAAAGAGCTTGGTTGATGCCTAGTTGGAACTTTGCTGAAAACGAAATATCACTTTGCTGAAATTGAAGTATGTGTAAACCAATAGCATATGTTTATGAATAACTAGGACCTTTGAAGTATGGAAAGAAGTAGCTTCTGTTTATAATAATGAACTCGGACTTATCACAAAAGCGTTGATCGATAAACTACGCAACGCGGAGCTTGGTGATAGCATAACGCTATCACTTCTCTGCAAGAGTGTGTGGACGTGTTATAAATGATCAACTAACTAGAATAGCTTTAGTTTCACTTCATTTTACAAATGATGAACTAGTAACGACAAAAGAGCGAAGCGTCAACAGAGAGACGCCGCGTATGTATATGAATGGTTATCTCAGAAGACGAAGCTGAGCTGAAAGCGAAGTGTATTGATCGGAAACAAGAAAGTAGCCATATAATTAACAAGTTGTGGTGAAACCTTTATTGAAACTCTGAGTAGTAAGTCAGGCAAAACAATCCCGTAAGATGTGAAAACCGGTCACTGATAGCTATCGCTTCGTTGGAATTATGTCAAACGGATTGTGTTAACTAGTTATTAACCCAACTGCTTGGTAGTTATTAAAATCTCCAATCTGTATGTTTCATAGTGGTAGATTCACAATGTGAAATGATTTCTATTGAAGTGTAACTATCTCTAAATGTATAAAGACAAATTGAACAAAAAGCAATCATTGCTTCAACACTATACAATACATCTGGCTCTTCTTAAGCCCCGGTAATTGCTTGTCCCTTCAAATCTTCATCTTTCACCATTTCTTTGCGGCGGTGTCTGAATTAGTTCAAGTTTTTCACGTCTGCAAACAACCACCATGGAACTCGAGTACGACGACAGGGATGGGGTGGACATGGCCAGAGACAGGGACAGAGACAGGGACGGGGATAGAGATAGGTACCATGGCAGCAAACAGGTCAGGGGCCACGTCACAGATCACCAAGGATTGATGCCGTCGCACGAGCTCGAACCACAAGAGCAGGTAGT
Organism: Suzukiozyma glaebosa; assembly: GCA_030564305.1. Taxonomy (NCBI): domain Eukaryota; kingdom Fungi; phylum Ascomycota; class Pichiomycetes; order Serinales; family Debaryomycetaceae; genus Suzukiozyma; species Suzukiozyma glaebosa. The sequence goes on from JAJLUT010000001.1 coordinate 45,939, forward strand.
GTACCCCGTGTTGGACCAGCCGCGGTTCAAGGTGACACGGGCGTTGTTCATTGCCAACTTACGCCGCCCAATCCTGGCCATCCATTTCCAGAACCATTTGAAGGAATTGGCCCGCGCTGGCGGTGGTTACGTTGTCGAACGGGCGTGGTTGAACAGAACCAGAACCCACGGCATCGTGTTGGTGGACCACGAAGCCGGCGCCGAGTACATCCAGCGCCAGCTATCGCAGCTGGTGTACCCGCCACCAGCAGAAGTCGATAAGTTGCTCCAAGAATACCAGGCTCGCCACGAGCTGGACGCCGAACCGCTACCTTCAAGAGAGCGCTTGAGCTTGTACGTAGATTACATACCAGTAAAGGCCATCAGCCAGTGGATCTGGGAAGAAGACCGCGGACCTCGAAATGGGAAGTGGATGGTGAGCTACGAACACCAAGGGGGTGAAACCATCGCCGTGCACACGCTATTGAGTGGCGACTTTGTACCTGAATACCACCCGAGTTATGGTCGCAGGGGAAGAGGTGGTAGAAGACGTGGTCCTGCGAGGAATCGGGTTAGGGAACGTGATAGTTATGTTCCAGGACGTGACAGAGATCGCGACAGGGATAGGGATAGACATCGGAGCGACAGGGACGGGTACCGTGAACGAGATGGAGATCGCGAAAGAGAGCGCGGCAGCGATCGCTACCGTTACCGATCAAGGTCAAGATCAAGATCAAGATCAAGATCACCCCGGTAGTGATATATACTCAGGTCGAGGTCGAGGTTTTGTTGATCAAGCTAACAAACAGTGCTGGTAGTTGATACACGCCAAGATACAGGGTAAGGTTACCTGTCGCTCATGATGTCAAATCTGACATCTTTGCCAATGCTAAACTTCTTTCTTCAACTGTATTATTGTATTACTTCATAGATACTGGTATTTATTACAAAAATGAAGCACAGGCAATCTTTTACAAATGGATTAAGCATATCGCTCTCGAGAGCACATCTTCATTGAACTGAACTTCGAACAGCAAGCACAGATTACACTCTGACGTATGTTACTTCCAATTCATTCACAATTATAGTCATATATCACTCACATTCAAAAAGCTCCTCTTGTCATTCGCTACAAGCATGGAATATCGATATATCTCAAGTAGTGCTTTTGCACTTACAAGCAAGTACCTAGTATGTCGCTCTATTTTGAGTAAAGAGTATGAACACTTCACCTCTGCTTTCAGTTCAGGCTTGTTCAGTTCGCTCCCCCTGTTGCAACCCCAATCACTCCATTTCCACCAGATCGGGGTCTTCCAACGAGTCGGGCTGTGACGATTTTCCCGGCGACTCAATATCGACAAGACTGGGGGACTCGGGGTTCTGTGAGTCGACTTGATTGGTCACAAGCTCAGTATCGAGGCTGGTTAGTGTTGGACTAGTAACTTTGGGACTCGTGGTCTTTGTAGAACTGGTTATTTTGGTTTCCATGGGACTGACAACCTTTGTGGGACTATCACTATCTCGCTTAGGACGCTTAGCGTCCTTTTCTTCGTCCTCCTCACGTCGTCTTCGAGGCAACAGCGGCACGTCCATGCTTGGCAACAACTTGTCGTTATCCTTCAACCAGGGAATCTCCACCAACGACACGTTGATGGTCTGTGACAACAATACTGGTTCTACCGACGCCTTGGGTGAGTTCTGAAATGTCACCGGGGCAAACTCGCTGATGTTGGAGCACACCAAGATGGTCTTGCCTATGCTATTGAAATATTTCACCAAGTTCTTGATCGAGGTCAACTCGTACGGCGGCGACACCAATATCTCTGCAAGTCTTAATATTGTAAACGGTGGCTGTTCCGTAAAATGGGTTGCCAAATGTTTCACTATCTTCAGGTACACCACGCCAATCGTAGGTTCTGTTTTACCTATCTGGTGCAATTGCTCAAGTCTCGCTACCACTAGCGGGTACAACGTGTGCTGCCAGTCGTCACCATCGTAAACCTTATCCTCTATAATACTGCTCAAGCGCCGGTCAAACTCGTCCTCGAGTTGTGGTATTGGTTCCATATCGCTTCAAAGTTCAGTTACGCGTAGTGAAAAGGTTGCAAAATATTCAACCATAAACAACGAAAATGAACAGGAAAAGTGAGAGAAAAGGTGGAATAGCTTTGAAAACCATTCTGAACTACTGAAAGTACAACTGGTCGATTTTCTGTGCTTTCAACCGATCTGGAAATCATAGTTTTCATTAATCCTTTGAATTTAATGGTAAATCGTTTGAGTTTTTACAGATATGAGCCATTCAGATCAATTTGATACCATTTATCTGTTGATCCAACATCCATACCCCAGAAGTTCCCCATATTTCACCATTTCACTCTACTCTGTTCTCCTTCACGTGATGTCGGTGATGAAAAATTTCCAGGCAAAATCTTCAACTGGTAAAGACGCTGGCGATGTTTGCAAACACATGGGTGAGACAGGTGGTTCCTGGGGCGAGGATATGCCACAGGTCTGCTATTCTCCCACTACTCCGTTACAACTCCACAAAAACTGACGGTTTCAGCTTGACGAGCCAAGTATATCCATTGGAAAAGGATAGCATCACCGAAGCCAACGTTGACGAATGGTTGCAGGCATTGCACACGTTGCGACTGGGGAAAACCGTACTTGAGAAGGAGTCGGAGATCTACCTCAACCAGCTCACCAAACCCGACCAATTCTTGCACCAAAAATTTGAGCCCAGTGAGCAACAAGTTAGCGAGACCCAGGCGTACGCCCACCAACCCATACCGTTGAAATATGATCCTTTGGTGGATAACTTCACCAACTTAATTATGAAGCACGGCAAGAAATCTTTGGCCCAGAAAATCATGACCCGGGCCTTGTACATTGTTTATTTGAAAACGAGAAAGGACCCAATAACGATATTATACCAAACCTTGGACAAGTTGGGACCATTGGTGAAAACCAATGTTCAAAAGACAGGGACGGCGAAGGCAAGAATTGTGCCCCAGCCGTTAACCCAAAGACAACGAAACCGGTACGCCATCAACTGGATCTTGCAGGGGACCAAGAACAAAAAATCGGCCGACATGTCGGTGCGGTTGGCGGAGGAGATTATCAGTTCGTACGAAGGCAAGTCTTCTGGTTATGATAAGATGTCGCAAATGCACAAGTTGGCCATGCAAAATCGTGCCTACATTAGGCTTTAGTTTGGCTCGATCCCCAGCAAAAGCCCCTTGTATATAAGTAATATATCGCATCAAAGTCAATTGTAGTGAGGGTAATCAAAAATGGCACTGGCACATTTCTTATCAAGAGAGCCGGCTCGATAGGAATTATCCAACAGTGTAGCGTGTGTTTGAAACCAACCACATCTACTCAACCAATGGTTTGATCTAGCGCTACTTGCAATGACTATCAAAACGTCACTCAGGCTACTGACTACTTATGATAGCGATCATCTTGATACTTTAAACCTATTGTGCCACACCTAGCAAAGTGTCAATTAACACCCTACCATACCTCGTTTTCAAACCAGTTTCCCCCAATTGGTTCGCTTACAATCTCTCCAACATTTAGTCAGTCAGTACATCTGCGCTCGTTTCTCACCAGCAACCACAACTCAACAACTTCAAGGGTCCTACAGTTACCATTTAATATTATATCTGTTGCTATCTTTATCACAATCTCTATTTTTATCACTGTTTATTACTGCGATCTATCTCTTTTGCTATCTCTTTCGCGATCACCCGTTCCCATCCATTCCAAATGTGGTAGTTTTGTTTACAAACTGGCTGCGAAAACTTTTGTACAAATCCTGTTCATGCCATGGACTATTGCAAGAGCAAGTATCACCGACTACGGTACCGGGTGGACTGCCTTATGGTTGACTACAAGCGGCGGTACTACTCCAACCACCGTGATCCGCGCGTGATCCAGGGCAAGCTCGGCGACACGCCGTTGACGAGTTTGCGGACGTTTCCTCGAGACCAGTACATGGTGCGCCTTGGCGAGTTCTTGACGTTGGGAAGAGGCCGGGGGTCAACGGCTGAGGCAGCGGCGGGGACAGTGGCAGCGGCTGAATTTGCTTCTGACAACGATTCCTCCTCCTCCTTGTGCCACTCCACACGCTCGGTGTGTTTGATATCGGCGGCCACTCCGTACTTACCCCGAAGCGTGAGTTTACCCAGTCTTGCCAACCCGCCCATGGTACCTACGAAAAGTGGTCTCCCCCCACTCCTGGCCAAATTATCTATATTCAGACCCAGTTCCAGTTGGGTAGCAGCCACGCCAATGGCGCCAGCGCCAATGGCGCCGCCACCACCTTCGCCAGTGTGGAAGTCGGTATTCAATGATATCAGTTTACACGCTGCTCGTATCCCATATGGCGCTCCGCCCAAATCACGCCAGGACTATCCCAATCTCACTGCCGATTTCATCAAACCGCCGCCAACCCGACCAGTACCTCCACCTATTCAACAAGAAAACCTAACTTCCTTCGAGTACCAGGATGATATTTTCACTCTCAACTACCAGGAAGGCAAGACCAAGTATCTTTCGTGCAAACTCACCCAGGATGATTATGACTTGCTCTACGACTACCCCTATAATATATAAAAAAAAACCCCCCAAAGCCAGCAACAGCAAACTGGATTGATTTTATCACGGTAATGGGTGGTTATTATTTTGTATACCTATAGTTAAAGGGTGGGTATTGTTTTGTATACCTATAGTTAAAGACTAGTGAAGGATGATATACTCAGTATGTCATGGGGGCAATATCAAGCGCTTTTGGTTTGTATGGTTAAATCCGCCACAATGTGTTCTATTGTAAAAATCAATTATAATCGATGTAGATTACTAAAACAGATTGAAGATAGAACCTATACAATAAGGAATAATCGTTCCTTATATAGTACATAGTGAAGGGTTTATTATCGTTGTAGTTGAAGTTATTAGTGTAGCTTTGACGACTTAACAAGACAACTGCCCCCCATTAGTCCATGTCAAAGACATCCCCTAGTCAACTTAGACAACCATATACCCTGAGTGCCTGACATTTATTACCCAAAGATATACAACTAATATAACTAACGGGTTTAGATGCACTTATATAGTCTGGTTTAGGCCAGTAAGTGTCTAGCCTCTGAACCTGACAGCTATTGTCTCGGTGCCTACCACAATGTAAGTAATAGATATACTACCGTATACTACCGTATACTACCATATACTACCATATACTACCATTCATAACTCCATCCACTAGTTGTCAGTCTCGATGGTAGTAAAGCGTTAATTATATATAATTGGTTCGACAACAACCATAATCACCAAACAAGTGTAAACCAAACTATATATAAGTGCATGTAAACCCGGTAGTAATATTAGTTGTATATCTGTTGGTAATTACCACATTGTCATCTTTGAGTGCTTAGGCTAATAGATCTACTTTATGAAGTGAAATATGTTCACTAAATGATACACTCGACTCTCAACAGAATATCAACACCCAGTCTCCTATACTAGATACCATACTAGATCCCATACTAGATACCATACTAATCAAGACAAATTGTTACCTTCTTCGTTCTAATGTCGCTATACGACATTCCTTCATATAAGCCGAGTGGATGGTTTTGATGTTTTTGGTTATTGGACTTTTTTTCATTGGCTGAGGCCTCACCCAAACTTTGGTAGTTGAAAATTCAACGGCGCTGGCGACTGAGTTCTTTTTTTTATTGATAGCTGATAATGATGATACGTGGATCCAGTATACGCCAGAGTATAAGACGCATTGCAGACAGCCGTCTTTTGTCGACTGCCACTTCAAACACTCGCTACACTACCTTGACCAATGGGGTAGTGGTGGCCACCGAAACCAACCCCAACGCCGAGTCAGCCAGTTTGGGAGTATACTATGGGGCTGGTTCTAGATCAGAACACCCTTACTCCAATGGGATTGCTGCGTTAACCACCAACGTCCTTGGTGGTAAGCTGAGCCTGGGGTCAGTGGTGTTGACCACCGATAACCAGCGCGAATTGAATGGGATCATTGCCCAGTCGACCAATGCTAATGTCAACGAAGCCGGGAAGGTATTGGGAAATATTATCTCAAACTACCAGTCAGTGCTTGAACAGGCCGACTTGAACCAGTTCAAGTCGGCATTATTGCACCAGGCACAACTGTTGGAATCAAATCACCCCAAGAAAGTGTTGGAACACTTGAACGCAACCGCGTTCCAAGGCTACTCATTGGGCTTGCCCGTGTTGGGTACTACCGACTCTATTCCCGACTTGCAAGTGCAAGACGCCTTGAGATTATTAGACCGCCACTTGGTATCAACCAACGTCGTCATTGCCGGATCAGGTAACTTCAACCACGACGCCTTGGTCGACGCCATTGAATCACAAGTTCAAGTGGTCACCGGTTTGAAACCACCAGTCAAACCCGCTAGTTTCTTGGGATCGGAAATTAGAATGAGAGACGATACTTTACCAAAAGCCTATGTCGCCATTGGCGTCGAAGGCGAGGGGATCGCCTCGCCCGCTTATTACATTGCCAAAGTTGCCGCCGCCGTGTTTGGATCGTTCGACGCCGAATCGACCGTGGCCCACTTCACGTCGCCCAAATTGGCATCGATCGTGCAAGAATACCACATTGTCGACAAGTACTCGCACTTCTCGCACTCATACTCAGACACCGGGTTGTGGGGATTCAACGCCGAAATCTCCAACATTACCTCCATCGACGAGTTCACCCACTTTGCATTGAAACAATGGAACCGCTTGTCGGTATCGGTGTCCAACGCCGAAGTCGCCCGCGCCAAAGCCCAGGTCAAAACCGCCTTGTTGGCAGAATTGAACTCGCCCACCGCCGTGGTGTCCGATATCGCTACCAAAGTGTTATCGGTAGGCTACCGAAACTCGGTGCAAGAATCGTTGGAAAAAATCGACGCCATCACCACCAAACAAGTCATGGAATGGGCCAAGGTCGCGTTATGGGACAGAGATATCGTCATCTCCGGTACAGGACAAATCGAAGACTTGCTCGACTATGGCAGAAACAGAAACGAAATGGCAATGATGAGATGGTAATGCGCCAGTCTATAATCAACCATGAAATTAAAATGGTAAATTGCATTAAAAGTCAACCCTACACACTGACACATATAAACTAAACCCTATTTCACTCACCACTCCACTCGCCACGTTTCTTACTCCCTCGACCAAATCTCCATGAAATCACCATATATTTTGTTTATATCATACAATAAATACTAATCACGTCAAACACCCACACCCACTAAATCATCCCACTCTTCTTCAAGTTATCTTGAATTATCATATCCGTCACCGCGTGCAACACAAACTTCATCGACTCGGTGTCGGTGGCACATGTGCGATGGACATAGATGGGTTTACTAGTTCGGTTCAACTTCAAGAAATTCAGTTCAAAGAACTTCAACGCTTCATCGACGCTGGTGGGCGAGCCATCATAATCGGGGAAGTATTTCTTCAAAGGAGACTTGCGCAATTTCTGTTCAAAGCTATCAATCTTGTTTAAAAACAAAATGAATGGCGTCTTCACGAACCATTTCGAATTGCACAACGTGTCAAACAACAAGATCGATTCGTGCATTCGGTTGACTCGTTCGTCTTCAAACAACATCTGGTCGTATTCGGAAATGGCAAGCACAAACAAGATTGTGGTTATGTTTTCAAAGCAGTGAATCCATTTCTTGCGCTCCGACCGTTGTCCTCCGGCGTCCAATACTTTAAAGTTGAACGAGTCAATGATGAAGTTGGTTTCGGTTATCCCTGTAGTTTTGATTCTCCCTTTCAATATGTCCAAGTCCGAGCACAAGTAGTTGGGATCGACAAATTTGAAGATGTTATCGAAATAATAATCGGTTGATGTTTCGAGCTGGAATTCGTTGGAGCGATCAATACACTTTTTAACCCCCGAGTCTTGCTGCCATATATTCCAGATAGCGTCGGCGATTTGAGATCTCGAGTACGATTTCTGCGGCGGTTTCGCCGACGCCATTTCCATGACGGTAGTATCCAACTCGTTATCGAGCAACGGGGTTTTGGGGTTAGCGTCCAAGAACGAGCTGGCGTTACCGGTACTTTCCAATCTCCGTTTGTTCTTGGTGTGGGTGTTGTATTTGATGACATAGTCGTTCAAGAATGCCAACCCTCCCGCCACGCCAGTGTCGACGGTGTCCAAGGCATCGCTCGACAATATCACCCGTTTGTAATCGATCAAAGGCGAGTTGGGCTCGTCGCATTCCAAAGGAATACCCAATTTCCTCGCCTGGATTATTATCAACTTCATCGACTGGATGATATCGGCCCATATAACATGAGTATACTGAATCCGTTCCTGCTGAGTGAAACCGCCCTTGTGCAACACCTTCATCTGCTTTAACACTGTTGATTTCCCTGACTCCCCTGCCCCCAACAACAACATCTTGATCTCATTCTTTTGTCGTTGTTTGTGAAGCTGCATGCTCTGATTGATGGCATCGTTAATTCGCTTGTCCTCAAGAAAAGGGTCACTCTCATCCTCCTGAACACTAGCTACACAACCCATTGCACCTCTGCCTTCTGCCTATCCCTACAAATGAAGCTGGTTATTCGTTCGTTTGGTTTGTTTCATCGGCGTAATTAAACGCGCCGCACGCTCACTAACACATTTGAGAAAATATTGGACCCACACAGAAAAAGACTGGTAGATATTACCCAATGAGGAAGTCTAGGTTAAGTAACTGGGTTATGAAGCGAAGGGTGTATATTGTTTGTTTGGGTGGGTATTTATAAGGTCCAGCAGAAGCCAAAGTAGTATAAGCTGATGATGGATATACCAAAACATAGACAGTGCTTGCACGACAGGATAATATTCCATTTTCTCATGAACTTGCTCCAGTTCTTGTGCGCGGTGGTTATAGACTTCCCAAGGTTCGACTGCTGGAACTTGTAGTATGCTTTTGTCAGTATTGATGGGGGGCGTAGCGACGTGGACGTGTATGTAGGGATATTGAGGTAGTTGTTGTTGATGGAGCCTGAGTACTGGTCGTTGTCCTGGTCTTTCAAGAAGTTGGAGATTTTGCGCGAGTTGAGTGACGACGACGACAAGATGGTAGACGATGGCGTCGCCGACGCTGGCGAAATCATGCGTGATTTCATGGCGATGGATGTGGTGGTGTTATTGGTGGGCAAAATCGAGTAGTTGTACCTCGACGACCGTTGTTTGATATTCCACCACAGAATCAAACCCACCGACAACCCGGCCATGAAAACGTAGGCAACGACACTCACATAAGGAGTTTGCAAGTAGCACACACCAGTACCGTACTCGAACCCCGATTCGGCGTGGTGACCAAACGTCAACAACTGCACTGCGGGAAACTTGATCCCCATGGCCATGCTCACCGACTTGATGGTAAACTCGTTGACTCGCTTGCCCGAGTTGAAGTTGTGAATGATATGGCAGTAGTCGTGGTCGTCGCCGGAAAACACGACATCGGGGTTGATCTTCATTAGTAGGTTTTCGGTTTTTTTAGCCCCCAAAGTATTTTGGTACTGGTAGCCTTTACCCTTGGGTTGAAACGAGTTGGGCCTCTCGCGATGAGGGCCACAGTCTAGCCCTTCATTACGGAAAAACGGGACGTGCGAAAGCAATATTCGGGGGTTTGACTTCATGGGTAAGCCATTGACAAAGTCGACGGCGCTGGCCTTGATTTGTGGTTTCATGGCCGAGTACGACGGCGAATCGATGGTGACAAAGTCGACATTGTTGATTTCAATGACCTGGTTGGGGTTACCAAATTTCTGGTTGAAGCGGTCGCGATGGGCCACGCTCACGCCGTCGCCAAACCCAATATCGTGGTTTCCGGGCACGTTCGCGAACCAGTTTATGTCCTTTTGGTAGTGTTTTTGAATTTTGGGGTTGTAGAAAATCGATTCGAATCGACTGAACTCGTGCTCAAAGTATTCGTCACTAGCGGCTCGGCCATTGTCCAAGTAGTCTCCTAAAAACATGATGGTGTCTGGTTTCAATTTCTTGACGAGCGCAAAGTAGTTTCGGTGCATGTAGGTATCGACGGTGTGTTTGGACAACTGCAACAACATGTGGCTCCTTTCTGGGTACGTGTGGTTGTCTATGAGCTGGGGGTCTGCAATCAACATCACGGTTGTTCTCAGTTCAATGTCGGGGTCCCATTGGCAACGCGATGCGGCAAAGTAAGGGAGAAACCGTTCGTGGTAAAGGAATGTGAACAACCAGCATAAGCTGAGCAACACCAAGAGGTGGTGTATGCTTCTAAACTTTGGTATGAACACCCTTCTCATCGCCAATGTTCTGGTATCACAATGATTCTGGCGCTAAACTATATCGTTTTTGATTTGAAAGTTCACTCGCGTGTTTGTTGCTGGAGCCGATGAAAACAGACGAGAAGACTAAACATTGAAAGGGAGTGTAGAAGATTTGCTGTGTTGTTACAATGTAGTTACTAGTAATGGGTGGTTATGAATAAGACTACAAAAATCAACAGTTGAAATCACAATCAATGTCGATTCACCAATAAACTACAGTGGATTGTACTACAATTGTCACCATCAAAAACTTTAAGTACACTACTATGAAAATTTATTACAGAATCTGAATAGAAACAATACCAAATCTTCCCCTACTACTCTTTTCATCACATCATGTCTATATGTTCTCTTTTTCTTTGACTATTTCCACCAGTATTACCAGATATTTTGCAGCCAAATTTCACGCGCTAGTTCAAACACTAGTGAAAAATCAGACTGAAGCTTTTGGTTCACCATGGATTACATCTCTCTGTCGTTGCTAGTGATAGTGGCAATTGCCATAGCGTTTGTTCAGTACCTTAAATTCACCCGCGATGTCCCTGACTTGTACCTTTCTCAACAATCAGTGGTGGAGGAGACGGCGGTTCGGGGCGAATCACCCATCCACAAGTCGAACCAATTGGACTTTGGCCGCTTGAGAGTGGGGTTGGATATAAGATACGACTCGTACAAGTTGAGAACAGGTAACTTGTGCGACGTGTACGAGTTGCTCGTGAAACACCACCTGAAAAAATTGGTGATCAATGGCCAGTTCAAATCGGTGCCCAATGTTAATTACATTGTGAACCAAATTGTCAAGTATTTGAACGACAATAACATTGTGGCAATTTGTTTCAAAAATGATGATTTCATGAAGGATTTCTGGGGGTTGACCTTGATGTTAGCGGGGTTTATCACCCAAACTACAGTGGTAATCTATGATAACAAATCCTACTGCCCCGAGCCAAATTCACTAGTGTACTCCAAGTTTGACTTTGACTCGCACTTTGAGTCGCAGGGAGAATTGGACACGTTCGCCAACGAGTACACTCTGGCCAAAGATAAAGGTATTGCCTTGAAGCTTGTACTCCAGAACCTGGCAAACTCAGTATCAACCGTCGAGTTCACCCAATTGAATTTGATCAGCGCCATTGCCTCCAATATCAAGCACTTGCCATTGAATAACCAATGGAACGAACAGGATACCCTCTTGCTCACACAGTCGCCAAAGTTGCCCCTCGACGAAGTGTCGAATAGCTTGGTGAAAATCTTGTCGACATTTGTCACCAAAACAAACTTGATTGTCACTTGTGACTTTAGAATAGACCATTTGCTCCGCTATAAACCCACCATACTCGCAACCGACCCCAACGTCGCCAAAGTCATCAACTACACCATCGCGCGTGAATCGACAATGCAGAAATTATGGTCCAAGGTTAACTGGTTGTATTTCAAATTGGGGAAACTGCCGCCTTTCAAACCGATTCCATCTAATTTGCGATTGGTGTACATCACCAAAAACATCCAGGCACCGCTATTCCCAGTTCAAAAATTACGAGCCAGTTTGGGGACCAGAGTCATTGTGGAATCAGGCACTTTGCAAGTGGTAGGTCCTATACTACTAAATGACATGTACGATTACCGCGACTTCAAAATCTCGTTCGACTCGTTTGGAGGAATCAACCAGTCGTTGGAAATCAAATTGGGGAACTTTGAAAACAGTAAAGGATATTTGATGTTACGGGGCTACACGATAGGTAAATGCACCACCGAGACGAATGGAGAAATTAATGAAGGTAACAGCAAAAACAAATCAAACGATGGGTTCTTACCTTTGGAAGATGTTCGTGGAATTTGGGGTAAAGATGGTTGTTTGTACGTTGGTAACTTTTGAGTATGCATCATCCCCATATTGAGTACAAGCATTCACATTCAAGCTACAATAACAGTAGATGGATAAAGGCTGCGTCCGATGGCCACTAGTGAAATTAACAGAAGTGCTTTCAACTACGTATCCACAATTGCGCTAAGATTACACTAAATACTTATTTGGTGAAACAGTTAGTAATCACAAGGTTACATCATATGCACGGCTTGGCAACAACGTTCAAGGATGTTACATTCTCAATAGTCATACATGAAGCTATAATCTCACTATGCTGCGTTATATCGATCTGTTTAATAAACTAAGCTAGTCTCATGGGCATCTCACGCAAACTACTGGGTGTCTCCAATATCTGTCTTGCAACAAAGTTTGCAAACATTTCACCCCTAATGGCAAATCTTAATGAAGTGTTACATATCCACATGTTCGCTTGCAACCGATCTTGCATTTGATATCATCTAATCTATAATGAAGATTTCGTGATTGAACAATGCCCTCACCATATCAAAGTAGATAAATCTGATTCAGTAGCCACAATATCTCGGTTGGGGGTATATTTTTCTCTTGTTTCTTGACCAAGCATGGTGTCAACGAACTTTTATTGGTTGCTGTACAGATATGAGATGCTTTTCATTGTTTCAAGGATCTATATCACCATTCAAAAATTAGCCACAAATTTCGCAATCTTGTGTGGCTGCAAAAATCTAATTTGCAGCCATTTTGGATATATATACACCTATTAAAAACCTGGTTATAACCATCAATATCAAGTAATAATGGTTCTATTTGGAAGACGTGTCAGTGGATTTGCCAAATCCAGTGGAGATGTTTCCGTCGATGATAAGAACCACCACATTGTTGAAGAGACTGCTGACATAGAATCCACGAGCTCGCTAGGATCTGAACATGTGTTCAAAGATCCAAAGGTGGCCGAGCATTATGCTATCATTTACGAAAACAGCAAGTACGAATGCCGTCATCTATTCGATCCAGAATTGGAGTGGACCGAGAAAGAAGAAAGAAGAATCACGAGAAAGAACGATTGGTACGTCACCTTTTGGGCTTTGGTGATGTTCACAGCATTGGATTTTGACAGAGCCAACATATCGCAGGCCTTGTCCGATAACATGTTGGGAGCGTTGAAGCTAACCACCAATGACTTGAACACTGGCCAAACAATCTACTATTTGTGTTTCTTGTCGTCAGAATTACCATCGCAGTTGATATCCAAGAAAATTGGTTCTGATATATGGGTACCCATCCAGTTGGTCTTGTGGTCGATTGTATCCATGAGTCAAGCAGCTATTCTGGGAAAGGCTAGCTTTTTTGTAACCAGAGCTTTGTTAGGGGCCTTACAAGGTGGGTTTATTGCCGATGTTTGTCTTTGGATGAGTTACTTTTATACATCCAAGGAAACTCCATTTAGATTGGGAATTTTCTACATTGCAAATCCAATGACAAATGTTTGGTGTAGTTTAGCGGCATTGGGGCTATTGAAAATCAAAACCAATGTTATCCCCCATGGTTGGAGATGGATGTTTTTGATTGAAGGTACTTTCACGTTGCTCATTGGCTTGATTTCTTTCTTCAAAATGCCAGCATCGGTGGCACAAACAAAGACTTGGTACAGGAAGAAGGGTTGGTATACTGATCGTGAAGAGAAGATTTTAGTCAACAAAATCTTGAGGGACGATCCATCGAAAGGAGACTTACACAATCGTAAAGCGGTTTCATTGAAGGAATTGTTGAAAGCAGTTGTGGATTATGATTTACTTTTCATCTACCTCACCCGATTCCTCGTTGATATAGGCAGTGCTCCCGTTTCCACCTACTTGACGATTGTTTTGCGAAAGATGGGTTATACAGTTGCAGTAACGAATGCATTAGCCATTCCCTACAATATTCTTCAAGTAATATTGATGCTACTAACCACCTACTACTCGGAAATCTTGCAAACACGGGCGTTAATGATTGCGACCATACCAGTGTGGATTATAATTCATCTTTTCATATTACGATTCTGGCCCGATGCGCAAATCAACAAATGGGGAACATGGGTACTATTGACATTCTTGATAGGACATGCTCCTTCATGGCCGCTCTCGATTGGTTGGACTTCGGTCAATTCGAATTCTGTGAGAAACCGGACCGTTTCCGCTGCGGTGGTCAATATCTTCTCGCAAGCAGCTGGGATTGTTTCTAGCAATATCTACCGGGCTGATGATGCTCCATTGTATCACCGTGGTAATGTCATTTTGATTGCTATTGCTTTCGCGGCTTTGGCGTGGGTGTTGATTGCACGTCAATGGTTTATATATAGAAACAGGCAAAGGGATGCTGTTTGGAATGCGTTGACCAAGGACGAACAGTTAGAGTACCTAAGTAACACTACCGATAAGGGAAATAAGCGTCTTGATTTTAGATTTAAATATTGAATTTTGATATATGTTTGAGAGAGATAGTGAAATGTGGTACTTTTCCATAGTCGTAAATGTTGGATTTCATGGCATGCAATGACACCTTCGAGCACGGCCCGGATGAGTGTTGGTCAGTCAAGTGACCAAGACGTCATTGTTGCTGACCAACAACCGCCACTCCATGACCTGGGGGCTGTTAAGGCGATGCTGAACAATTTGCCATCCAAAAGATTTTACGAGAAATCAGTTGGGCATCGAAACTCTGTCGCCACCACTGGTACGCCTACACTTCAACCTAGTTGACAATCTTATAATACATATCTAATAGGCTATGTACATCTAATAAGTCTTGACTCGTTTACTGGTAATCATTTCATCATTTTCTTCATGGCATCTTTTATTGGCGAATAAACTGGGGGTATTTGATTTGATAATAATCTTTTTCCCCAATTGGTTGGAGTAATAGTTATTGAAGTTGATCTTGACCGACGATAAGTTGACAATATTGAGATTAGTAGTGAAAAATCGTTCCCACTTGACTAATTTCGAGTCGATGATCGCGGTTTCGTTGAACCAAATCAATTGTGATTTCTCCAGTAAGATATAGTGCACTTTTAAGAAGTCGTAACCAAAAATGATGAGAATGTTGCACCAGTTTTCATAGTTCAAGTTGTTCAAGTAGATTTTGTAGTCTAATAATTTCAAACAAGCAATTTCCAAGAGTTTCAAGCTTTTCAAATTGAAGCCTGTCAGTGAAACTGACGACGACGAGTTGGTGTTATTCAACCCGCAAATCTTGAGCCACGATGCAAACGAGTAGTTGAAATCCTGGTTAAATTTGGAGGCAATGATGATCAAGCCCAAGAACAATTTCCGGGGGTCGTTGACCACCTCGACCACATTAGTGTTGATCAATTTCATCAAGTACCAGCAAGTCAACTGTAAGATCTGGATCGAGGTCTTTGAGCGTTTCAAGATTTCAATGATGAAAATCTTCAACTTGGAGTAGTTGAATTTGTCCTTGTATAAGATTTTCAACAAGTTGGACACGCAGTTGACCAAGATGTTATTGAACTGCAATTTGTTTAGGTGGCAGTTGTAGTATTGGTAATTGTTTGGTTGGATGATTGGCGAGTGCGATGGGGTTATCAACCCCGTCGCCTGCACCTCTACCTCAGGCTCCAGCTGGTGCTTACCTTCAGGTTGCCCAGCTTTCGCCTGGGGCGTGACTGGTGTTAAAGGTGCCATTATCACGAAAAGTCAAGTGAAAACTCGAATAAAAAACCCCCAGAAAGTTCAATAAAAAAATGTGAAAAACAGTCGAATAAAAATCCCAAAATAGTTGTGCCTAATAACAATCTAACTGAGTTAGAAGATTATTGAATTGATTCCATGATGAGTATCAATACAAAAAGTGGCAAAAAATTAAAATAAAACGGAAACTGATGAAAACCTTGGGTGACAAATAAAATTGATGAGTCAAGAACTAAAAATGAGTAGTTCTAATGAAGAATTTCAAGTGTAAACAAAACACTTGTGTACTAATAACGTAACTGTATCAAATGACCAGTTTCAAACAATATGATCTTGTTTTCAAACTTTGGTGCAAATATCACTAGCAATTATCAACTGGTACTTTGCTTGAAATACCCGAGTGTAATAAACCAATAAACCTAATCCTTGATAATAATAATAATGATAATAATAACAATATCAAAAAACAAGTACAATCACAATAACTTCCAAACTTTCCCCAAAACCTGTGTTTGACAAATGTCTAGCTTTAGTCAAAACTGTGGGTTTATCTTTGAGTTTATAACCGCCCAATGATGATTCATCGAATGACACGTGATGCTCAAATAAAAAGCAACTCGCGCGAGTGACTAACAAATGTCGGAGCACCCGCGGGAAAAGACTGAATCATAGAATCAGTGGTGGTGCCACCGCCACCGCCACCGCCATCACCATCATCACCACCACCGCCTCTCCGGGTGTTTACGGTTAGTCACCCACCCGGTATTACTCATACGGTCATGGTAGCACTGCAGTATATTGTGGTTATACAAATGAACATCCACTCCTAGTAGAATGATAAGCTATGAATGCACTACCCCCCATTGACATATACTGGGTATGTACTCTCTCAAGTGCTCATGTGTAGTAGTATAGACCAATCTATGGTATTAAACCAATATCGCTAAGACACTGCCATAATGACTACAACGTAAACATCTAAATGTAAGTACCGTTGCCTGGAATCATTTACCAAATATACCTTGGACTCTAGATACAGTCATCAACAAAGAGAAAGCTTTTGAGCTGTATTAGTGCTCACACAAACCTACACCGAGCTTATCGACATCTTCACCCTCTTTCTTTTTTCAGGGTACCAGTTGAACAGTAGGCGGCTTCCCCACCATCAGCGCTTAACCAAGCACATACTGTCAGGCTACTTACTAGTATGCCTAATTAGGCACCTTTGTTACGACAACAATGGTACCTGAACGAGCCTAACAACTATATAAGTGCATCATAAACCCCCTAGTTACATTACCTCTTCATCTTTTAATAATAAACGCTTCTTGACCTTTAAATCCTTAAATAAGGGTCGTACCAAAACTTGAATCAGGTTATCAGGATCAAAACCACACATACGTACTGGCACACCACTACTAATCTTTGCTCTACAAGCAACGTTTACCATTTCATATATTTCTTGTCGTTATACAATACCAAACATAGTAGTCATATCCTATATTGATACAAAAGCGAGATGTTTTTTTTTTTTTATATCGTTAAAACCACTTACAACAAGCTCATGACCGATACCATGAATAATGCCGCTAAAGGTACCGTGGTCTTGAGACCAGAACCTTCGTAAACGGCTTTGGGAGCAGCAGCAGCAGCACCGTGTACGTGTTCCGGGGTTTCAGGCGCACCAGTAGCGGCCCTTTTGCCAAGTTGCTGGGTAATAGCAGCAGGTGCAATGGTCTGGTACACTTGAGTGGCCGCAGGAGCAGCCCCGTTACCAAGCTGTTGCGTGACAATCGCACCATGAAGCTGCTCAGTAACAATATCGGCTCTCCTGTGGAGCTGCTCAGTGACAATATCAGCTCCAAGTTGTTGGGTGACAATGTCTTCTCTTCTATGAAGTTGCTCAGTGACGATATCGCCATGAAGCTGTTCAGTGACAATAGCGGCTCTTTTATGGAGCTGCTCAGTGACAATATCACCATGAAGCTGTTCAGTGACAATATCTTCTCTTCTATGAAGTTGCTCAGTGACAATTTCAGCTCCAAGTTGTTGGGTGACAATATCTTCTCTTCTATGAAGTTGCTCAGTGACGATATCGCCATGAAGTTGTTCAGTGACAATGTCTTCTCTCTTGTGGAGTTGCTCAGTGACAACGTCAGCTCCAAGTTGTTGGGTGACAATATCCGCAACAGCTGCATGGGGACCGGCATTGGCAGCGAGTGCAGATGCAGCGAAAGCAGCCATTTGAACTAAAGTCGTAGTTGAGATCATGGTTAGAATAAAATACTATTGTATTGTAAAATGAAGTCTGAATCACCCTGTCTAGCCCCATATATTTATATAAATCTCTTCATGTCCCACCAGCCCATTTGCAGCCAAAAGAAAATCTGAGGTATTATCACCAAATTATTATTTGGTGCATGTGGGGCTAACAAGGCTATCGAACAAACTATAAAGGCAGTGTGGGTAGTTATTTTATGAAGGGAATCTGCACTCCAGTTCTTCTGACCTTGCGCTTTGGTTGCACTGACTTTGCCTGAAGTGATAAGTGCAACACTCTTTTATCGTGATGGGCTATGGTCGTACTTGGTTGAACTGGTAGCAACATTATCAGTGTAATCAATTAACCGGTTCTTGTTATCTATACTCGCTATTAGTGCTAATGGAACCTAATTGCAAACCACTCAACCACCGGCCCGGTGTAATCTGACAATATCACCTTTCAATGGTCCTGGTCTAATTTTGATGACTTCAGACTTGGCCGGAAAATAACAACAGGGTTCGTTAGTTATTATTTACCTGTCTTGCAAAATAGAAGTTTCTTTGCCAGCTATTTTCGCTTGATGGTCTCAGAAACTATTGTAACTGGACGACATCAAATAAACTCGATCTCTGGACCGAGAGTGGCGCCTGCAAGTGAAGGTATAGCCAAGTCAAGCATTGTGTAAAGATCTAGCATACACTTGGCAGGAGCATGGATCTGACGAGACGTCAATCGTATCGAGATTCACCAATTATAAGCGCGCCGATCGTTACTACAACAATAAAAGATCTGAGGACTTTTATATTGGCAAAAACTGGTAGAATTGGTGAGTCTCACTTCCGTCGTACAATGGTTGGTGGCTTTCAATGGGAGGGGGAAATGACATAGTCACTTAGAGGTTTAGCAATTGTGTTTATGTCTGTCTGAACCAGATGAGGTACTATGGTTTTGCTATGGCAATGGTGCGTTATAGTAGTTTACACTTAGTTTACAGCTTCCATCCCGTTTACATGAATTTACAAATATTTATATTTCTAAGGCTATGGTTACGTCCAAAGCTATAGTTACGACTAAGATAGCAATCGTGGCGTAGCCAGTGAATATTTTACCAGGAGTAGGTCGAAATGTTCTATTATCAATCATTGGTATATAATTTACCTTTCAGTCAACTTTCTCAATAGTCAGTCTTGTCTTTATAGTTGTCCTAATATTCAGATTATTGATGGTGGCGTTGCGATGCAACTGATGCCAATGGCGAAAATACGACGCTAGTTCATGGTCTGGTCTTCCGGCTTTGACAATTTCATGGCATTGGGGACACTCCAAGCAATAGCCTTGAACCAAGTCCTTATTTTTGTCACTTATGGGAACCAAGTAGTCGCCAAAGTTCAAACCGTCGGGAATCAAGTAGTTATTAGCGCATATGCCATGTGTGGTACCAAGTGTATGCGATACCCCCCATTCGAATAAGCAAAGAACCTGATTTCAGGACAATATGGACACAATCCTGATTTTGATTTGGGTATGCGACGACCATGTACACCAATTTCAAAGCGAAAATACTGAGTATTGTAAGGTGATTGAGGTTGGAACTGGGCGTTTTCGACATAGACAATATTGGAGACTGATTTGGCGAGCATGGATAGATCTCGTGAATACTTGGCTCTCAATTGAAAGTTTTTGATGCAGGGACGTTGTCGTAACCTTTCATAATATTTCTCTACCCCATGGTTGGCCAGGTTAGTCAACTCTATCTCCCCTAGTTCTTGCGCATTGCTAAGTATATTATATTCAATGTCAATGGTCAAACAGCCCGATAACGATGGTTTCAAAATGAGGTGGTTTTTGAACTCGGGTGCAATGATAAACCTTGTTTGTAGCCTAAACTTCTTCTTGATCTCATCTGTCAATTTCGCTCTGCCTTTAGAAACTTCCATATTCCTTCATTTGCTTTTGTGGAGATTTGATGTTTTTGCAGCCATTTTGGGTGCGAAATCTAGATGAAGTTTCATGTGGAGCATTTGTTGATAGTGTAAATAGATAGCTAACTGACTACACAATTTGTCTTATATATGACTAAATTTACACATTCTGCTTTTGCGCTGCAACGCATTGTAGTAACCAACCTACACTATTGTGCATTGACAAGACATCACGAACAAAAATCATCCTGACTACCCTGTCGAATATTCTTGTCCCAAACACGATTGAATTATTTCATCTGGTTATAAGTACTGCGTCAATTGCTCAAAAGAAGGATCTGATCATGCACGAGGACTTAAACCTTAATGTGACCAAAAATTAATAGAGCATGAAGATGTTGGTAGATAAGCCTTATAGTTTAAAGAAGTTTCTAGCAGGGGCGGCACTCCCACTTATTCTCTGTGTAGATTTTGAGTTCTTATAGCTGAAACGTCTATCGTTGGTTCGAATTGATTTGCCAGTTCAGGTTGTATATCATTCATTATAACAACCGAACTTTCAGCCTCCAATAGATGCATAGCCTTCAAGTTAGATGACAAGTTTGAATTCAAACATTTGGAGTCACGTAAATGCATGCTAGCAAGCTTTTTGTTGACCAGGTCATAGTCTATTGCGTTCAACGGTGAGTTGTCAAGTTTGCATATGTCGTGAGACAACTCTTGAAAATGTTGTTCATTGAATGACGGGAAAGTCAGCACTGAATTGATTACATATTCTTCTGATTTGATCTTTGCGTTGAACTCGTTTGAGGTTGTTTTGGTTGCAGGCACTTGAACTGCCGTTCTCACTAATCTGACATGAGATGAATTGTTGACACGAGTTGAATTGTCATAGATGGTAGATTCGCAAGAGCTATTGGTATCAAGTTCATGGCGAATGTGATTGAATTCGTCAGCAATTTGATCCATTAGTTTGGTAGACTTAGCGAGCGAATGTTGCAAATTATCAAATTTGGTAGTACCGTTGGGTCCCACTTCATTGACGGCATTTGGAGATTGTGTTAGTACGGTTGCACCGTCGTCCAAACTCGTGCTGGAATGAGTGTCTGCCTTCTTGTACAAATCACTAGTTTGTGTATCATTCAAACTAGACCCCAACTCACTCGCTTCCATCGACGTGTCAGCCTTGTCTGACGTCACCAATATATCACTTTTTTCTTCAACATTGAGACCACTCGTCTTGATTGTCACAACAGTAGTTTCTATACTACTAGTTTTCTCGGTAGGTTGACTTGTATCGATTTCATTCATCGAATGTTGCAAGTTTCCAGGTTCGACCAAAGAATACCCATTTACCACAAAACCCAGAGTGAGACCACTGACAGTTACCTGACTAGTCTCTACAATAACTGAACTTGATTTAGATACAAGCTCTTTTGAGAAATCTTGGTGTAATTGAGCATTTGAAGAATTGTATGCATCGTTACGTTTACCAACTCCATTTGTGCTCTCACTTGATTCACGAGTGCCTCCATTGGCAATGGGGGTAACTTGTACATCAGGACCGCTGGACGAGCCTGTAGATATATCCGCCAGAGAACTCGTAAACCTATCGTGTTCAAACCCTTGTCTAATCGGCTCAATCCGCTCAGAACCATTGTCAGTTTTATGCGACAACTGGGGATGGGCAATAGCGTGAACCTTAGTAGCAGTAACAATGTCTCCATCTGTCAATCTCGGCCTTTTATTATTATCCGACTGTTGGCAGTTGGGGTTACATTCATCGCCGACCCCCAGTTTCGGGTTTTTGCCATTCTTTCGAGGAATGTAGACGTAATGGCACATTCTTTTGGTGGCCAGACAATACTCACATGTCGGTTTTGCCTGGTTGCACTTGATTTTCAACCGTCTACAGTTGGTACACTTGTTCAACGACCGGTTGACCATGAAAAGCGTTGGTAAAATTTTATAAAATTCTCGTAAACCTTATCACCCAATAGTGGCAGAATACGAAAGTATACAGTATTGTGGTTAGTGTGCTCTGGTGTACGCTTGATCTCCAGATCGAACAATTGTTGGGCGATATTTCACCTGCGATTGAATGAAATATCACACTATCGGTGAATTTGGTTACAAATAGACCATGACATTATCTTTGTTTGACAATACGCTACAATAATCTTGAATACAGTGTTTCATGAGTATTTGACTCCCGTTTGTTTTCATGTGATGTATCTCCTTCATTTCACCATTCCAGAGCGCCATGACATCTCTACGTAATTTCGCATAGACAAAACCAGATGATGATAATTTTCATTTCTTTATCGATGGTATGACTGAATTGTATTTCTTACGGCATGGCACTAGGATAGACCATGACAAGCGAGAAGAGGCGTATCCTTTGATATCAGATTACCAACCATACAACCCTTCACTTTCAGATCATGCGTTGGAACAATTTGAAGCTGTTGCGCAGGAGATTATCAACACTTCTCCAAACTTGACTACCAACATCAAGACAATACACATTCACTTCAGTCCGTACTTGCGATGTATACAGTCAGCCGATTTGTTAATTACATACTTGAAAAAAATCATTAAGGCACAATACCCCCATTTGAAGATCAGGTACCAGTTGTTGGGTGATTTCGCCTTGAGCGAGTGGATCCATGACAAGATGGCCAACAAACCTCCATTCTACGATTCAAACGATGCTTACGAGTTGTATACACCCAACCTCAAGTACATTGAAAACAAATCGTGTTTGAGTAACTTCAGACCCACAATTACCTTGGGTAACTGGAATGGTTATGACTTGTCGTATTCGGATTACCAAGCACGATCTAAGGATTATTTCAAAAAGTTATTGGCGACATACGAAAAGAAAACCCTGGACATGATCATTGTCATCTCGCACGGGTACATGATCAACAATTTGTTGAGTTTCTTCATCAACAATTCAAATTTCCAGGAAGTTCCTGAAGCTAAATTGAATTATGCTGGTAAAATCTACGACGAATGGAAGTTGTTTCGTGATTGCTTGGGGTTGATTGAGAATGACCCCAATTTGGACACCAATCTAAACTTGGACTCCGATATCGTGTATTATAAAACCAATTTTATCAAGAAAGATGAAGCGGAAGCAGTCCAGGCCGCCTCTGGAATAGCAGATACAACCATGGCTGATGCAAGTGAATCGGGTGGTGCCCTGGGTACCTCGACTAGTGGGTTACTCAAATCATCAATCTCGCAACCCGACCTAAAGAAACCAACATTCCCCTTCAAATCTTGGACTCCACAAATGGCGAATAAATTTAACATCAAAGCCGAGTTTACTTTGAAGGTAATGAAGGATGAAGCATTCAAGAAGACTTTTGATTTGGCCAAGCGCCCCATAAAACCAATTTCGCCCGAGATATCACCCAATTCCGAACCCACAAGAAACAATTCCATCATAGATCTATCCAAGTTGTCGTCGAATGATGAAATATATAAACCTCGGAAGTTGAAGTATTCAAATACGGCTGATTTCCCCATTGACCAGCTAAACTCCAAAATCAACTCGCAATTGAATTTGTTACAGATGAACAACAATTCATCCTTCAATTCGCTCGATTCGTCGACGTCTTCGTTTCCCAAAAACTCGCAAGTAAACCTCATGGCAGCATTGCGATCACCATCAAACTCCACCGTTAATGTCAACAAAAGCGAAGACCATTTCCATCATTTTCAAACTGGGTTGAACAGCATTAAGGAACCATTAATGACGTTGTCGTTCAATCCCAAAAATGATTCTTCTGATGATTCTTCGTCGTCAACGTCCAAGAAATACAGATTGATCAGCACCATACCCCAGGATCAAATCAAAAAACAAAATCAGGTATTCAACTTTGACGACAGTGAGTCGGACGACGAAGATGATCACGACTATAAACGATATATGTGGTTTGGTGGGAACAAATAGGTAGTTAAAGCGGTTCCTTGTATATATAGTGGATTAATAGAGTAATAGATTAATGAACCGCGAAACGAGTAGATTGAAAAGACAGATGGTAGTTTCACCTCTCAAATGCAATAGAACAAAACCTCTACAATAGTATTACACACGCTTAATGGTATCTTTGAAGACATATCTCTTCGCCACTCATACCTTTCCAAACGTCTGTCTAACCCTGGTGTTGATAATGGCTGCAAAACATGGAAGCGCCCATAGTTCTGAGATTGTGCAGCCAAAAGTTTAGCTGGTGATTGTATGCCCACAAGATGATATGAGCGAAGATCTCAACTCCAAGGTCCATACCACGGCGTTTGGGTTGTCTAAGGACTTGAAAGTGCCCATATATGTCAAGATCTGCTACTTGAAGGCCACGAAAGATGTTGACTTGATTAAATTGTCCCAGAAATATGAGAATCCACAAGTGTTCAAGGTGTTATCCCAGATATACAAGAACTCCGATCTTTACGTTCAGATTAGTTTATATAATGGGAAAAATAACAATCTACTATCAATTCCTGTTCAAACGCATTACAAGTCTTTCAATAATAGCAAAAGGGTGTGGAACAAACATTTGAAATTGCCCATCAATTACAATCAAATCGATATTGATAGTTACATCAAATTTTCGATTTATGAAATATCAGATACAAAGCCACGCCTCTTTGGAGTGGGATACTTATCGTTGTTCAACTTGAAGAACTCCAGTTTGCGTAAAGGATCTCAAAAAATTGCTGTGTACACAGACAAGACAATCGATAAGATTGATTACAATGATATTCCGGGATTGTCCAACTTGGAGAAGGATTTGATCAAGTACGAGAATGGTGAATACCCCCGGTTGCAATGGCTAGACAAGCTCGTGCTTCCGCAGTTGGATAAGTTGAGTGAAGTGGTTCACGACCAAGATTATTATTTGTATGTCGAGTTGCCCAACTTTGAATTGCCCATAGTGTATTCTGACATTACATACAACCTACCAAACATCAACCCCCATATAGAGTCGCCAATCATCAATGAACAGTTGAATTCAAGCTTGGTAATAAATTCGGTAGATATCCCCATGAACAAGTCATCTAAACTGTTGAAAATTTATGATCCCGATTTCCAATACATCTTCAATCAAAACTTGCCTTTGGATCCCATAGAGTTAAAGTATCACAAATTGGAAAGAAACATCAACAACAACATCATTCTCGACAAAGAAATCAAACCGACCCCACAATTGAGGGACGAGTTGCTTCGTATTTTGCACAAACCGTCGAACATCGAATTGAACGATATCGAGAAGAATCTTATTTGGAAGTTTCGATACTACTTTAGTAAATCGAATGCAGACCCAAACTCAATCAGCAATCATGGGTTCTTGCCCAAGTTTTTGAAGTCAATCAACTGGGAAAACGATTACGAATTGGACTTGGTGTTCAATGAAATTATCCCCAACTATTGGTCCGTTGATCGGATTCAAATTGGTGATGCGCTCGAATTGTTGAGTAACTACTTCAACCCTTACACACTTTGCTCGGCTGGTGTTCCCAGCACAGTAGATGAAAACCAGGATCAAATTAAAAAAAACGAAGAAGCCAAATTCAACAAAGTGTTCAAGTATGTTACCTTTATTCGAAAGTTCGCTGTGGATCGATTAGCATTGGCTAGTATCGAAGAATTGCTTTTGTACTTATTGCAATTAGTTCAAGCTTTGAAATATGAAGCATTGATCTATGAAAATCCAATCCGAAGCCCCGACTCGAATCAGAACTTTCAAATCATCGATGAGATAAATGAATCCAACAGCAAATCACTACTACATTCGCCATTGTCCAAACTCTTGATTGACAAATCAGTTGAGAACCAATGCTTTGGTAATTACTTTTATTGGTATTTGAAAGTGGAGAATGAGGACCAGATCAACCTTGCCAAACAACAACGGAAATTACCTATCAAAATATATTCAACCATGATTAACAAATACATCGAGGAGTTGAAAAAGTATTCCAGAAGCAAGAAGTTGCCATACTATCAACATCTCAAACAACAAATTTGGTTCATCAAAAAGCTTACCAGCGTTGTAGATTTATTAAGATCAACGTTCAAGAAAAACGAAGCAACTTTGAGGAAGAAAGAATTTCTACGGGAGTACCTTGGCAACTCTTCCAATGAGTTATTGAAGTTTGAGCCATTTCCATTACCTTTGGATCCTTCTGTTATGATTTGTGGGTGTTATCCAGACGAATCTTTTGTCTTCAAATCCAGTTTAGCCCCATTAAAGATCACTTTCAAAACGATTGAGTACAGACAACAATCGACATCTCAACTCTTGAAGAAGAATTACAAATACGGGAAATACCCATTAATGTTCAAGATTGGTGATGATTTGAGACAAGATCAATTCGTAATCCAAATTATGAACTTGATGGACCAGTTATTGAAGAACGAGAACCTTGATTTACGACTAACACCCTACAAGATCCTTGCCACGAGTCCAGTTGCTGGGTTGATTCAGTTTGTCCCCAATGAAACGTTGGACTCGATCCTTTCACAATCGTATCCAGGTGACGACTACCCCATAAAATCAACCACCAATCCGAACGGAATCACCCCGAATGGAATCTTAAGTTACTTGAGGTTACACAGTAAGGAGACACAAGTTGAGGAGCCAATTGCAAGAAGTATTTGGAAAGCACCCAATCAATCAACACTGCTCAATCCCCAACCGACTCCCACTATTACTTCTGATTTAGGAGTTTCCCCGATAGTGATGGACAATTATGTGAAATCAACAGCTGGCTATTGTGTGATCACATATTTGTTGGGGGTTGGTGACAGACATCTCGACAATTTACTCTTGTCGCCAAACGGTAAATTTTGGCACGCTGACTTTGGTTACATATTAGGACGAGACCCCAAACCGTTTCCGCCTTTGATGAAGCTACCCATACAAGTAATTGATGGAATGGGAGGACTCTCAAATGAGAATTTCAATATATTCAAAGGGTTTTGCTTTATCACTTACAGTACCTTGCGAAAGAATAGTAATTTGATACTCAACCTATTCGAACTAATGGTTGAAGCTAACATCCCCGACATCAAGATTGAACCACACCGAGCAATCGAAAAAGTACAAGAGAAGTTTTGTTTGGATATGACGGAGGAAGAGGCAATTTTGCATTTCCAGAATTTGATCAATGATAGTGTCAATGCATTTTTGCCTGTTGTCATTGATAGATTGCATAGTTTGGCGCAATACTGGCGAGCTTAATTAAGTACATACATTTGATGAACATATTTAACGAATCTAGCTCTCTTTTGGTTTGGTACCCTTGAATTTGTCTCTGGTGAATCGTAATGTGAAAGTCAACAATGCTGAAAGCAATACAAATGGTGGGAAGTAATCCAACACCGTCATAAGCTTACTGGGTCTGATTTCTCGTGCGATTGAATCTATTGATTCATACAACGATTGCAAATCCTTAGTGTTATCTATAACTAAGTCAGCCCGGTAATTACGTTCCTCTGTAGACATTTGACTACTGATTCTCTTTTGGGCATCTTCGTGAGTCAACTCGGGATTTCTTGATAGCAAACGTTTAACTTGTAACTCCGGTGACGACGACACAGTCACCGTCAATCCACATATTTTGTCAAGACCAGCTTCAAACAACAATGGAACGTCTAAGATCACTAGCGACGATAACGATGTATAGGCCCGAAAGATTTGCCAAAGAATCTCTCGTCTTACCGCTGGGTGGACGATTCGATTCAACTTACCTAGCCTCTCCTTGTTTCCGAATACTGCTTGTCCCAATGCTGCTCTGTTCAAAGATCCATCATCATTAACCAATTCTGGCACTGTGTCCCCAAACACTTCTAGTATTTGTTTGTATGCTTTCCTGCCGGGATAAACCACTTCTCGAGCTATCAAATCAGCGTCTACTATAGTGTACCTGTGTTTCTCAGCTAACCTGTTTGAGACGGTTGATTTACCGGTAGCAATACCTCCTGTCAAGCCCACAATCAACATCTTTCAACCACAACTTTCTCTCTAGCTAAATGTCAATTCGCATCAAATCGTTAACGTGAAAAGTTTGGAATTTACCACATATGGCTTCGAAGGTGTTTGTGCTAGGAGCTGGCTCTATGGGTGGGCTACTTGCCCATGAGCTATACAGCGCATTTCCGAACCAGGTGGTGCCGACTTTGTTGATGAGAAATAGGCGAAGGTTGGAGAAATACGAATACGAAGGAGGAGAGCTAACTGTTCTCAGAAGTAATGGCGACAATGTGATAAGTCGGAAGCTGGCTTTGCCTGCTGCTAGAAAACCTCCTATGAATGATGACCAGAGAGTCATGATTGACAACTTGGTGGTATCGACCAAACTATACCAGACCGAAGCTGCGATAGAGCCATATATACCCCATCTCACGCCAAATTCGAACGTATTGATACTACAGAATGGTATGGGTATGGCATCCTTCTTAACTGAGCGGTTCTGGCCAAGCTCACACGATAGACCCAATATCTTCCAGGCAATTTCCACGCACGGAGCTTACAAGACATCTCCAAATGTGATTCATCATGCTGCGCAAGGTGAACTATCGATATCGTATATCCCCAAATTAGTTGATTTGCCAGGAAAGAAAGTGGCGACTCCAAAGTTCATTGATTTGATGCTACAAACAGAGTCAATGCATGCGACATATCTAGAATATAATCAATTCATATTGGTACAGATGGAGAAGTTAGTGGTAAACTCTTGCATCAACCCACTAACAGCAGTCCTAGATTGTCTCAATGGTGATTTACTACACGGTTCCAAGGTCATACCTTTGATGAAACGAGTGATCAAAGAAGCGATTGATGTCTTCTTTGCTGAATACAAGGTATTGGCTGATATTCCCGAAGCGAAAACATTCTTGAGTGAAGAACGCTTGATACAATCAGTGCTAGCGGTTTGCAAATCAACAGCCGAGAACAGCTCGTCTATGAGAGAAGATATCAAACACCTAAGCTCCACCGAGATAGACTGGATCAATGGGTATATAGTCAGAATGGGGAGAAAACATCGTGTTCCTACGCCAACAAATAAGATGTTGATGAACATGGTGAAAAACAAGTTGAGTATAGACAGAGCTGTCGATCATAATGCAGCAAATTTGATCATCGATTCCTAACCATGCATTCTATTCTATTAACTAATTGCATTGAGATATTTTTCGGCAATAGCTTCTCGAGTCTGATAGAGGGTTTTTATTACATCAACGCGAGCATTTGTTGAGTTATCATCAAAAGTGAGTTCCTGGCTCAAGAACATGTGAGCTTCAGTCATTGTGCCGTGCAATATATCTCCCAACAACACGTTAGCATTTCTCCTGTAAATAGTTCCGTCAATCAACCCGCTCAACAACGATGCTAGTTTACGAGACTCCTTGGGTTCTTGCTCTTGCAATGTAGCTAAGACAACTTCCGTACGGAAAGACATGCCTGACGCTATATTGATTGTGTAGTCCCCAAAGTAATCGTTTTGCTTCAAGTATTCGGTTTGTTCCTTGGTCAACTTGCTGATAATGGAATTCGATAGGTCGAGCTCGTTCCAGTGATTCTCAGTGGGTATGACGAACCCATATTCACACAATAAGAACTCGTTGGAATGAGGGCCGTAACTCAAAAAAATCTGTTCGTCTATATCATAGGAATTGTTGGTGATGACTTGAAATCCGGATCTATCTATTTTCAATTCACACTGGTCTTTAGTGCTATGATTCAAGAAATCAACGTATGGCGCCATTGTGAAGTTATCAGCGTTATTTTTACCCTGAGGAATAGTCATATACAAGCAACGAGAGTTGATACACATCCAAGCCCATAAGAAAAGCGGTTTGGTTATGAAATCTTGGGGATTTGCTATCTTTTCTGAGATCAACTGATACACAATGTCATAATCAGTAATAAATCGCAGATAGACTTTATCGGCGTGAGCTTTAGTAGATTGTGGTAGTGCTTTGTATAGCGTTTCCCAATGTGGTACTTGTAGTACTTGCCAAATCAATGGTGTCAATGTGAAGTCAGATATTTCGGGAAGCGTGTCTATGAATGGCTTCCAGAACGACAGTTCTCGTTGGGATTCAAGCGACAAGTATAACCCAAGAATTTGGAATGACGAAAGGTCCAATAGTTCGGACAATGTCAATTTTGAATATATCGCTGTGAACTTGTCTTTGACTAGCGGTGGAACGTAGATGTTAGCATAGATGGAATCGGTGAGCTTGGTTGACGAATATGACGTTATATGGCGAACAATCGTTGTGAAGTTCAACAAGAATGACGGGGGGATTCGAATCAACAATTGTTTCGATTTGATGGGGGAGTTGGCGTAGATACCTCGACCGTAGTCGGCGCTAGCGACAACCTGGAGACTAGGTGATATGTACGAGTTTGTAGACGGTTTGGAGTCAGCATCTTCGATGTAGTTGATCCATTCTAGCAACCTGGAGATCTTGTTGTCTGCCATCAACAAAAGTATGTGATTTCAAACTTTTCAATGAGCTATTGAACCAAAATGGAGTTTACCATTGGGATATACAAATCGTTGTGGAGATGGGTAGTACGAGGGCTACATCAACAACTGTTACATTCTACTTGATACTACACTGACAACACCAAGACACTATGCTACTTTTCTCGATAATTTCAAATATTCATTTAATCGTATACTTTATACATAACTAGGTATCCTTCAGCCACCTATACTTGTGATCGGTGGGTCTCTTGGCCAAGGTGCAAATTAAGCATCTAATTCTTTGGTGCGTCCAACATTGTTGTTCAATCGTACTTCCAATTTACAACCTGCTTTGATTTCTTACCCATTTGCTAGCTCCAAGGGTCCGTTCAAAACATATTTAGTGTCAAGGCGCTGGCCACTGACTTTGAGTCCACTGCGTTCTTAAACTCTTCAAAGCTCAATTTCTCATCATTGTCTTGGTCGTACTCCATCATGGTTTTGTCGACAATCTGCTGCAATTCCTCTTCTTTCAAATTCTTCCCCACCATCATCTTCATAACAATGAACAACTCGCCATTGCCAATGAAGCCATCACGATCAATGTCGTAGATTTTGAATGCAAATTTCAACTTGTCGACCTTGGACGTCTTGCCTGAAAACGCCGATAACCCAGTGATAAATTCTTGGAAGTCTATCGTTCCACTTCCATCCTCATCAAATACATCCATCAACCTGGTGGCCAATGGGTTAGACGATATTCCTGGAATCGATAAGAACTCCTGCTTGTCTATTGTGCCTGACCCGTCCTTGTCCAACTTCATAAACCGTTTCCTCAACCGATCTAGCTCATCTCGGTCGAAGTTGGTCCCTTCCACAAGCCCGTCCAAGATCTTTGACGACGTTACTCCCATTCTCTCGTTGGTTTAATGTAAATTTCAACTCGCGCCACAGAAAATGATAAAGAACAAGTACAACGATGGGGGAAGTACACCGATGGGGAAGTACACCGATGGGTAATGTAGAGATCCAAGTCCACTGTTCACTGAATTACTGGTTGAATCGTCACTATTTACACCACTACAATTTTTTAATAATTTACAGGTATATTATGTACATATGTGCTAGATGCTGGGTTGTGGGGGTTTTTATTTATAACAATGGATGTGAGGGCAAAGGTTCCTGATGCGTTGGTTGTGGTTGCGGTTGTTTCAAATTAGCAAATTCTTCCAATGCTTTGATTCTCAACTCGTCCAATAGTATCGACTGGTCTTTGGGGTTGAATGGGGGCAATGGTTCGTGGTTCACCAAGTCCAAGCGCCAGTGTTTGTCTTCGCCCTTACGCCACAAGCTTTCCCAGTGCACCTGGGTGTTTTCCAACTCAAACTCGTCGATAATGTGCGACAAGTCGGCCACGGCCTCTTGCGAGTACGTGGGTCGGTATTGGCCCGAGTACCAAGTGTTTCCTTCGTCGTCCTTTTTGCGCAACGACTTCGCCTGTTTCTGCTGCTCCACGTCCCTCGTCTGTCTCAACTGCACCAATCCTTTGAACGCACTCACGGCGTACTCGTAGTTGGCGAACGTGGCTACTGCCATGATACGCCAGAGATCGTTCCTGCGACTGGGTTTGCGGTTCTCCCAGTTGGGTTTGACAAACTGCTGGTTGATCTGGTCCTGGTGGTAGCCAGGCACCTGGCTGTACAACACCTGCCCCGTCATCATGTTCTTGAACAAATATACCTGTGGAGCCAAGTCCAACTGGCGCAATGCCATGGACAGTTTCTTCCCTTCAGCGATTCGAGCCCCATAAATTTTACGAGCCTTCAACTGTTCAATAAGATGCTTGCGCATCTTCTTCTCTGACCTCATACGCATACTCATTGTCAAAGTAGCTACTACTTCTTCAGTCGTTCAATCTTTTTTGGTGAAAAACCTCCCACCAGTTCAAGGTTTTTTTTTTCTTCAGTCGCTCTTTGTCGTCTGTGCAGTAACTCAAGTGAAACGGATTGGTTTGTAAGTAGAAACAACGAGGATAAAATAGTACATTAGACAGAGGGAGATGGTGAGTTATATTGTGGGACTAGTGCCTCTATTATTGCTACTGGCTGGGCTTGTTTTTTGGGTCTACAAATACGTTTATAACCACGATTTCATCCAGGAGTACTCGGGCAAGCACTTGAAGCGTAACAAGATCAACGAGTACATTGGCAAGTTGAATGACAGCTACAAGCTCACGTTGATACCGATAAACGACAACAGCTACGACGACACCGACTACGACTCGCGCTTGATATTTATCGACCAAATCTCACGGTTCAAGAATAAGATCATTGGGTTTACATTTACCGTGACAATAACGCTAAGTTTCCAGTTGATATGCTTGATGATGTGTGAGTTGGGCAATGTGTTTGATGAGCAAGTGCGCTTGAGCTTGTTCCACATCACCATAGACTTGTTGGTGTTTTTGATTGTGTTCTTGCAGCCATTTTTCATTATCAACCTCATGGTCAATGGTGACATTGTCCCCAATAAAAACTATATCAAGTTGGTGCTTCTGGTTGCGTTATTGGGGTTGTGGTTTTATGTGTTGCACCAGTTTGGCGGGTTGACCGAGTCATTCCAACCCGTGTACAACTACGACTACAACACCCGCTCCTTCATTGAAAAGAAAATCAACCAGATCTCGATTGCCGGGATTACCTTGTTGGCGTTGCTCTCAGGGATTGGGTGCACGTCGACCCCTTACAAAGTGTTTTACGACTATTACCAGCTTCAAAACCAACGGGCGAAATTGGTGACGGAGTCGGAGTTGTACCATATAATCCAGCTGTACAACCACACGAGCTCGCTCTTGCTCAAGCGCAAAACCGAGTTGACCCACAGCGACGGCACCGTGTACAACGAGCCCCAACACCACCACGACCACGAAATCAAATCGACCAAGAACAAGTTGGAAGGGATTTTTCACAAGGTACAGTCGTTTGCCAGTCTATCGACGATGCCGTTTGAAACCCTGGAGCGGGTGCAGCTCAAGCAAGAAATAAAAACGCTCAAGAGTCTCAAGAATCTGATTGCCGTCGATTTATCAACCAAATTGGTGCAGTTCCAGCACGAGAAGCAGCGCACACATAATGTCTTGACCCCTTGGTCGCGCATCGTGAGTTATGGCCAGATTTTTTTTGCGGTTTATTGCATCTACCGTCTTGTCAATGTCATCTTTATCAAGATCCCCGTTGCTATCCACGAGCATGCTGATCCTGAGAATGTCGTGCCCAAAGATGCTCTTGCTATAAGTATAGCCAAGTTGGTGGGGTCTCTCTTCCCCCAGCTCCCCATTACCCAGGACCAGCTTGTGAGCCAGCTCAGTTTTGTGCTCACGGGTGCTCTCTTTGTGTGTTCGTTTTCCAACGTATTGCTCACATTCAACCAGTTTAGCACCTACCTCCCCGCCGCCAAAACCTCAAACCTGATCAAGAACTGGCTCAAGCATTTGATGATCTCTGAACTTGTGGGGGTTTATGTCATTGCCACTGCCATTCTTATTCGCACCAACTTACCCACCACTTTATCGCAACAGATATCGAAAATCCTTTCGTTGTCAGGCACCACCAACTCGACCCCACAAACGGCGCTCCTCGAGATCCAGTTTATCGACAAATGGTTCGACAAGGTGTTTGCCTTCACCGCTGTGATCACGCTCTTGCTGATCTCGGTCAAGCACAAACTCGACCTCGAGGCCAATGATTCCTACGATGAAGAGAAACTGGTGGAGACCTACGCCTACTAAATGCATCGCCATTTCTCCATCTCCATCTCCATCTCATCGCCAGTGTTTCTCCTCCCCTCCCCCTCTCCCCTTGCTCTCCCCCACTGGAGTCTATCTCCGTCCGGTGCATCGAAACCGTCGGCGCATCCACGTCGCATTTTCCGGTGTTTGTGATTTTTTTCATTAGTTTTTGTCCCAGTCGGTGAATTTGTGCGACGGTTTTGACAGCTGAAATTGGCGCTGATCATATGCTTGCGGAGACGGGGGTATTATATATAAGCCAGCAGGGTGCTGTGGGGTGGGGGGTGGAAAAGGATCCATTTAGATTAAAGTTTTGTTCTGATCAACTTTGTTTTTCTTTGGTATTTTAGTTTTAGTATGGGGGTGATCACATTAACCAAGGAGTCGCATAAGAATCCATTGAAGTTTGGTATTAAGTATGAGGACGCCCAACAGACGTTGGGTCCCAAGGCCAGTATTCCTATCAACGACAAGTTGCCTATCATCAAGACGAGGCTGAAGGTGGCCATCATTGGCGCTGGGTTTGGCGGTATCGCCACGTCGTTGGCGTGCCTCAAGAAGTTGCACACTGAAGATTTTGTCATTTTCGAGAAGCATGCGAATTTCGGGGGTACGTGGTTTGCTAATACGTACCCCGGTGCAGCCTCGGATATCCCCGCGGTATGGTACAGTCTTTTCGACGAGTTGACTTCGAACTGGAGTACAGTCCAACCCAACCAGTACGAAGTGGAGGAGTATATCTTGAGGGTGGTGGAGAAGTACGACTTGCGTCCACGCGCTCGTTTCCAGACGTCAGTGACGTC
Organism: Suzukiozyma glaebosa; assembly: GCA_030564305.1. Taxonomy (NCBI): domain Eukaryota; kingdom Fungi; phylum Ascomycota; class Pichiomycetes; order Serinales; family Debaryomycetaceae; genus Suzukiozyma; species Suzukiozyma glaebosa. The sequence continues at coordinate 81,105 of JAJLUT010000001.1, forward strand.
GATGAAGTGGGACGACAAGAACCACCACTGGTTGATTTTTGCCCGTAACTTGAAAAACGGTCAGTTAACCATCCACACCGCCGACATTGTCATCAACTGTGTGGGTGGGTTGGTGTTCCCCAAACAATTGGAAGCTCCAGGTTTGGAGAACTTTAAAGGTGAGTACATGCACTCGGCCATTTGGAACCACGGCGTTGATTTCAAAGGTAAACAAGTGTTGGTGGTGGGGAATGGGTGCTCGGCCAACCAGATTATTCCCCAATTGCTCCGTACCCACGACCCAAAATCGATCGTGCAAGTAGCCCGGTCCAAACATCACATTATGCCCCCAGTGCCCGCGCTCTTGCAAAAGGGGTACAAGGCGTTTTCAGGAACATGGTTGGGATTGGTGTTTATTAGGTTTTGCGTAGCAGCATTCGCCGAATCGAGGTTCCCCTTGTTCAAAGGTGACGGCTTGATTGCTCGAGTATTACGGAAATACAACACCTGGAAATCAATCAGCTACATGAAAAATACAGCACCCAAGAAATACCACAAACAATTGATCCCCGATTTCAAACTTGGGTGCAAGAGAATGATCTTTGACCACTCGTACTTGCCTTCGCTCCACGACTCGCGCGTGGTGCTCAAGTCGGACGAAATCGCCCAGTTCAAAGAACACTCGGTGATTTTGAAAAAGACGGGTGAAGAAGTACCCGTCGATATCATTGTCGCGTGCACCGGGTACGACTTGGCCAAGAGCATGTCGGAAATTGAAATTATCGGCCGAAACGATGCTAGCGTGTACAAGTTTTGGAAAGAGGAAGGTATCTCGGCCTATAAAACCACGATGGTGAAGAATTGTCCTAACTTTTTCATCACGGGAGGACCAAACTCGGGTACGGGGCACGCTTCGGTTATTTTGGCCATTGAAAACAGTGCCGCCTTTATTGTCAAAGTGGCTGACCGCGTGGTCAATGGCGATGCCAAATCAGTGGTGGTCAAAACTCAAGCGTACGAAGACTGGCGTAATGAAATGGAAACCGAATTGGCCAAGTGTGTGTATGGTAACCCAGCCGCTGGGTGTACATCGTGGTACAGTAATGGTAAGAATTATACCACCTACTGTTACAGTCAGCTTCACTACTGGTGGGCCATGAATAACCCCATCTACAAGGACATGGTCTATTACAGCAAGGCCGACTTTGAAAAGTCTAAATAAACGTGAACATTATACAAAACCATCCACAAGTTTACACCCATAAGTGTATACTCAAAAGAAACGAAAACGGTCTAGCACCAAATGATTCTATAGACAAGTGTGTATTAGCTTGCCAGAGCAAGCGTTAATCGGATATAAACATATCCTAAATACAGTAGGTAAGTTCAACCGGCAATAATTGTAGATTATAAACCACAGTTACGACTCCAGGTGCCAATCTCAATACGCCGTGGTCGTTGTGAGCCGGTGTTTGTCGCCTCACAGACTCCACAACCAGATCGTATTGAAAGTTTATCCTATAAACTTTAGAGTTGGATTACGCCAGAACTTTACGACTCAATTGAAACTGTAAACCTTAGCGTATTTTATCGGTCACTACATTGTCTACGAATCCAACTAACCACGTCGTACCTCCAATACTATTCAATAGAATAATCGCAGTTGGTATTCTCTCAATTAGTCACTTCCAACCCAATTTTAGTACTAAAAAAAGGTTCCAGAATCATTGTATCACTCACAATAGTAGTCACAACCCTCTTCTACCCTGAATTGGTCACTGTACCATCAGTATGACTGGCTTATAGTTTGGTTGAAAAACTTTCCTGTATGCTACCCAAAATGACTAACTTTTTCGTTAGCATAAACGATAAACTTGGCTTCATCAAACGTGCTTTGTCAAGATTATAGTACCCAGGCTAATCAATAGGAGTTTTTCCCGTATATTTGTTGCAAGAAATATGTCAACCACGCCTAAAATTGAGTTTTCCCGAGAAAAATTGGAACAGGTATTGAAGAGAAGGTTTTTCTTTGCGCCAGCGTTCGAGATCTATGGTGGTGTTTCTGGGTTATTTGACTATGGTCCACCAGGTTGTGCTTTTCAAGCCAATGTAGTGGACACCTGGAGAAAGCATTTCATCTTGGAAGAGGATATGTTGGAAGTGGACACAACCATGTTGACTCCAGCTGAAGTTTTGAAGACTTCTGGCCATGTCGATAAGTTTACCGATTGGATGTGTAAAGATATCAAGACTGGTGAGATCTTCAGAGCTGACCACTTGGTGGAAGAAGTTTTGGAAGCAAGATTGAAAGGTGATAAAGCTGCCAGAGGTATCGAACATAAAGAAGTTGAGGAGTCCGATGAAAAGAAGAAAAGAAAGAAGAAGGTCAAGGAAATTCAAAATATCAAATTAGACGATAAAGTAGCTGAAGAATATGAATTTGTTTTGGCCCAAATTGACGGGTTCTCAGGTGAACAGTTGGGTGATTTGATTGAAAAATTTCAAATCAAAAATCCTGCCACTGGTGGTGATTTGATTCCCCCAATAGAGTTCAACTTGATGTTTGAAACCGCCATTGGTCCATCTGGTAACTTAAAAGGTTACTTGAGACCGGAAACTGCCCAAGGTCAGTTCTTGAATTTTTCCAAATTATTGGATTTCAATAACGATAAAATGCCATTCGCATCAGCGTCTATTGGTAAATCATTCAGAAATGAGATTGCACCAAGAGCTGGTTTGTTGAGAGTAAGAGAATTCTTGATGGCCGAAATCGAACATTTCGTCGACGCTGAAGACAAATCCCACCCAAGATTCAAAGAAGTGAAAGATATTAAATTGAATTTCTTACCAAAAGACGTACAAGAATCTGGGTCTTCCGAAGTTATTGTTAAATCTATCGGTGACGCTGTATCATCAGGTATGGTTGACAATGAGACTTTAGGTTATTTCATTGCTAGAATTTACTTGTTCTTGATTAAAATTGGTGTTGACTCAACCAGATTGAGATTTAGACAACATATGTCAAACGAAATGGCTCATTATGCGTCTGACTGTTGGGATGCTGAATTACATTCTTCTTATGGTTGGATAGAGTGTGTTGGTTGTGCTGATAGATCGGCATATGATTTGAGTGTGCATTCCGCCAGAACCAACGAGAAATTGGTAGTAAGACAAGCTTTAGCAGAACCAAAAGTTGTTGAAGAGTTCGAAGTGACTATTCAAAAGAAGAAGTTTGGTCCAAAATTCAGAAAAGATGCTGGCGCCGTGGAGAAATTCTTGACTTCAAGATCTCAATGTGAATTGGAAGACTTAGCTAAAGAATTGAGCGAAAAGGGTAAGATATCTGCTGATATCGAAGGTATCGCTGACCCAGTGGAAGTGGACTCAGACTTACTTGCGATTGCCAAAAACAAAAGAACTGAACACATTCGTGAGTTCACTCCAAATGTGATTGAGCCATCATTTGGTATTGGTCGTATACTTTACTGTGTTTTAGAACATCAATTCTGGAGCAGAAACGAAGATAGGGGTGTGTTATCATTACCACCATTAGTTGCACCAACTAAAGTGTTACTTGTGCCATTATCCAACTCTGCTGCCTTACAACCAATTGTCAAGGAAGTTTCCGTTTTATTGAGAAAGCAACAAATTCCATTCAAAGTTGATGATTCATCGGCCTCTATTGGTAAAAGATATGCCAGAAATGATGAATTAGGTACTCCATTTGGTATCACAATCGATTTTGAGTCTGTCAATGACAAAACTGTTACATTGAGAGACAGAGATTCAACTAAACAAGTAAGAGGCTCGCTTGAAGATATCATTGGTGCCATCAAGACCCTCACGTACGAGGATGCCTCATGGGCTGAAGGTACCTCCAAACTCACACCATTTGAAAGTCAAACGAGTGATGAGTAATTCTTGTAGATCTATAGAGGTTAAATTTACGCTTATATCATATTGCTTTGTATATAAATTCTCAGTCATGCATAACCTACTTTAGCTCTAACCAAGAATTTCCTTCATGAACGCTTCGGAGTTTGGTTGTCTACCTAACAATTCAACCAAATTATCCATGATATCCTTAGATCCACCCCTCTTAAGAATTATATCTCTATATCTTATACCGTTATCGATATTCATTGGATCCTTTTTGAACAAATTGTAGTAAATATCAGCCGCGTAAACATTTGAATACAAATATCCATAATAACCACTTTCATAGCCACCTGCAATATGGCCAAAAGAGGCATACCCCTTGGTTGGAATATTGTCACCATCAATCAATGTGATTGTTTCACGCATTTCATTCCACAATTTCGTCAAATCTAACTCATTTAATTGTTCTTCGTTTTGAACAGTGTGTAATTTCATGTCAAAAAGACCAAAGTGCAATTGACGGAGATTAAACAAACCGTTATTGACATTCTTCGTTTTGATCAACTGGTCAATCAAGTCATCAGTTAATGGGTCGTTAGACTTGAAATGAGACGACAAATTTCTCAACTCATCTTTTGACCAAGTCCAATATTCTAACATCTGCGAAGGGGTTTCAACAAAATCCCTCTCGACGTGAGTTCCGTGGAATCTAGCATATTTCGTTTTTGACAAAATGTTGTGAACACCATGACCCAATTCGTGGAAAAAGGTAGTCACTTCATCGTGCTTCAACAATGATGGCTTGTCATCAGTTGGCTTTGTGAAGTTACAAACCAACGCCGTCACAGGTGTATGTCTCGAGCCATCAGCATTTTCGTAACCGGGTCCCAAGCCAAAGTTTGCAGCGTGGCCATATTTACCTTTTCTTGGATGCATATCAAAGTAAATCCAACCCATAAATTCCAGCTCGTTGTCACCTCTTTGTATGTTCTGATAAACTGCAAATTGTTGCACGTCTTCATGCCAGACTGCTTCTTTGGCGGGTTTCTCAATCTTAACGAATTTGACATCAAATATTTGCTCGTAAAATCCAAGCATTTTGGTGACGGTTGAATCCATTGGGAAGTATTCGGCAAGCTTTTGATGGTCAACTTTGTATTCTCGTTCTAACAACAACTCATTGTAAAATCCCGAGTCCCAAGCATAATACTTATCTTGCGTGTCCAATCCACGTTCCTGTAAGTCTTTATTCTTAAACTCTAACAATCTATCGAGTTCAGTGTGACCTAAAGGAGTCAATTTGTTTTGTAAATCATCCAAGAAATTCAACACATTTTCCTTGGTTTTGGCTAATCTCTCTTCCAAGACAAAGTCCGAGTAAGTGGAATAACCTAACAATTTAGCCAACTCGAATCTAACCTTGATGATTTTTTCCAAAATGGCAGCATTTTCAGGGCTCTTGTTTTGATTTCCAACATAAGCTTGCTTTCTCGTTTCCTGATTTTTGGCGTGTTTCAAGACAGGAAACAAATCTGGATACTTGTAGGTCATTTTATACTTTTTGACGCCATCTTCCTCAATGGTTTCGAATTGTTCAACAGTGTCTCGAGGCACACCATCTAATTCTTCTTCAGTAAATGCAATGAAGTCGCTTTCTTCATTGGAGTTCTTGGCAAATTGGGTTTGCAAATTACTCAATTCGATTTTCAACTTTTTGACTTGTTCACGTTTGTCCTCTGGCAAATCCAAACCACTTCTTTTATAACCAGTAATAATTTTGTCCAAGTACCTTTTCGACTCTGGGTCAATAACCGACTCGTCTGCATCTTCAACTGATTCCCACAATTTCTTGAACACATTGAATACATCAACTCTCAAGCTTTGTTGAATGTAGTTCTCGTCGAGCAATTGTTCGGCAGCAGTGGAGGCGTCTCTCAAGTCTTTATCAGCAGAGACACTCTGATAAAAAGTCAATTGGTTTTCGAGAAACGAGTTCTCATTGGCGAATTGGGCGTATGGTCTCAAAACATTCTCCAAGGTGGGATCTTCAACTTTAGCAATCTCATCGTTCAATTGCACGTATTTCTCAGCAAGATCCTTAGAAAGTTGTTGGACTTGTTCAGGGGTCTGAGTCCATTCGGGGTAGCTCTGGCTGGTAGCCAATTGTAAGTAATCAACTGGCATGGTTAATTTTCAAGTTAATGGTCAATTTGGAAAACCTCCTTTTTTCAAAGTTGAATTTGGAAATGTGCACTTGAAAATCACCCATGCATATTTAGTGCCAGTCCAGATGTGGCACTTTCCATTCACCAGCGGCCGTTTGTGGAGCAATTGTTATTTAGCATGAATTGATTTTGTTTGGTACCAATTAATGCCATAAATTGGCCAGCTCCTACAGATGGCTGCAATCACTCAACTTCAAGGTGGTCCTTGCTGTCTGAATGTAAATCTTGAGACTGTAATTGAAATCGATAATCACTCTAATGTCCATGATTCTGTAGATTGAGTATAATAAGGGAATTATATGAAAAGTTAAGCTTAGAAACAACACGTACCGTACCAGGTTTATTGAAACCACTATCCCAACGTACCCCACGGTGTTTATCACTGAATAGTGAATAACATTCTCCAAAGTCAACCATGGTGGTTTGGTGATTGACTTTTGGCGGAGTTTGCAAATTGCCAGTGAATGTTTGTAATACTGGCGATGGAAGCAGAAGGGAAACCCCAAACAGAACAAGTACATGGCTGAACTGATTGATCGATACACAGAATTCATTGTGCCACCAGAGTATAAACACCCCCAAAAATTTTATGGCTGTAAAATGGCAAAAAAACCAATTTCACACATTTTCAGAATCAACAGTGTGGACAATCAACCATGAATGATTATGTTGATGAAGTTTGCTGTAGAGATTTGCACTCATACAACTTGTAAATGAACGTCAAAGTAAGATTCCAGTAATAGTTTACGAGTACTAGTCATGGGTAAAATTTCGTGTAAATATACTGAATGTCTTGATGAGAGTGTTAATGGAAAATTAGACAATAGTATAAACTGGAAGCTCAGAAGTGATCCAATGTGAATGACTTGAACTTAGTCGCTGGTTTGTTGGGAATCTCTCTTCATCGACCTTCATGTCGTTGCGACATATCAAGTGTGGCTAATTTTACCTCCAAGGCTAGTATTAGCGGCTAGGTGTTTTTAAGTTTAAGATGCTGCTGTCGGCGTATTCAGCGCAACCAGTGTTCGAGCACGCTGCACCCACCCGACTCAAACGTTATTTGCAAAGCCATACGGCGGTTGAGATTCACAGTTGCCGGGGAGATTAAGAACCGAAATCTGGAGAAGGGGGTTATAAAATGAAGAAGTAACAACCAAAATGCTTACCCAATAGTAACTCTAATCACCCGAATCTACATATATCTGGGGTTAATTCCGACTGTTGATCTGACACAATGTAAAACAGGGGTCAGGACTGTCCTTGTGAAGGTTTGTGATATTTTTGCAGCCATTAAGATTGGCTAAATTAAACTCAAAATATACTGTCACAGGTTTACGCTTATATCCCTTGGCCGGTCGTAAAGTACTTGGGATTTTAGTAAGCCAGGCTAAAGGCTACTACCATTTTTTCGGCGCATCTTACATATGTACTGAATATGTTTTGTGTGAATTGTTAACAAGATTGGGGTAGGTAAATCATGAATTATGGACAACAAAGTTTGGCCATAGATTCATCTTAGATTACACCCAGATCATTCGGAGACCAATTTCTAGAGCCCATACGTAAATGTATAGCGGGATAAACTTAAATTTATTTATAGTGGTGATGTTTACGATAAGGTTGCATCCAAAGTCAACGACTGGCAACCAGCTAATTTTAGATCTTGGTTCCAAAGCGTGCAACTGCAGCGCTTCTGGAACATAAGAGCTGGTGCAAACTAGAAACGTGTATAGAATTGCGACACAACTCAATTGCGTACATTGTCTTGTTTGGTAATAGTGTTGAAATTAGGGGGCAGAACCGAATCATGTTCATGACACTGAATCAGTTCCAAATTGATCAACCTTTCCGTTCGCCCTTGCATCTCTGGAGAAGATTCTACTCAAAGCCACTGTTTTTACGAAAGAGTCCACAAATCCTGCAAAAATCTGTCTGTCTAAATTTACAACAAGCTTAGAGTTTTGACAGCCGCGAATTACCTTGGAGTGACAATCAATGACTGCTTGAGTCTCATGGATCCTGCCGTTCTAATTAGGCATCCATTGTCACTGTTTTGAGACAGATTGCCTAAAATTAGACTTCGCAAATGTGGTGATTGTGATGATCAGTACGAATCCTATTCGTCGTATTTCGGGTCGTACTTGACCATGGTGACACTGCTCACAATCACATCAAGAGTCTAGACTGAGCGTAGTCGTATTGAACAATGAACCTAACAAAAATTCGAAAAATTATTCTAGATCAACCACATCTCAGAATGCAAGACAATGATATGACACACTTGCTCCTAGTTGGCACAACAATAGTTGACTGCGTGAGTATACCTCTTCTTGATCCTGTCGACCCATTGAGTATCATTGACCTTTCGTCAAGGCACAAAACCTCATCCAAGCTTTGTACATGCATCGAATCCTACCTCAGTTGCACTTACGCATATTGCAGTAAAGTGGTACAAAAGGAGATGTGTTAAATTTATCTTTCGACTGCAAATCGTAAAGATTAACCAAATTTTTTGTATAAATACAACAGCATTTACCATTTCAAATAGGCTGTTGTAAGCCATACTATCATCTCGTTTGTGATAATCATGAAAGCTCAACTTTTAATCTTAGCTGTTTATCTTGCTGCGCAGTCAGCTTGTACTGGAACTCCATGTACAACTCCTGCCCCAAGTTGCACTACTGTGACCACCACTAGCTGGCGTTACGGTCACTGTTACACCAAAACCTCCACTGTCTGCAACACTCCCACCCCAGTTTGCCCACCTTCCGGAAACGGAAATGGTAATGGTAACGGTAACGGTGGTGGTGTTGGAAATGGTAACGGAAATGGTAATGGTAACTTAGGTAATGGTAACGGTAACGGTAACGGTAACGGCGGTGGATACCATAATGGTAATGGGAATGGTAACAACAACATCGGTAACGGTAACGGTAATGCCAACGGAAATGGTGGTGGAGCTCACAATGGTAATGGCAATGGTAACAGCAACACTGGTAACCACAATGGTAACAGCAACGGTAACGGTGCTGGAGCTCACAATGGTAACGGCAATGGTAATGGAAATGGTGGTAACAGCAACGGTAACCATAACGGAAATGGAGGTGGCCTTGGTAATGGTAATGGCAATGGTAACAACAACAACAAGCGTTCTGGTTCGGGAAACGGAAACGGTAACGGTAACGGTAACGGTGGTGGTGTTGGAAATGGTAACGGCAATGGTAATGGCAACATAGGTAACGGAAATGGTAATGGTAACGGTAACGGTGGCGGATACCATAACGGTAATGGGAATGGTAACAACAACATTGGTAACGGTAACGGTAATGGTAACGGCAATGGTGGTGGTGTGAAGAATGGTAACCAGAATGGTAACAACAACATTGGCAACCACAATGGTAACGGAAATGGTAACGGTGGTGGTGTGAAGAATGGTAACGGTAACGGTAACAGCAACACTGGCAGCAATAATGGTAACAACAACGGTAATGGCGGTGGTAGAAAGAACGGTAATGGAAATGGTAATGGAAATGGCGGTAACAGTAACGGTAACAACAATGGTAATGGAGGTGGCCTTGGCAATGGTAACGGTAATGGTAACAACAACAACAAGCGTACCAACTCTGGTAACGGAAACGGAAATGGTAATGGTAATGGCGGTGGTGTTGGAAATGGTAACGGAAACGGTAATGGTAACTTAGGTAATGGTAACGGTAACGGAAATGGAAATGGTGGCGGCGTCCATAACGGTAATGGTAATGGTAATGATAACATTGGTAACCATAATGGTAACGGAAATGGTAACGGCGGTGGTGTGAAGAATGGTAACGGTAACGGTAACAGCAACACTGGCAGCAATAATGGTAACAACAACGGTAATGGCGGTGGTAGAAAGAACGGTAATGGAAATGGTAATGGAAATGGCGGTAACAGTAACGGAAACCATAACGGAAATGGAGGTGGCCTTGGTAATGGTAATGGCAACGGTAACAACAACAACAAGCGTACCAACTCTGGTAACGGAAACGGAAACGGTAATGGTAATGGCGGTGGTGTTGGAAACGGTAACGGAAATGGTAACGGTAACTTAGGTAATGGTAACGGTAACGGTAACGGTAACGGCGGTGGATACCATAACGGTAATGGGAATGGTAACAACAACATCGGTAACGGTAACGGTAATGCCAACGGTAATGGTGGTGGAGCTCACAATGGTAATGGCAACGGTAACAGCAACACTGGTAACCACAATGGTAACAGCAACGGTAACGGTGCTGGAGCTCACAATGGTAACGGCAACGGTAATGGAAATGGTGGTAACAGCAACGGTAACCATAATGGAAATGGAGGTGGCCTTGGTAATGGTAATGGCAATGGTAACAACAACAATTAGTTTATCTTTTCAGAAGAGCTAACATGTCCCACAGGCATTTGTTGATGCAAATGTTCCAAAGAAAAGTATCTTTTCCTTTCTTGTTCGTCCCATTTTTTGATTTTCAATATTATACCCATTGAAACCTTTTATTTCTTCTCGTCGAACTGAGTCATATCGGCGTATATATGCTTGAATTGTTTTCTTTATAATAAAAAAAATTGTAGAGTTGCCAACTCGGAATGGCAAACATCGAAATGGTTTTCAGCCTGCCTGGATATACAATTCGATTAAGCCAGGCGCTTCAGCTTTATTGCCGTTCATTGGATGGTTAGACATGCTCACTTTATCTATATCACAAACACTTCAACCAACTTACCAAAGTCTAACCCATCGCCACTTGAAACGTCAAAAATCTTGATTCCTTCTAAGTTGAATATACCACACGCTGTCCCAATGAGCTTAAGCTCTGTTTCGTAAACACCATTCGGTTCTAGTGGTCCCAATCGAACGTCATTATCAAGGATTATCACTCCGTTTGTATTTAGTTTCTGGCTAACGTATTCTGAGTAAACGTTTAGCAGGTTTTGTATCAAGATTTTTGGTCTTGGTTCATCTGAATCATCACTTGCGTTCGATGCATCTCGAAAAAGATTATTTGAGTCAGTTTCGGTGGGTAACAAGTTCGAGGATGAGACTGCCAAGTTGGTTGAGTTGAAAACTGGTGTAAAGTTGATCGTGTTTTGAACTAATAGCGATAAGTTGAGTCGGCTATTGGAGTTATTGATAGCTTGAAGCTCCCATGTCACAATTTCCCCCAAATGTATGCTCAATTTACCTTTAAAGGTCAATTTCAACCCAGATAACGCTGAGTTGTTATTTGTCGTCAAATTGACAGTGACTGATGATGCAGAAGAAGCTATTCGCTTGTGCACTTGCGAGTGCTGTGGTAGCAATGGTGACTGGGGGTTGATACCAAAAGCTGGTGTTGAGTTCATACTATGCGAATTCGTTGCACCTTTTAGCTTGTATAAATTGTTTGCCATTGCGGTTCTTCGTGATTTGAGATTGCCTTGACTTGGAAATATAGGTTGGGACTGTAATTGTGAGTAGTTAGTTGAGGTTTTTAATGAGTTGTTGATTGGCGGTGCAATGATGAAGAAATCGATGTAAGGTGCCCACTTTGTAGTGATCAGATTGCTGAGATTTGAATAAGTCCCACTCGTAGGGTTATACTTCATAACTTGCAGTATTAACTTTATACTGATATGCTTTGAGCTGTCAATCGATTTATCCTTGTCGATCATCTCGTTGTTCATAAGCTTATAGGTGAAATTGACCAGATCAATTGATTTGAAAGTATACGGGAAATCATAATTTTGTGTAGAGAACTTAACAATCAGTCCAAAGGAGAACTCGACAATGAGGTCTATGATTTTGAAATTATAATTCTCATCCACGATATCAAAGTCAAAGTTGTTATTCAACTCTTCTGAGCCTTCCAAGTTTAAAGTTGCAAGAAGTATACTATTTCTTCCAGCTGGTTTAGTAGTTTTCATTTTCAAAACTAATGAAACTGTAACTGGTATATTGACGGTTGCCCTGTGAAGTGACTGCTTTTGTGATCGCATTGCATCATCTCTTGTAGTCGACGGGGTTGATTTTGATGAACCATCGTTTAAGAGTTCAAAAGTCTCATCTTGAACTTGGGCGAGCCCATCTCTCAACTCAGAGAACAAGTTCCTCGTACGCTTTGCCTCGTAATTGGGTAAGTTGAAAGCCGTTACTAGATCTGAAACCTCGTCTGTTGACAATTCAACTATTTCATTCAAACCGTCATACAAACAACCTGTAATTGAGAGCTGTGGGTTCGTGAACTTCTTCTTTGGATAGGATATATTGAACCCAAATCGCCATATTGTGCATCCATTATCCTTGGAGACAATGTCCAAATCATTTAGTATGATGTCTGCTATGTTGTAATTTCCATTGTGATGGTTTGTGTCATCGTCCACATGAAATTGGTCTAACCCCAAACTACTTCCATGTCTAGCTGTCAGTTCTTCTGGAATTACAGAGATGTCCAAGTGTATTGAAGGCTGATTTAGTTCAGTTTCCTCACTCTCATATATTATGTATCCTATGATTTCTTCGTCGAAAAACGTCAATGACCTCGAAGGTTGTTGCTGTAATGATGTGAGTAGTTCACCATCTGTTATATCAGTGAGCAGATCAGCATCAGTAGGTACCACTATCTGTAAACTCATACAATGAAAACGAACTCTTACAGTTCCAATCTTTTACCTACGTTTTTTTATTGCGATAAGATTCTATGATACAATATATAGTATACAAATATACGAGTTAAAAGCGTCAATACCCCGTGTATAGACCACCGCCTCTTTCATCCAATTCGTCAGCTATATAGCTGACATATTCTGATTTCGTTTCCCATCCTAGTTTTACAGTGCATCTCAAATTTTTCAAATTGGGTAATCTACCATCGTTCAAGGCCAATGCAAGGTCGATTGGATCGATTTTAGACGCAGTTCCTAACATACCACTACTATCAATGTAGAGTGACTTCAATTTTCGAGGAGGATACGTGAATTTTAAGTTACTTTCGTCGAAGAACGCTTGGGACATATAGTCAACCGTGACTTCCAAAATGGATATATTGGGGCAATAACCAAACACCATATCTAGAGCGCTGCCAGACAAACCCGGCATGGGGTATTGCACTTTCAAGCTCTTCAAGTTCTTACCCACACGATGGAGAATATTTTTCAATCCGAAATCTTTGATTGACGGGCAATGAGCAAATTCAAGGAAGGTAATGGTGTTGGGGAAATTAGTCTTCAATAGGAACTCGTCTGATATTCCTCCTGAAACTCTCAAATATGATAACTTGGGCGGCCAGTTGATTGAATCGTAGTTTTGTATTGACACTGATGATCGAGGGAACGATAAAGAAGTTAGTTCAGTCAAAGATTTAATGGAATCAAACAAGTCTTCAAGATTCAAGGTTTCAGATACCAATCTTAAATCTAGCACTCTTAACTTCTTACAATTTCTCAACGCAAACAATGGTGTAAACCCAAAACTGGTTTGAGGTGCCACGAAATAAGCTAAATTCTGCTTTGATCGCTTCAATAACTTGGACACAAAGGCGTTTTTACCGGTTTGTATGATATAAGAAAGATCTAACTGATAGATATAACTTCCTAGGTTTTTATTGTTGCTGATTGCATCGACAAAGGAAAAGAAATTGGTTGCTTTCAATCTAGGATTTCTATAAATCAATGGCAACACAATCGAGTGAATCAACTTTGAGATTCGTAAATGCTTTGGTCGAAGGTAATCGGTGTAGTATAAAATCTCAAAAATGTTGATTAAGATTTCCAATGGAAGTTTCAACATACTAGGATGATCAGCAAGAATGGGAATCAACTCTTTGGTTGTGAAATTCTCGTTGCTTCCTTTCAACGCACAATCTAGCACATCTACCTTCTCGAATTTCGAGGTTGGCCAGATTTTACCTTCATATTGTTTGTTATCTGTCAATACGTAGATTGATTGTATGTTGAGATTGGTTTTCGAGTCGAAATCATGTTGGTTCTCCTCCTTGGTTATAACTGAACGTTCCTGTTCATTCTCATTGTCAATTTGAGTAGACTCAGTCTCATCGTCACTATTGCCATCCACGAAATTCGATCCATAAACGTACCTCTTATACGGAGGACGTATCTTCTTAGCACGTCGTTTGTTAACTATTTTGACCTGCTGAGTATTGGTATTCCTTCAGACCCAATCATAGATCTAAATCTACAATAGACTCTGATTACTAAACTAACACAAATGTCGCAAACTTTACTTTTGCCAGGTTTGGCGCCAACTACAAAAGTAACTTTTACCAGGAGATTCGATAATAATTAACCATAACTATAACACTACACATGCGCAACTGCAGACCATCTGCTTAGGAGTACGGTCATGCAAGTAATAACTAGAATATTAGGTTTTTGGCATCCCTTTGGAGTAATGCTAAGAGAACTCAATTCAAGGGTATACTAACCCTAACTGCAGATCTGTAGACCACTGTCATGGGTAATAGCACCATAACGTTGAAAAACATTGCACCTATTGAGTACGCAAGCCTCCCCATGATTATGAATGGCAATTTCACGAGTTTCAAGCACAAGTCCACGCAGATGTACTGGAACAATATAATCTTAACCAAAAAACTAGGAAGGATCGTCGTGAGATAATCGAAAAGAATTGACATCATGAGGCTTGGCGATGCTTTTATGTAATCATAAAGTTGTGTAGCCTGCCGACACTTTGCCCGCAACCCCTTAATTGATTCATAGTTTTGTACAACTTCGGAGATTTGGCAGTAGAACTTTTGCGTTAAGTCAAAAATAGAATGATCTGAAGCAGTAATCGCTTGGGACTTTGACGATTCGCCATCGATATTCATGTCAAAAATAGATGTTGTTGATGACGAACACGAATCGGAATCGGAGTAAGTCGAGGTGGGTGACAACATCTCGCCATCTTCGAACGAAACATGCAACTTCTTAGGGTCGAGGGTTTTCGATGAGTTTATTGGTAGATTAGACCAATTACTCGAATCCCTAGATTTGAAAGTTTGGGTATCCGCGAATACGTCGGGTGCGAATCGTAGCACCTTATTGGCTTTGGAGGGAAACCTGGCTGAGTTGTTTCTCGATAGCGTGGGTCGAGGTTTATTGAGGATTGGATTAGGCTTGAATAAGGTGGGTGAGAAAGTGGCTTTGGGACCCGAAGATCTGGCTGTCAAATTAGGGGCGAATGTGGTTGTGAAATTATTGGTGGTGAAATTGGGGGTGTTGTCGGTCCCGAAGCGGGAAACATTGGCGAGCATATTAGGGGACATTGGATCTAATTTGGATTGTTCGTGAGTAGATGGATTGGCAAACATTGGGTTGGCGGCTGCGAGTTCACTCTCGATTGCGTCCAACAGGATATCATCGACTGATTCGTTCAAATTGAGCGGGAAGGGCGAGATCATTGATTTCTTGATGAGCTTGAACTGTTTCAATTTGAAGTAGTCCGAATTGGGCGACGATAACGCTGATGAGGCTAGTGATTCTTGAGGGCTAAAGATACTCGAGCTGATAGATGAAGAGTTGCGTTTGTGGGTTGGGGGGTATTGGTAACTTTGTCCAACCTCCAGCAACAATTGTCGCGACGTCAATAAGCCATCACCATTAGTAGATGACTTAGCAATTGGCAGCAAAGATAATGTAGGTCTTGGTTTGTAACTCATCAGCCACGCCTCCTGAGGGTCGTACGACTCTTCTTCTTGGCCTTGTTCTTGTTCTTGTTCTTGTTCTACGTCGTCCTCTTCTTCTAGTTCTTCGTCCACTAGTTGTTCATCCACCTCCTGTCTCCCCATTTCCACCCAAATATACAAGTACCGATTAACCCATTTCCAATTGTGTTTGACGTTGTTTACAAACTCATTGATCAAGTCGACTCGCATCAAATTAACCGCCGCTTTATAATAGACAAACCCAATGAGGTTAATCAACACCACCATGAACAACGCATCGAAGATGATTTTCTTGACTTGCCAGATGTAATTGATAAAGAAAGGGAGTAGTATGAGTATTATCGTGAGATAATCCTTGACAAACTGCCTGAAGCGTGATTTCCTTTTAGGAGCAAATGTGGTAGATTCAGTTGATTGGCGTGATGTCACCAGTACTGGTGCTTTACCTTTAGCACCAATTGACTTAGTCGTAGCCTGACTTTTCAGCATTGGCGACTTCATATTTGCAACAACTTGGGGTGTAGCGTTTACGGTGGGTGGTGAAAAAGCAGCCACTTTTGGTGCGCTAGTGGCACTGGCAGACGCCAGGATTACTGGAGGGTCAATCGAGGTGATTGACCCATCCAAGCCCACTACTCTTGATTTGAATCGCATGGGTTCATCAAATAAACCATATACCCACGCTATTATATACAAATCAAACAATAACAACAAACAAGTGATTATTTTTTACACCATTCACAATCATATGCAATTGAAGAAATTGCGATCAATGAACTATTGTTAGCTGTGTATTGTCCTAGAGTCAGGTGTATATGCTTAGTCTGAACCTACGTTGAATCCTCTTACATTCCCCTTCACTCAATTGTTTGGCGTGAATGCAAATTTACAAACAGTCGCGCTTGGACAAATTGTTTTGTTAGCGTTGGTGTACTCAGAGAAAAGTTAAACATATAATTGGGAATGGGAGAGATTAGAAAAATTAGAGTTGTTTATTCAGTAGGTGCTGGGTGAGTAGGTGGGTGCCTCGTAAACAAATACTTCTTGTTGTTGTTTGTATATTTTCAGGCTTATTTTCCTTTATTTTCACTAAATAAAGATTATTTTTTGGATCATCAGCGCACTCAGTCAAGGGAGAGATTAGGTTGGCACGATTGTTTTATCGGATTAAGGTTCTATGTGCATCTATTTACAATTGCCTGCTGTTTACTTCCCATCGTACTTTCGCTCATTAACATCAAACTTCATTTTTTTCCCTCTCTGCTTGTATTTCTTCGACGTTTCCATGTCGGCGGCAATCTCATCGGCGATGGACCCAATATCGTGCGGCTGGAAATTGGTGGTCTTCTTCTTGAGGAGCTTGTTTCGCTCCTGGTTGATAAACGTCTTTCGCTGCACCTTGGCTAAGGTTTGAAGTTTAACCTTAGCCTCTTCCGTCAACGGCTTTTTCACAATCACCGATTTTTTGGTCAACGGCCACAAATCGCCCAAATCGACTTTACGGGCATCGTGGTATACTTGTTTCCCAAGCGACTTGGGCACCGTCCAGATCTCAATGTTTCCCTGGGGCGAGCACACATTCAATTTGACATTGTTCTTGACCTTGCTGGGGGTCTGCACAATACGCGGCCACGAATCTTCAATGTCGCTGTGTTGGGGCTGGTTGGCAGCACGATCGTGGTCAATTTGGTTTATGGTGGCAGCATCATCACGACTACGCTGCGCAATCAAGTATGAATACGACCCTTGCTCGGTGTTCTTGCCCCCAGGTCGTCCCGACCCCTCCAAATTCTTCAATGATTTACGCGAAAGCTTGTCTAGCCCCATACCATCGACTGAAGACTTGTCCCAGGGTACCGCCAACCGCTTGCCTCTTTTCAATTCCATAGTGAATTTTGGTCTCTCAACGGTCTTGTTGAAGGCACAGAAATTCAATCGATGCTTATGCGACGACACCTTGTAATATTTGGGATCTCCTAGCTGTAATGGGCATGTCTTGTGATGTGAACATGGCGCGATGACCTTCAAGTGGTAATCGACACTTTCGGAGCTCACTCCTGCCTGGGTGCCTTCTTCAACACTCAATAATTCGAAATTCTCATCGTCTTCAAATTCAAAACGCAAGTCTTCAACCGTGGCGTCACCGTATTTCTCAATGATATCGGATTCAAATCGATCAATCTCAGTCAACATCTGATCGTTTTTCCTCAACTCTCGTTGCGGTTTGATAGTAGATCCCCTGATGTAAGGACGAGGAATCTTGCCATTCTCGTCGGTGTATGATTCTGGTCTCAACATCAATTGCCGGGCTCGGGCAATGGTCTCAAATCCCAAAGTGTTACCTCGCTCGATTATTACAATGTGGCCGTTGGGTTTCAACAACCGCAAAACGTTATGGAGATTGATATCAATATCCTTGGGAAAGTTGTATTCTCGGGTGAGTAAAGACTGATTGACCATTATCAAGTCGTACTTCTTGGTGACTGGCAAATTATCTCTCAATCTTGTTCGTATCTTGATCGCAGACGTGTTGATGGGTCCAACATAATCGTCATTGTATTCTTCCACAATCTCCTCAGCCTCGTTAGCATTTTCTACAACTGATTCGTCAAGGCTCTCAACACTCTCTTTGGTAGATAACTCAGCTGTTTCAGTAATCTCTGGTTCTTGTAGTTGTTCTGGTTTAACCTCAACTCCTTCAGTCACAGTTTCACTTGCAATAACTGGTTCTGCCTCGCTAGTCATTTCATCTGGTGATTCTTCATCTTGTATATTTTCATTCAACTGACGAGACAAGATGATTTTGGCGCGCTTCTTCATATGGTTGTTCCTTCTACCTATGATATACGCTTCCTTCTCCACGGGTACCCACTCTGGACCCATGATTTCATTTAAGGCGACGATACCTGTGGCTGGCCCATAACCTACATCAAGTATATGCTGGGGATTGAATTTGTCTTCGCCCACTCTTTTTTGTAGTTCCAACAAGACCTGGTGAGCGTGGGAATAGTTTTGTACAAACAATGCTGCTATATGTGCATCAGAGTTAATCCCATTATCGGGCGCCTTCTGGATCTGTTCCTTCTCCAAACTTTGGTACACGGTTGCAGCGCGTTCTCGTAGTTTATCGGGGACTGCTAACCTTAGTATATTGTTGTTAATTGCCTTTGATATTTCTTCAGGCAATTTGCACACGCTTCGATCCACCCTAGCTTGTAATGTCAAGTCGTCGAGCCTGGCTTCCTCTGCGTTTCTGCCTTTGATGTAAGTTCCATCAGCATTGCGGAACGGCGACATAGATTCTGTATCTTGTTTAATGACATGCTCGTACCCCTCTGAGTCTTTTATATGCTCGCTTCTGACTAATTGACCAAACGTTTCACTGTGTCTGATATTGTCAAATGGTAATGTGTTACTTCTCGATGTATTGTTGATATATCCGTCTAAATCAGCATTTGAAAAAACTCGATTTTTCAGTAGCCCTTTGCTATAATGTCGCAATAGCTTGGACGATTCTCGAGTGATAGAGCCTGCTATTCGAATCATTATCTGTGTATAACCTCTCCTAGTATCTACAAAGCAGCAAATTCGATGGGATGGTTCAGATGTCGTTTGATCCACGACATTTTCGTTGTCGTCGAATTATAACATTTCCATTTCCCATTGTTAAACTGATAGAAGTGATACAACAACCATGTTCAGTAGTACACTTAAAGCTGCTATACCTGTAGCGACTGCTGCTGGTGTTTTCTTACACACGAGCACAGTACATAATGAGACGAAGAGAAGATTTTACGAAGACGAATCGGACACAACCCCAATTCCCGGTACTATCACCCCAGCATCGGGCACTGAGCTTGAGATATTAGGCCCAAACAGAATAATAGATGGCATAAGCGTACGCTCGCCACCATCAGTTGAGAATGGTTTCAAACACATGCGAGAATCTGTTAGTTCAACCTATAACTCGATCAGAAACGAAGTCAACACTGGATACACCAAAGTCAATGAAACCGAGAAGGCAGTAAGCAAAACTATGGGCGCCCTACATAGTAGATCTGAGGACTTGTTACCAAACGCCATCTACATTATCATCGCTGGATTGTCAGGTAGCATAGCTGCGCACAGAAGGGGAATTGTAGCCAGATTCTTCTTCCCAATCATAACTGGGTCAATAGCATTCAAGTACTTCTTACCAAACACGTTCAGAAACACCACAGGCTTTATTTGGGACTTGGAAAAGAAGAACTTGCCCCAATTGGCCGAAAGCCAAGAACGCTTAGCCAAAGAAGCTGACGATTTTGTGGCCCAAACTGAACAAACTGCTGTTAAAAGTAAAGAGTATGTCCAACACAAAGGTGCTTCCTGGAAGAAAGCGTTCGCTGATATGACTGGCTTGAATATCGACGAAGATGTGTCAAAGAAATAGTTTGACATACGTTGTTATTGCTAATGCATGGGGCTTCTATACGACAATAAACGGCTCGATTATTAGGTTGTAACTCTCTTTGCTTTAGCGAAATGTTTTCTGGTGGTTTGCAACCAAAATGATGGGTGAACTTTTTCGCAACCGCCACAAACACATTTTCAATTCACCAACACTGTCGAAGAGTTATTGGTCGATCCATTGAAGCATTGATCTCATGCCGTAAGTAGTTCAAACAAGGAGAGCTCGTCTTGGTTCGTGCTGAATGTTCACTAACAATTCAGCAATAGGTTCCCCTTCAGCGGCAAAGCACCACTGCGGCTAGATTTCAACATGGGTTCCAATGCCCCGTTTGGCAAGCGAAGTGTGTCAGCGACAACCCCTTCGTCAAGCGCAACGAAGGATTTTAGCAACATGCTTTCGCTTTCCAACTCTCAAGACGAAATAGCCCCTTTTGTATGTCCAAAACCAGGTACATCGGTTTTGAAAAAATTCACTTCTCCAAAGAAGTACTTCAATAAAGTGGCGGTTGACAGTAGCAATGGTATCAAGGAAGCTCCACCCACTATTGAACTGCTACAATTGGATAGAAAATTGAACCAAATCGCTGAGTTTGAGGACCGACTCATCTCCATGAAAAGTGAGTTCTCGAATGATATTGCATCGTGGCAATCTCATTTACCCGATGACGATTGCAAAGATATCATTGAAAGATTGAAGCAATCAATGTACTTTCAGATGAAAACCTCGAGATTGTTGAATGATAGATTGATGAAAGTAGCGCTAGAGGTCGAGGGTATCAAGCAACGGGAGAACAAACAAACGAGGTTGGGATGTAAACGTTACGAGATTGAACAAAAGAAAAAATCAGTTGACTTTATGCATGGGTTGAACTCAACTGATGCCAATACACTAGACGACGAATTGGAGGAGAACTTTTACAATTTCAAAGTGGTACAAGGACAGTTTGCTAGAGCAATCAAGAACCAATTGCGAGAACTGGTGGATGGATTTATTGTCACTTCGAACTATGCCACTAAAAACATGGGCATTGCCTTGAATGAATTGGTGAATGTTATCAACAATGAGGAAGAGGTTGTGGATCAATCGGACTTGATTGTTGACCCATCCGATTATCAGGAGAACAAGCGTGATGAAAATGAACAAAATAATGACTACAAACAACCACAATCTCATCAACCAGGGTATTCGAAAGTTCGATTGGATAGAACCGAGCAGAATGTTAGCCTCAATCCCAAAAACCTGTATTATGGGGCACTCAAAGTAGATGAGAAGGGTTATAATATTCTCAATTCGGCTGATGCGTGGGGAAGTTGAATTTTGAAATGTTTATTTGTATAGTGATTAAATATATACATGATTTTGAGAAGAATATATATAACGTAAATTCTTTGATGCTAAAATAATGTTTGTGTTCAAAAGTTTTTCCTATGTATACCCGTTTTTGAAGAACTTTTTACCAATCTCATACGATGAAATCATGATGGCACAAGCTGGTGCGATTTTCAAAACTCGGGGAGTGAATCCAGCGTATAATGCGCCTATCCCTTCCTTTTTATATATGTCAAATAAGAAACTAAACATTGAGGGTCGTTTTATGCTCGAGTCTGCTTCGCGAACAATCTGAAGTCTAGTCTTACCAACATCGAATGGATTCGTGAAGAATGCGCCTATCGTCCCTGAGATAGAACCGGCGAGGAAACTAGTGACGAAAACACGCCAGTCTTCCTTTGAGTCGACGGTATTGTTGAAATCGGCTTTCAAAGCGTTACCGATTCTTGCTTTCAACACTTCGTAACTTAACCAATAAATTCCCGAAAACGGAACATCTCTCCACAAAGTGATTTCTAACCCCGTGAAGAGAGTTTTTACTCCATTGGTTTTCATCACCGAATACAGATCTTGCATTAGTTTTCTGAGCATATTGGTTGACGATTTGTCTGATGGGATCGATTGTAGTCTCGTTTTCATAAGCTCCAATGGCGCCACGAATGTTGCTGACATGGTTCGGGCGAGAGCACCACAAAGAAGTGGATTGAGCGGGTGGTTGGCTATGAGCGAGTGATCTCGGATGTACTCGTAACCTGTGAAGTATATAATGTTTGATGGTACTGCCATGAATAGTGTGAGCGAGAGACCTCGCCATAAAGTTGCTAAACCTTCGTTTTTACTTATAACCATGAACCCCTGGCCAGTTGAAGTGATTCGTGAGCAATACGGACTTGATTTGCAGTAGTTTCTATCGATCCAGAATAGTCCTGACGACGATTGTTGTACTGGAGGAGACATTGGATGTTTGATTAATGGAGTTCTGGCGGCGCTTTGCGAAGCTTGTACATTTGCTTGTTTCACTTCTTGATGTACTGTTTGGCAGCAAGAGTCCGCAGGTAGTAGTTCTTGTTGTTGCATTCTGATTCGTATCACGTCAAACGGAGTTACCACTAACGAAGTTATAAAAGACCCCAGACATGCACTTATCATCTTATGATGCAACGCGATCTGGCCATCGCCCTTTTGGTTCAGTTTCATCTGGTCCGCGTAGATATCGTTTAGTAGCACGTCTGCCTCATCTATAGTTGAGGTATTCAAGTGTGACACAGGCATTGACCTTGAAGCTCCTGATTTGATCTGACCTGAAAACTATCTTGCTTAACGGTATAATCCAAAAAAGTTACGGTGCAGGATCGGTTGCAACTTCTCGTGAAACTCATTTTCCATTGCGATCTCGCTCATCACAAACGGAGGATAATCTAAACGATCTAATACTCAAATACATAAAAGTGAACCGATTTTACTATTTGTATTGATGGTGTATATGTAATGCAACTAAAACTCAACTACTGTGTCGTAACACATGTGGATGTTGACGTGACTGTCTTGGTTGTAGTTCGTGGCGAGCGCCATGCGATGGGGGTGGAACACAGTGGACGACAAATAACTCAGGGTACGATTGGTTAAATAAGTGTCATGTGGATTCTTCAATGTTGTTAGAAGGTCTCCCGACGTGGTCCATAAGTTGACCGATTTGGACCCGGTGGCGATGATGGGCGCATGCTCATGTACATCCAAACATCTCAACGACTTCTCGGTGTTGTTGAAGGTCAAGACTGGTTCGTTCAATCGAATGTCCCAGAGATTGATGTATCCATCAGCCGAGCCGCTGACTAATTCCCGGAACCCACCCCTTTGCATATGTACATTTCTAATCGAGGCAGTCGAGGTGCCATAATGACCCTGGTACCCGTTCGAGTTTCTATTGTTCCGCCAGGTCTTGACTAGCGATTCACGAGGGTCCAATCTTCTGTCGTATACCCGTAGCGAACCATCATCGAACCCACCGATGAACAAGTTACCAGCAACTTGATCTGAGGTCAAAGCGGTGATGGAAGATGAAGAGCGAGCTGGAATATCAGCAATGCACAATTCTCGAGGTGCATCCCAAACTCTTATGACCTTGACATCACCACTAACTAACAATGATCCACGAGACTGCTGCCACTCTGAAATCAAACCAGTACTTTTGGATGTCAACAATAAATCATTCAAAGCTCTCCAGGCAGCCACCAATTCAATTCGCTTGTTTGAATCGTCATCACTGTCTTCATTGTCGACGTTATTACTCCTACGACGGTTCTTTGGCTTGGCTTCACCTGAATTCTGAAAGTTCTTATAGATTTTTATCACACCATCAGACGAACCTGTGAGTAAAAGGGGCATATCGTCCTCATTGATAAACTTTAAATCCGTGATTTTCGTACCGTATGGGTTTCCATTGGAAAACTTTGACAACAACCTTGCTTCTTGCCATTGCCAAACAGATACGTTATCTTTGTCGTCACTGGCAACTAGTATTTTTTCAAACTGGGCAAACTTGATCAATTTGGGTTGTGATTTATTGTTCAAGGATATCACCTCCTTATTCCAGTCGCCACGAATGGCCAACTCCTTTTGAGGTTGCGTCTCTTGTATGATCGACTCGTTTCTATTTCTTCTCCATAATCTCATTACATATTCTTTGGATCCGGGCTCGTCGATTTCACTTTTTGACATTTGTGCTTCTTGGAAATACTCACAACTATACTCGAAGAATCCAGATTCTTCGGGCAACTCTGGTGCCACCCCTAAATCACGTTCTTTATAGAATGGTGACTTTGGCTTGTACTCACTGCTGTAATTACTAGATATAGGGCCAGAATTCAACATTCTTGTGAAATTCTTCAAGTCATTGTCATCGCCAATTTGAAAAGATTTGAAGATATTGGAGATTGAGATGTTTCTGATTCTTGCAGAAATAGAATCAGTATCGCTCTTTTCATCTTTCTCTTTGTGACCGCTTGACGCAGCCCTAGTTGCGATTGACGATCCATCGATCACTAAATTGTTCTTCCTGTTCAAAACCGACGCACTTGATGCTTGACGCTTTCCGCCATTGACTTTGTTTAACTCCCGGTTCACGATAGGTTTCGCAGGTTTCAAACTTTCACTAATGCTAATCGCTGATTTACCAATCAAATATTCCTGCATTTCTTTCGCAAGTCCACCAAGCTCACTGCCGTTCAAAGCGATCATCACTTGATCTATCAAGGTTTCAGCTAATTGTTTAACCTCAAGATGGGGGTCTTCGGACAAAATGAGCAAAGATTTCCAAATGGAACTGAAAATCGATCCATATGCTGGAGACCTTTTTCTGAACTCGTTTAAGTTGTTTGGATTATCGATCAAAACAATCTCTTCCTCTAACTGATTGAATGCAACCACGAGAAAGAACTTATGATAATTCAGCACAAATTTCTTGATAAAGAACACGATCTCCTTCCTGACCATTGAAGAGCCATCTCCCAACAAGCCTAGTATACTGTTGGCCAATCGAAGATCCTGTCTTTTCAATTCGTTTCTTCTAATATCGGAGTTAGATGGAGCCATCTTTGAGTTTGCAACCTCGCATGGATCACTTAAGAAATTTGTGATAGCTAAAATGATAGAAGTACGTACTTCTGGAATTGGATCAGTCACCAAATATAGAATTTCCGTCAAATATCCATCCTTGTATATTATCCATTTTCCATCAGCATATTTGTTCCACAACTGTGATAACAAGAGAGAACACCATTGTCTTAGCAACGGGTTTTCACTCGTCTGGATGAATTTGAGACAGTTGTTGATAATCTCGTTAGAAAAACAAAGTCGTTGACCATTTTTGAAATCTTTGATGAACAACGTCAAGATGAAAGCACACATTGCTTTGTGATCATCATTTATGAGTACATTCGTGTTTCCTGGCGGGGTATTCATGCTTCCTGGTGCTCCAGGTGCCCCAATTTGACTTCTCGATGTTGAATTCAAGATCAAATAAAAGTAATTGTACCCTTTATCTTTGCATAATTCTTGTTGTGCACTTTTGAAATCAATGGCCATGATCCTTGCCCAAATAAATATCAACACAGGTTTCAATTCTTGAGCAGGGCTGAGCAATAACTTCAATATGTAAGGGAAAATACTAATGGATAATGATAAGTATACTGCCCATGGACCCAAGTCTAGAAATTTGGACAATAGGATCAACGCTCTCAATCTGTGGACTTGTGATAACAATACTTGCAAAACAATTGGAAGCTGCTCTGGGGGATCTTTTGTAGATGGACCAGCATATTTCAACCAAATCTCGAAAGCAGTCAATTGCTGCTCGAAAAATGTGGAGTGCTGATAATTGGTGATGTTTTGTTGAGCTTGTGTTGGAACAGTTGCAAGAACGCTTGTTGAATTAGATATGGACCCACCAGTGGCGGAGCCGTTCTGTTGTGGTGTAGTAACGAGGCTATTACTGGTCGCTGGGATGCTATTGTGTTTCTGTGGTGTGCTTTGTGACATGGCTACATCATTTGGCAGTACGGATGTCGATAATGGGGTGTGATCAGGAAATTTGCCTTGATTTTTGATCAATTGAGCAAATACCTGATCAATTGCTAAATCCCAAGAATCCCACATTGGATGAAATCTAACCAAATCTGGCAATGGTGGATCACTAATAGGATTGCAATTGAAATGCGGCATAATGCGTTTGGCAAGTAAAAAATTTCTGAATAATGCAGCTACCATGAGGTCTTGTCTGAATAACCTTTTGAAAATTGGTCTTGACAAGGTAGTCCATGCGATAGTATCGGTGATTGCAGTGAATATCCAGTTCAACTCACCCAATGGGGTCCGTCTATCTGCCAACCTACCAGGTATCATTACGTTCCCCAAACTATTTTTAGGCAACAAGTCATAGTAGTTCTTCTTTAGAGGTGATTGCATGATGAACCATTTCACACTTATATCGATTGGACTGGTTAAACAACAAGTAAACAAATCAGCTGGCAAGTCTGGAGACATTGGCAACAATTCATTCGACTTACAGGCAGCCAACTGAATGCAGTCCAAGTAAGCCGATGTGGGGGATGGGGCCGATGTATCGTGATTGCCTTCGTTATCGTCGTCAATTCTCTTTTGAACAAATTTCTTGAAATTATGAATGATGTTACCAGCCAGGTTACAGTCATAAACAAATATAACAGGTGCACCTAACCAAGTTTGCAAGTCATACAACGAGATGGGAATATACTGAGTATAACCTCGATTAAACACCCAAATCTCCCCACTGGAGGTGGGTTGGGGCACACCGTGACCATTATAGTGAAAAAGTATTCGTTCGTCTTTAGCATTCCTTCTCAAGGTATTGCAGAATCGTTTGACATCCTCGACACATGGATCTAATGATAATCGATACTTTGTTCGTAACGATATCGTTTCGTATTGAGTCTGCAAGTTTTTCCCAATCGATTCAATTGCCTTCTTTGTATCTGGAAAGTTAGATGGGTCGCACCAAGCCTCGAGTTTGGCACAAGGGTAAGTTTTCATGATATCTGGCGGATCTACTCCGAGATTTAAACACAATACTAAGACAGCACTGATTGTCTTTTGGCCTTTGATCACTTTCCAATCACTTATTGGTTGGTAATTTTTATAGTATTTCTTACTCATTTTCAACTCGTTCGATATGGGATTCCCGTTTGTATTATGCCTCTTATCGTCGAAATATATATAAAAAGTGTTTGCCAACAGATTCAAGAAATTCTCTGAGTTATAATCCTCATCAAAACCATGTCTCATTTGATCATTCAAAGGTTGCAAAGGTCTTGGACCATAATATACAAGTTGCTGTTGTGAAGTCATAATTTTCACACTATTTTCAATGAAGTCATCAATTACCTAGCAAAAATAAACTCAACAAAAACAACAATTGAACCAATCAAGAGACTTTTCCTCTATGTAACTGTTAAATCAGTTCTATCTTGGTGTTAGTCAATCTATCCACCTATATCAAATAGTGGTGATTTTACAACCATTTGATTTCGACTGGCCTCAGAAAATGATACCCTCAAAATTTGACTCTATCGCACGACCACTGTAGATAAGAGATTTGAGGATCATTAGCATAACCACACATAACAGCAGAACGGCAAATAGTCATTGTATAGGTTGTTGTACTGGTTTACACAGGATACAAAGTATAGTGGATTTGTCAATTGAACCAAGTCTAAGTGCTGTGATTAGAAATCAGTTGAGTTAGATCATGAGTGACTTTACTTACGGATCAATTACCAACGAGAGAGTCGTCAAGTTGAGTGAAGGTGAGGAGTCGATGATAAGAAGAGCGTCGAATAAGGTTGAGTCTCGACGCCCATCTCCGAGCAACTTCTTTTTCCATGGATCCCATGTATCAAAAGTACATGGCGCTATCAGATTCAAGAATGACCAATATCAATTGATTGACTATAACTCCAGTTTTGGAACCATCCTTAACGATAACTACATCCTCCCCGATATATGGTTCTATTTACAAGATTCGGATGTTATTGGATTTGTTTTGGCTAAACCTTCGTCGTTGATTGTGAACACAAGAGAGAAATGGAGCAAAAGTAAGGGTACCCAGGATCAATTGATCCCATTGAAGGAGTTCGGCTATCCAAACATACACTTGCAATTTAAGGTATCAATCGTCAACGGCTCAATAAAACTTGCTCCTCATGTTCCAGCCAGAGTCAAGGAACTCAATCACCAATCGCCAAAATCTCGTGTAGTCGCAAACGAACCAGAGCCATGCTTGTCTTCAGATCCTACTAATGACATAACCTTGTCTAATAGTCCCGTATCACACGAAAAAGCTTTGCAATCCGTTCGAATTACTATCGATTTGGATAGGGATTTGGATAGGGATTCGGATGAGGAGAAGGAAGAATATGATGTTGGTTATGAAGAAGAAGATGCTTGTACAACTAAGTCACAGATCGTCGTTTCTGACGTTGTTAAACTGAGACGGTCTACTAAAGCTGACAACGTTTCCGAGAAGACACACGATCCGAGCCCAGCTGAAGCCGTACGTGAGGTGGACCACTTGCAAGAAATCGTCACTAGTTGTATAAAAGGAAATGTGTTAGACTCAACTTTTAGCGATCTGAGCGACATCGAAGCTGATAAAGAAAGTCAAGATTTAGACGAGGAGGGTAACAGTGCTCATATTGACCAATCTGACAAATTGGTAGATTATGAAAATGACCCATTGGTTAAGGGCGTGATTTGGTCTGATGATGACGAAAGTGTGGTAGATCAACTGAGGACTGAGGATGTTGCAACGTCTAATCAGGAAGACGAGCAAACCCTGGATGATGATGTATGGGATCTCGGGGACGAGAGTGACTACGAGGTTCAGAGTCGGAATCTCAGCGATCGCACGATTGGATGCGAATATGATCATGTTGATTATGACTCAGGTAGAAAACATGCTGCTTTAGACCAACGACGTTGGCACGACATGCTGGGTGACACAGTTATCCAAGACGTCAGGACTCATATTGATGTTGAACAAGATGAACAATACGAATTTGATATTCCCCGACCAGGTTGTGGACCGGAACACGAGCTGGGAGGTAGCAACTTGGCCAAGTCATGTAAAAGATCATTTGACGACATGGAGGATAACGACGATGAGAGTATGGCGCCTAAATGGTCGCGAACTTGTGAGTTTGATGGATGCGATGGTATTCGCGGCTTCAAAAGGCCAAAACTCGATCATGTCAAACTTAAGTTCATTGTAAAAGAGCTTGGTAAAGGTATTATCTATGGGTTGATTACAATCGTGGCGATGGGTGTTTATGGTAGTACAATCGCTCCACAAGGTAGTGTTTAATCAAGATTTTGGATACAAGATCAAATTGCCCGAGTTGGTTAGTTTATTTTATGTTAATGCGGTTGTTGAATTCTACTTTGAGAGGAATCTTCGTTCAAGAGTAGAACTGGTTTGGTTTTATTTGGGTTTGCTGTTTATTATGTGTTCGTTTAGTGTTGTTCTGGTCCACAGTCAGGATTTATTTCTATGTACCTGTGAATGTATATCGGTTTTAACCTTTCTTTTTGTTGTAGACTCGTTTCTTCCTCTCGTTTACTTTGTTGTTCATCAACTCTTGATTACCATTTCCTGTCGGGATAGTTTTATCAGAATAGTTTGCGTGTTGCTGATTACCGATGGGCATCTGCATTGATCTTTGTTGCTGCGGAATGCCTTGTTGTGGTATCTGCGCCTGTTGTGACTGCTGTTGTGGTTGCTGCTGTTGCTGTTGTTGTCGCCTTTGCTGCTGAAGTAGTTGAAACTGTCTAAGTCTCTGGAAATACACTGGAAACTTTTGAATCAATTGTTGTTGGATAGCTTTATACTGTTGAATGGCTTGTTGCTTTTGTTGTGGTGTTAATTGCTGCCCAGTTGGGGTTTGGCCCGTATTGCCCATCACTGCGAAAGCGGTCATTTTTTGTTGTAATTGTCTGAATTGTTGTTGCTCTTCAGGTGACAAAGTATTTTGGAAGATTTGTTGTTGTTGCTGTTGTTGCAAGGTAGGCTGTGGTCGAGCAGCTTGTTGTCCTGGTTGTTGTACTGGAACTTGAGGTGGTAATTGCTGTTGTTGCATTTGCATTTGCGGTGTCTGAGCTTGCTGTGTAGCCATGTGTTGCATATTCTGCTGTGGAATGGGAGGTCTTTGCATTCCTACTAAATTCTGAGCATCGTTCATATTTGGACTGCCTCTACCAACTTGTGGAGTTCCCAAAGTTGACGCAGGTTGGGATGAATTAGATATCTGGGGAGTGGAAGACATGGACTTGAATTGTGGATCTTGGAATGAAGGGTTGGAAGGATGGTGTTGTAGCATGTTTGGGTTTTGTGCAAGCTTTTGTTTTTTGATCTGTTGTTTGTCTTGAAACTGTTGAGGTTGTCGGTTCGCTTGAACGTTGAATTGTTGGTTCATCGGTGTCGCACCCTGTGCTTGGTTAGCGACGCTTTGGTTCATTGCAGAATTGGGCATACCATTGTTATTGATGGCGGATACGTTGTTGTTTTGTGAAATTGCATTAGCTTGAGCTTGTATTTTGGCTTCTTGTTGGACCAATTCAGTTTCTCGTTTCTTCCTGATCTCCTCGATTAGCCTTAGTCTCATGAATTGACCTGTTGCTCTAGCAGTAGGTTGTATAGGTTTCACTGGGGCCGATATTATCGGAGTCGACGAGGTTTTATCCAGTTTCTTTGACTTCATATCTGGTACTGCCGTGCCTTCTTTACTAGCAGATTTCGATGCTGTGTTGGAGGCTAACGAAGAGGAGCCAACCATGACCAATTTCTTCTCCAGGTTATCATCGTTTTTCTTGTATTTATTGGATAGTAAGAGCATGATTTCCTCGTAGTCTGACGACTTGTGTAGCACCAACTCGTCTTGATGGAGTTTTCTGGGAGGGTTATTCAAAGGTTCGCGGTGACTGAATTGGAGTTCGTAATCTTGTTTCTTGTCATTCCACACCTTCTTGGGGTATTCTGAATCCGGTTTAAGGTAATCTTCGCAAAGGTATGGATTCAATGGAGTTGATAAATCTAATTTTCTCGTTGTCAATGTCAAAATTTCGGCCTCCATTTGCAACGACAAGGGGTCGGTGAATTTCGTTAATGCCGAATCTGTGTGGTACAACAAATCATAGTAAATGGACAACTGGGTTGGTCTTAGTAGAGTCCTGTATGTCTTTGGTTTTGAAACCACTGTTGGAGTTGGTTGTGAATTCTGGTTATCCTTCGACGGTGTTGTAATTTGCTTATTACCAGTACCAGTCTGGGTCATATTTCTATGATCGAAGACTTGCAATATTAGACACCCATCGTACGATTTGATCGAGAAGTCTTTGAGTAACTCGCTCATTTCTGGAGGTATCTCCTCTTTTAAGACATGGTGCATGAAGCTCTTTATCATGGGTGAGCTTTTAGGTACGATATTTGAGTCCTGGGTATTATTGAACTTGAAATGGTTCTCATAAATGTGTAGACTTATCGAAGCTGGAAATTTGGCAAACTTTCGCAATATATCCTGAGTTGAGGATAGAAACTGATAGTTCTGTAAGTTTGGTCGACTCTTCAATGCCTGGTTTTGCTGTTGTTGCTGTTGCTGAAGTGTTAGCATCTGTTGTTGTTTCAACTGTTGGATCTGAGCTGGTGTCAACTGAGGACGCAGTTGGTTTAGACCATTACCAACACCATTCATATTGCACAAGTACTAAGCAGTGGTACTGTGTAAATAAGTGATGGTACTGTATACCTCTACACTCAAAGTCTGATGTATTGAAACCACCCTGGTGTATTCTTCTATTGTCGCTACTAACTAAAACTTTCTACTCTGGTGTGCGCACGTGAGTGAAATATCTTGATAATAGTTATAAACTAAGGACAAGCGACGGGTACATTGAGGTAGTATACAGTTTTCTATTGATGTAGAGTGGTTATGTTACATGTGGGTTGTCGTTGTTTTGAGGTTGCATTCTGCTGATCATTCAAAATTGTTTAATGTACATCACAAATCTTCGATAAGATATCATATCTATGCGAGACTTTAACTCAAACATGACTGCCCCACTCAGTTCAAATTGTAATCCTCGCTAAGCATGGCAAGACGTATCTCTCGTGTGTGCGTCTCACATCACAATCTCTTCAATAATTGCGACAACCTTCCTTTAATTTAATATATTATGAATACTCTTTCCATCATATATTCGAGTCGCTCGCGAGGCAATACTCCAATGACTTGAACAACTTAATCCTGTCGTCTTCGTTGAATATCCAAAGACCGTAGATATTCCCTAGCAAATCCTTGACTATGATCAAGTTATCATTCAACTCGACATCCATCTCCAAAATATTGGAGTCCTCGACCCCACGAGGAAAGAACGCTTTTGTGACTTTATTGGGTAACAACCCCAATGAGAAGCATTCGGGGTTGTTTCGGTTCAACAAGATGAGTCCATAACAGAACAAATTTTGTAAATCAGCATACGTCGATTGATTGGATTTCGTGGGGACCTGGAAATCTCGCATGTACAATGCTAATGTGCCCTGGTAATCGGTCTTGACCCATTCTTCTGACTCGTCGTTATACTTGTATACCACACTGTGCGAGGTGTGGTACAACAATTGTTTGATGTCGGGATCATATCGCGATATCACATTGAAATTAAGGGTATTTCGATATAACTTCAACGCATCTTGCGTAGTTATCTGATCGCCAGTGCTCTCTTGTGCTTGTACTGCTGTAGCCATCTGTGCTCTGTGTGTGTTATTTGACTTTAAGGAGGATTAAAGCTTCTCCATCTCCTAATCAGTTAACCATTGTTGGCGTTCAGACCGAGGACCTGTACACAGAAATTTTCAAGCAAACATATAACGGGATTGACAAATTTCCACTATAAATTGATCAATTGAGTTTGGAAAACGAGGTTATTTGAAGTAGATAAACATGTTATTCAAAGCTATTAATAGACAAATTGCTCCAGTCAGCAGAAGTTTCATCAGATCGGTTTCAGTGGGTGAGAAACTCCCCTCTGTCAAGTTATTTGATGGGTCTCCCGGTAACGAAGTTGACTTGCTCAAAGAGATTGGTAAATCTAAGGCAGTGATTATTGGTGTCCCCGGTGCTTTCTCTCCAGGATGTACTGCCACCCATATTCCTGGCTTCTTGCACAACTTACGTGGGTTCAACGAAAAGGGTTACAACAAATTTTATATCGTTGCTGTCAATGATGCCTTCGTCACTAAAGTTTGGAGCGACAGCTTATTGAAACAAGTCGGTACCGACCAAGTCAAGTTCTTGGCCGACCCTGCTGGTGAATTCAGCAGCAACATGGACTTGTTGTTTGACGCCAGAAAGTTCTTTGGTAACGAAAGATCGAAAAGATACGTGTTGTTAGTCGACGATGGTAAAATCGTCAAGACCTTTGTTGAGCCAGATAACACCTCTGTCGATGTGTCTGCTGCCGATAAGGTTTTGTTGGACGCTTAAATGTGAATTGATTTTATGGTATTGTAGCTCGAATGTGAAAGTTTGTATTTGTATACTGTGTTTAGTATGAATGATATATGCTTTGTATGAGCCAGTGGTGGTTGCGTGGTTTTCAAATCCTTCTCGGTTCGTAGTCTCAGTGAAAAATCGAATTTGAGGTCAGTATACTTTTGGTAAGATGCTACTACGGAGCACAACACGATGGAGAGGCGTACTTGGTATACGCTTGGCTTATGATAAAAACGCTTCCAGTGTATTGTTCTGTCGTTTGAACTCGACGAAACTGGAGTTTTCACCTGAAGAGATTGCAAAATCCCAAACATGGCTCGAAGAGTATAGACCTACGCAGATCCCCAGAGACCATTTTCTTATCAGTTATAGTAGATCTTCGGGTGCTGGTGGCCAAAAGGTTAACAAGACATCCTCGAAAGCCACTATTGCCTTGGAGCCCCATATTTGGCTCAATCCGTTCTATTGCAGCTGGATTCCCAAACCAATATTAGCGCAGATCAATGACAACCGAATAAGATACGAAACAAAATCAGGAGGGATATTGATCCAATCCGATCTGACCAGAAATCGAGATACCAATACCGACGAGTGTTTTCGCAAATTACTTCAAGAAATCAAAGATAACACCTACTTCGCCAAAGAGGCCAGCGACGAGGATGTGAAGCGATGGGAGGAAATCAAAGAAGATAGAAAGGAAAAGCGATTGTTCAATAAGAAGAAGGTCAGTGACAAAAAGAAGAGTCGATCCAAAAATTTCGACATATAGCACCAGAAATGCATAATAAAACACACTATAAAGAAAATTTCAAATACTAATAATCAACTACATCTCTCGCAATCTTTTCTACAGTCTCAAGTACTGTCTACTCTTCAAATATTGCAATTTGCAACATGTAGCCTCAGTCTGAGTGTGTATACAGATCTCAATTGTGTAACTTTGAAAATTTACATACTAAACAGTAGAGCTGCATTCATTGGAATATGACAGGCACCTCTTCGTTGGCGGCGCCAATATCTGACGTGGCAGATGTACTAAATGTGTTGGTGGAGAATTCCAAACAAGGGGGGGGTGTTGATTATATTGCAACCATGGATGAGTCTCAATTCCAACCATTGTTGGAGAAATTGAAAGTAATAGTGGAGAATATTGATTACGATGGAGCCATTGACAAGTCGCTACTTGAGGGAGACGATACTGAGAATCTTGAGAAAGATATTTCCACGTTCAATACTGGCATGAAAGCACAGTTGGCCGATACTGTGACATCCACGGCATTTCAACAAGTACTTGCTATCACCTTGGAACAGCATCTTCAAATGTGTCTCAGTACTGAAGGTAACAATGAATTTGTTCAATTCCACAAGCATAGAATCTCACAAGATCAGTTCAAAACTTTCAATACACTAAGTAATCTTTTGGACTTCCAGATATATCTACACTTGAATGGTTTCGAGAATGCAAAGAAGTTATTTTATGAAAGCTTTTCCACCATTGTTCGATTCTTATTTGCAATTACCACAGCCCAAGCTGATATTTTCTGGTATTATATTGAGTCGAGGGAACAAACCATTGCTACCAAAGTGTTTGACCAGAAAGTTATAGGCGATAGAATCTCAATGTTGGAGATTTGCAATAACTTGAATGATAAATACATCAAACGCAACTTTCAGGGCAAAATCGTACCACAAGAACAAGACACGTTCAATGATACCTTCCATTTTCGAGTTCGAACATTAGTGACCAATCTTTTGGCATTCGAGGATAACACCGGTTTGAACAAATATTTCACAGTGGCCAATCGTAAAGTACCTGATTTCAATAGAATCAAGCAGGACTTTCTCGAAGACATCATAGCTATCCAAAGATTGTTCAACGATCCCTATCATTACTTGAAGCGCGATAGCGCGCGTGAGTTGCAAAAGTTGGTGCAGCGCTTGTTGAATGTCTATGACTATCTTTTATCAGAAGAGGAACGCACCATGGATACTAAAACTGACCAGTTCGCCATGATGCCACTCAAATCTGAGCTGGAACAATTATACTTGAGTGAAAAATACCACAACTTGGAGTACTTCCCTGAGAACTTTTGGGATTCAATGACGAATTTGCCATTGTCTGAGAAGGATTTGACATACTACATGAATCTATTTCTGCAATCGAAAATACGATACATTTATTTATTACAAATTTTCTCGTTGGTGCATTTGTACTTCGAGCTATATCCCAGAAACAAACGAGATTTCATAGAATCCATTAAGGCAACTACCAATATCAAGCATTTGACTGACGAAGTGTTGATAAATGAGTCGCATAAAAGCCTCATGTACAAAATAAAACGAGAAATCACTACTCGCTTGCGTCGCACTGATAATCAATTTGCGTTTTTGATGCAGCACATTTGTGTCAGTGAGCAGATATGGTGGAGTTGGTTGATATATGGTAAAGACTCCAAGACAAATAAACCATTCTTTGATGATAAATACGTTACTGATGAGGAATTGAGGCAAATACAAGATAAATTCAATGCTTATTTGCCCTTCAAAAATAAAAAATACCACAACACATACATCACACCTCAACTCACTCGAAAAATGAAGACTGAGCGAGGATTAGATCGATTGAAAACTGGAAAGCCAAACTTGCACAAGTTTGATCAACAATTCAATGAGATAACAGAGAGATTGAAGCAACCGGATTCAGATAGAGCAGAGCTTATTGATGAACGAAACACTGTACTCTGGAAGAAGTTACGTGGCCTCAGACAACGTTCTTGGTTCAACCTCGAAGATAACTTCTCTAAAGATATTGTGAGTGGTAATGATGCACCAGTTGTGCCAAAGGGAATCAAACGTGCGAACTCGGAAGATTCAGATATGGAAACACAACCTGAGAAAAAACGATCTAAGGTTTGAATATAGACTACATCTACTCAGTATGGCCAAATAAAGTTGGGCTGCGAAATCGAAATGCGTTAATTTTTTATTGACGCGTACTGTAAATCAACTCTCCTGTGTGCATCTCACAAACAACATATTGTACATTTATGAGGTACAACTACCACAAGCACATCATAAGCATATAATCATTGTGAGGTTACATGAAACGAACGACAAGGAAGACGAGGCGAAGCACACTTCAAGACTCTGACACGCTGCAAACTTCTAGCGATAACCTGAGATCTCCAATACCCACAACCCATGATTGTCTTCAGCAACGAGTGGAAGCTAGTCCTGGTATAGAATTGAACTCTTCACCAGTTCGTGGAGGTAAGCAACCAACAAGTATTGTCAGTCCAATCATAAAAAGAAAATCGGTTGCATTCTCCGATGATATAGGCTACGATGTGGTTAGCTCCCCGATCAAAGCGGATACCCCAAGAAAGTCTATCTTGAAATTATCAAACCGAAACACAGATTCATCTCCACTAAGTCTCAAAAATGTCAATTTTGTCAATTCATTGGATCCACACGTCGACATAGCGAATTCCCACAATTCGAGTTTTTGGCAGCAAGGGAATATTGTTCAATTACCGCCAAATCAGCAACAGGTAAGTCAATTGGTTGACGGTTGTATATCGGTGTTGATCACTTCCACTTTCCATAATCGGTTTGAGGTCTACGCAACTTTGAACAACATCTCGAAAAAGAGTAATGGTAGTTCTTGGAACAAGATCTTGCTATCAACAACCCAATTCAAGCAATCAAGACTAATATGCTTGAGTGGGCTTATCAAAGAAGACATTTTGAATTACGAGAATGAATTGTTCAACTCGGAAGATTCCAAGGAAAACACCGTGATCAGTGGTAAAAGTGATCCGTTTAGAATTAGGGTGGTGGCTCAAGCAGTCAAGTTATTCAACTTCTTTATGTTGGATGAAGAGTTGAACAATTCATTGCCAGTCGAGGATATACGATGGATGTATGAACATGCCAGTGTAATGCTTGTCAAACCTAATATGTCGAAGGCACTCATCTCACCATACATACTGATAATCAAGGAATGCAAATTCAACGTGAGAAAGAAGAAACTTATTTTTGAAGATTCAAGTTTGATCGAAATTATGCTATCAAGTTTGATAAATATGCGGTTACTATCGAGTTCGTCTATCATGACAGAGAGATTTCTCTGTTTCAAAAACTTCTTGCAAGCATTCCCAGGTATAATGGGCAAAAATATCGGTCATTGGATCGGTGTACTTATAATTCAGATATTGTCGTTGCCACTTTCGTTTACAAAGTGCGTTGCAACTGGGGTAAATACATTATTGGAGACCGCAAAGGTGTTTTTGGGCAACAGAAATGTTCTGGTGGCTATGAAGCAGTTTTGTAGCTCACCATTCCCATTGGAACAAATCAAATACTTCTCCGAGCCATTCTCTTTGGCTCATTCCGATTCATGGGCTTCGGAAGATCTTGGTATTGATTTCATAATATCCAAAATCGAAGATTTGGTGAAAACGGGGCAATACAGAATAGGAATTGACACCTGGTTAGCCATAACTTTGATGTTAGGAAGTTCAGACAGTAATTTTGAGAAATGGGTCCTCATGAACAAATGGTTGAAAGTGCACAAATTTTGCTTTGCATCAGATTTGGCATCCCTTAGATTGACGGCATTGTCGAGTTGGAGGGCAGTAATATACAACATATGCCAAAACAGTTTAAATCAGGTCTGGAAAATCACAGACCCAATAACCAAGGACGTCAATGTTGAAGACAAATCATTGGCAATAAACGATATTTTGCAACCAAAAATTCAACTCTTGACTTATGCCATCTCTTCTGTGGATATCAACATATTGTCAACTGATGAGTTAGATGCGGTACACAATTTGAATTTGATGCTTGTATACTCGTTGATTAATATGATTTCCAACAAAGCATCTTCGAAATATTTGCACTTGTTCTGGGACAAGATATTATACCCGCTATTTCAAAATCTATATTTTCTGGAAGAAGGCAGTCCTTATCTTCACGAATTAGGATTAAATTTACTTACCAGGTTTCTATCATTATCATCGCCAACAGGCGGCAAGAATATGAATAACTTACGATGCTTGATGAATGAAGACATATCTTTATGCGAAATCAACAGCTTACCAGCTCGATGGATTCATTCTAAAGCTGAAAAAATCGTTCAGTCTTTACAATTGGTCTTTGAACTGACTTCAATAGGCACAATGGAAAAATACTGTTTATTGAACACCTTTATCAACAACATTAAACAAGTAACAAAGAAAGAGATCACATCCTCAGACAGTTCTACCAACTTAGTTGACACGTTATCCCAATTCGTTCAGGTTCTCAGAACTCACCCCATACCTTACGAGATGGTATTCAAGTTGATCATCAATCTTCATGATACGTTTGACCCGGATATGTTGCTAACTAGAGGCTCGAGTAATTTGCAAAAGAAGTCATTCTATTTTCATATACTTGAGTCCTTGGGTGATTCTATTAATGAAGAAGATTCAACAGCTACTGTATCATTGATTTTGTCCTCCATATCGGAGAAATATGCGTTGAAATTTCTTACTGAAGTACATTCGTTAGATAGCCGAAGTGCCAACCTCAAAAATTTTGCTTTACAGTCACTAAGAAAACGGAGTATTGCCTGTAACAACGCAGAATTGCTGCTTTATGCTACTATTTGCCAGTCGTTGTCAGCCGAAGACGGTTTCATAATAGAAAAGTTATTTGAAACGGTGATCAATAGTGGGGATGTGAAAACGAATCTTACATGTCTAAATGTGGATAATTGGTCTAAAGAGGCATTCGAATTCTTATTATTGCTCGCTAAAGATTCACCAAATGACGAAGTCCGCAGTATGATACACAGTTCAGTTTACAACAAACTTGCGAACCCTGAAAGCTTCGTACTGAGCTTAAAGTTTTTGATGCTGAACCACTTTGATAAGGATTTGTTTTTGTTGAGAGATAAGATACAAGTAGAAAGTTGTGTTTTGAAGGGATTTGAGAGATATGAGTTCAACAAAATGTGGCTGCAGTATGTCGTGTCAAGAGGTAAATCCACTGATGGTAATGTTTGGTCTGAGCAGTCTGAAGCAAAAATAGGTCAACAAATCAATAGTAACCTTTTGCCGGAGAATTTGGAAACAGGATACGAGCATCAAGAGGACGCCAAAGAAGATACATTCTCCGATGACAGATCAACTACTGTTGACGAGATTGAGACGCCTACGTCATCTGACTTTCACGAAGGTGAGAACATTCGAATCGAGATTTTTGATGAATCTGAGGAAACATTGAGTAAAACTGATAGTCTTTCTCTTCGAAAGATAAAAGTTGAGGCAACGGAAGCAAATGATTACAATTTAATTCCCTCTTTGGCGTCGCTTCCTATTAAAAGCCCTGTGGAGATGTTAGATGTGGTTGCAGATTTTGTAGAAACCGAACTGGTCTGTGTCAATAAACAATGCTCACCAGGTACAGGGAAAGAGAAAACAAAAGTGATTTGTGATGATAACCAAAACTCACCATGTGCTGTGAAAACAAAAGAAAAAACAAAGCTCAAGTCCAAAGCCAGGAAGAGGAATCTGAAGTCTAAGTCGCCCAATTTGTCGAAAAAATCACCGTTTGATATTCACTCTTTCACGGCGATGCTCAATGCTAAGTTGGCGCAAACGCCAATCGAATATCTGGATGTACCCAGCAAACTAAAAGCAGGCAGCTCCCAAAAGAGGCCAGGCAATAAAGAAAAAGGCGAAGTGGTTGACAATAATCTGGCATGCAATAATAAAGTACAAGTCGAGTCCTCGTTAGACGGAGTACTTGTTGGTTCTATAGCGATTGCTGTGGATGCAGAAAAAAACCACAACCCATCCGTAGAGCTGAATCCAAGCCCAGAAGTCAAACATGAGAGTGACCGAAATTTGAGAAGATCTAGACGAAAACGATTGTCCAGTGTACATGAAGATGAACCGGGAAATAAAAAAAGGAACAGCTCCGTAACAACTAGATCCTCGAAGCCGAAAAACACTTTTGATAAAAGCAAGGTGTCAGTGGTAGATTCGCAAACGGAAGAAGCACAGGCAGAAATAACGAAAGAGTTAACGAAGGATATTCAAGAGGGGCCTAACGAATGTCAAATCAATAACGTCGAATCCGATAATATTCCGACTGGTACTGACCTCGAGGAGAATTCAACTCATACCATTCGCGACCCCATTGATGAATCAGTGAACAATGTTGACCCATCTCAACAAGATTCAAAGTCGAAATTGCTGGCCATTGATGCCAGTTTCTATGGACAGAACGCCATTGACAATTTGATTCGTATACAAGCATTGATGAGCGGAATCACAGATGAACACTTGAAATGTCTCAATCAAAAAGAGAAGTTCAACATGGAGTCTCAATTGATGGAATTCATGTTGAAGTTGAGAAGATCCCAAATCAACCCAACGAACTAGTGGCCAGTCCGTAGTTTATATTAGCATTTTAGCATGGCATTATATATATATTTGCAACCATGTAAAGTTAATTTGCGCTCGCTCGTAACCGGCGGAACCATTGAGTTTAAGATTTGCAGTTTTCCAAAAATAAGCTACTTGAACTCATGACAATCATTAGTGTTGAGATTAGACAACATGTCTATAGTACCATACAATGCCAATAACGAAATAGTTTTCTATGACACTAATGATGGGGTTTTGGTCGTACACAACAACCAACAAAACACAATCCAGTTATTATCGACTAAGGATCAACCAAATACAGAACCAGCAATTGAGCTAGGAAGTCAGCGCTACACGTCGTCGTCGACGCAGAATGGTCACAAGTGCCCGAATTGTGGTTACTCGTGGTCCAATATGCGAAACAATTCGCACGATGTCCAAAGTAAGTTGATAAACATTGCAAATGTTGATCCCCACGAATTCAATAAGGTGTATCAGAGTTTACCACAAGGATTCATGCACCATGAGTATTTCAAATTATTAGAGAAGTTACCAAACAAGTATAAATTTTCGTCGCCTACAATAGAGATAAAATCAATTCCCAAAGATATATTCAATCAGGGCTATTTCAAGAAGTTTTTCAAAAAGGTACCGCCTTTCGAATTGGGTTCAGGTGCTCATGCGTATGTGTATAAAGTGGTTCATGTTTTGAACGAAATTGACTTGGGCACATATGCTGTGAAACGAATAAGCGTGGGAGATAAACTTGAACTCTTGGACCAAGTGTTGAATGAGGTGTTGATACTTTACGAGTTGTCAGTGAAAGGTGCTAATGAAAACAATTTGATACGATACAATCATGTTTGGTTAGAGTTAGGCGATTTAAAAGACCTGTCTGCCTACATTGTCGGTGAAAGCCCTCGAGACACAAATCAGCAGATTCCATATGTCTTTATACTTCAACAATATTGCGATGGTGGTCATTTGGAAGATATGATAATCAAGAACTTCCAGAAGGAGAAATTGCTCTCGGAAAAGGAAAAAATCCAGTTGGAAAGATTACGACGTAGGTCAAGACGTTCTAATAGTAGTGTCGATGAAGTCCGACGTTCTTGGTTGAGCGAGCTTGAAATATGGAAGTTCTTCAAAGACGTTGCAACAGGTGTCAACTACTTACATGTGCATGGTATTCTCCACCGAGATCTCAAACCATCCAACTGTTTATTAGAAGAAAAATACCAGAATCAAGAAATCGAGAGCGGACCTTTCAACTCAAGGGAGGAATTCGTGGATGAGATTGACAAACTCCCAAAAGTGCTTTTATCTGATTTTGGGGAGGGGTTATTCATTGACAAACACAGCATTCCCGAGCCAAATGATTATATCAAAAACAAATATAACTCGGATTATGAAAGATGTGGTAACACCGGGACTCTAGAATTCACAGCGCCCGAGCTTTGGCTTTACTCAGACCCATTGGGCTCCAATTCGAAAAGTTTTATGAATAGATTCACCTACGAGAGCGATGTATATTCGTTAGGGTTGATTTTATGTTTCCTTTGTGTTGGCCAGTTACCGTTTTCAACGCTGTTAGAGAATGATTTAGATCCACAATCCATTAGAGAAAAGATCATCAAATGGTACGATAGGTTAACTACTCAGTCTTTCCACGAATGGTTTGTTGAGGTTACTCTCGAAAAAGGGATAATTTGGAGCCAGAGTAGCTGTTACGATGACTTTGAGTTTCTTATATATTCAATGCTCAAGGGAAATGGGACTGGTGCAGCCGAGAACCGTGCTTCCTCGGCCGATGTCCTACTGGCATTAGAGTCAATCAAACAAACTAGGTTCTTTGGACAGCATGTACCTGGTCAAACCTCCAGAAAGAGCTCCATCAGCATACTACCTAGTGACATGGAGGATCCGATTGTGGAAGTCGATCGAGAAGACATAAGTGTGCGAACAAAAATCGCCGACTTTTATAGAGCTTCTGTCGATAATCCTTCGACTACAATCAAGTTATATCTCACTCATTTGATTATACTCGAAACCGGGAGCTACTTGATGAAAATGCACATTCCGGTCATCAAAATGGTTAATTTGGTTGCTCTAGCAGCAGACGTGTGCCAAGTAATCCCAACTCAGTACAAATACAGCCTTTACGTGAGTACTGTCGTCCTTACTTTGGGATATTTAGCTAAAGTTTATATTTGAATATGTCTCGTGCACGCTCACGTGTAAATTTTTCAAATTCGTACAACCTCATCTTTGATTA
Source organism: Suzukiozyma glaebosa (assembly GCA_030564305.1). NCBI lineage: Eukaryota > Fungi > Ascomycota > Pichiomycetes > Serinales > Debaryomycetaceae > Suzukiozyma > Suzukiozyma glaebosa. The sequence goes on from JAJLUT010000001.1 coordinate 124,426, forward strand.
TGTTCATATATTGGGTCTTTAGGGTGTAAGTTTCATGATATGAGCGGTGTGAAGCGGAAGAGGGATGTGATAGCCCCAAAACTCAAATCTAAAAAAAGTAGGAAAAAGCAAAAAGCAAAAAATGGACATGCCATAATACCAAAAGCTAACCAATTCGATGCGTTACCACTACACGATTCTGACTCAGATTCGAGTGTCATATTTGATCATGGGTATAGGGGAGAGCTGACTGAACCAGACATTGTTTTAGTCGATTCGGGTGACGAGAAAAGTGCTGTAACGAAACCAGTAAAAGACAATAACGATAATGCTGGGATTGCAGGAAATGACGATTTCATCGAATTTGGCTTCAGCTCATCTGAAGACGAGCATAATCACGAGGATGAGGATTTTCTGGATGACGGAATACTAAGTGGTGACGATGGAAATTTTCATCAAGCTGAAACCTTGTCTACTGCATTCCCATGGGTGAAAGACCATGATCATTCGAAGCAAAAAGAGATAGCCGATTGGCTTACTAATGAAATGAAGGACTTTGTCAATTATATCTCACCATCGAGTGAAGAGATTGAAACTAGAAATAATGTTATTGCAAAACTAAAAAAATCGATAACCTCGTTTTGGCCGCAAACTGAAACTCATGTTTTTGGATCTTGTGCGACAGATTTGTATCTTCCTGGTTCAGACATAGACATGGTAGTGGTCTCACAGACTGGTGACTATGAAAATAGGTCAAGATTATATCAATTATCGTCGTTTTTACGAAATAAAAAATTGGCGAAGAATATTGAAGTTATTGCGAAAGCGAAGGTGCCGATCATCAAGTTTGTGGACCCACAAACCAATATCAATATAGATATCTCGTTTGAACGAACAAATGGTATAGTAGCGGCGAAAAAAATCAGAAAATGGTTGGCTGCTGCTCCAGGATTGCGTGAATTGGTCTTGACCGTTAAGCAATTCTTGCGCTCACGGAAATTAAATAACGTGCACGTTGGTGGGTTAGGCGGGTACGCTACCATCATCTTGTGTTACCATTTTTTAGCCTTACATCCAAAAATATCGACGGGTTGCATGGAAAGTCTAGACAACTTGGGGACATTACTTATCGAATTCTTCGAGCTCTATGGGAGAAATTTTTCCTATGACAACTTGATCATATCGTTAGATCCAGAATCTGACGCTCCCTTATATTTGCAGAAACATGACCATCCAACATTGAATACGTCAAGGAATACCTTTTCAATCGTTATACAAGATCCTTCAGATCCAGATAATAACATCACCCGTTCATCTTACAACCTTAGAGATTTGAAAAAAGCATTCGGAGGAGCCTATCAATTGTTAGTCGAAAAATGTTACGAGTTAAATGGATCGACCTACAAAGAAAGATTGGGACAGCTGATTTTGGGGGATATTATAAAATATAGAGGTAAAGAGCGAGATTTCAATGATGATAGACACAAAGTGATCAATCATGCTTTGATAGAACATGAGAATGAAGAACAATCAACGCCCGAAGTTGAGGTTGCAAAAAATGTCGAAATTTTCACAGATATAACGGTTGACACTGATGAAGAAGACGAGGAAGTAGTAGAAGTAGCGCAAATTCAGAAGAAAACCAAAAAGAACGATAGCAGCGAAAGCGTCAAAAAGAAAATAACAAACTTGTTGAGTATTGAGCAATCCGATGATGAATACGAACCGACATTGAAGGAAGACGAGGAACCCTCAAAATCCAAATACAAGAGCAATTTAGATAAAGATACTAGACGTGACTATTGGGCAAACAAAGGTTTAGAATTATCGTAGAGAAGTGGCATGGGTATATATTAGAAGTCTTGTAATATATTGTAATATATTTTTGTATGTATTTATTATGGTATTTAAAGCAAGATAAAAGACCTGGCCGGATATTCGTCGCTCACTTTGTGCCTTGATCGAGTCTTTCGTCCCTTATATCGAGATTTCATTTTAACTACCGTAGACGAACGAGAGTGTAACAGACAGGAATAATATCATTTTGTCCGCTGACACAATCGATTCGTGGTTAGCGCTAGTAGATAAATGCGATTGGGTATAAAGCATTCTTCAAACACAACAATTTATAAGGACAGGGTTCGAAGCATGATCTTGAGGCCATTGTTGCAGATACTCTTCGATTTTGTTCGTGCTTTAAACATTTTCAACCATAACGCAGCCTAACGAAAGCACCAGCATTTCTTAAGTCCAAAGTCATGCAAACCCAGCTGTATGTTACATAGTCACCAATCAACAACTCAGCAACACGAGTTGTGGGGATTAGACGCTAGTAGATTCAAAGAGTTGGATCTATTGGTCGATTCGTCATTCTTTTTCTGAGCGTAGTAGTCATCAAAGAAGGACTGTTCAATTTCGGTTGTTATCGCGTCGAACAACTCAGCAATGCCTGCTCCTGACTTGGCGGACGTTTTATGGAATGCAAATTCATGATTGAGTAAGTATTGATCAAGGGTATTTTTCAAGTGTTCCACTTTCGTGGAGTCGTCGCTAATCAAGTCGTGCTTATTCCCCACTAGTTTCACTTTGATATCCTGCTCTTGGCTTGTTAGCATCAATTGTTCGATCCAATATTTGGCTCGATCGAACGTATCCAAATTATCAACGTCGAAACAAATCAACGCCAACTTGGCATTGCGATAGTACATGGGAGTCAACGAGCGGTAGCGCTCTTGTCCTGCTGTGTCCCATATCTCTAATTTAACTTTCTTTGATGGCAGAGTTGTTGAGGTATATTCTTTGGTGATGAAGGCAGCGCCAATAGTGTTGGGAATGGAAGTGTCGAATCTATTATTCACAAACCTGTGCACCAACGACGTCTTTCCCACTGACGAGTCGCCTAGCAACACGATCTTGTAAGATGGTGGAGGAATAGCCGGTTCAGTCATGGTTATTCATTATACATATCGATTGCGATTTCAAATCTGAGCCAAATCAAGGTTTCATGCGATCGATAAGAGAAATAACTTAATATTACTGGTATACTCATTAAACTATGCGAGATCGATTGTAAATCTAATCACATTACATTATAGACCCTCAGACCATTTCAAATCATCATTGCTCCCCCTCCCTGTCAAACTTAATGTCAAAACGATCGATGAAGAGCCCCACAGAATTCTTGGTCCCATATTTATATTAGTAAACTGAATCTACTAAACTACTCTATCAGCATGTACACCTTTAACTAACATTAACTCCACCAATTCTACCTGAAATTCAACTTGCCATGATGATGTTTTTTTTTTTTGGTTAATCCCCGTCGCGGGGTTTGAGGACAATTTTTATGAATTTACAACCAATTTGTTTTACTTTCATTTGCAAGTGTGTTGACTAGACGGTAGAGGTATTGTATAAGCTGGTACTGTTTGATTGGTTATTTGCTTGTGGTTGGTTTTGTTTGACTCCATGAAGGATAAAGCAGATACGTACTTCAAACCAGGTGGGAAGCATGTGAGCAAAGCTTGCTTGGAGTGTCGAAGACGACACTTCAAATGCAATGGCCAGATCCCAACGTGTGAGCGGTGCTTGAAACACAACATAGACTGTGTCTATGTGTCCTCCAATCGAGGTGGTGCTCGAAGAAAGGGCATCAAAGCTGCTAATAATAAAAATAATAATAATTCCGCCAATAAGAACACAGTCAAAAGAGAGTATACTAATACTCAGTCGTTTCCTTCGACTTCAACCATGTCGACCCCATTTGATATTGAGGACTTGACACCCCGATTCACAACAAAAATCAGTAACGTCAGAGATGATAATGGGGGTGCACCGGGTGAGAAATTGCCTAATTGTAAAGACGCCCTGTTGTGTCAAGATATGAACTGCTCATCACGAGGTTCCGCGCCAGGTAAACCCTTGACTTCTACTGAAAACGTGTACAAGCGATTGAAATTGGATTTATCAATCAATAGTTTGAATTGTATGCTTGCACCCAAAAACGATAGCAGTCAGTTAGAACTGCAGCAGCTGCAGCAACAGCATGATGACGAATACGCGCACACTAACTTGGACTTTGTCACACCAATATCAAATATAAATAACAAAATGGGTTTTGATTTCGACGAAGTTGACATTTTGGATAAATATTATGCAAACTTTCATGAATCGCATCCATTATTACCCCCTAGGAACGAAATTGACCTTTATTTAGCCAATGATTCTAGTGGTCAGGAATTACTATTCATGATGAAAATTATAGGGGATGGTCAGATTGGGTCTCTTTATTCAAGACTGGTGGAGCTTATTCACGACCGATTGATTCAATTGATTGATATCATCAAAGCTAACCCAACTCATGATTTGGTTACGTTACAGGTTTTGATTTTGGCGTCGTTGATTGCTCATATATCGTCGTTGCATCATTTCTCGAGAGATATTCGTCAATACTGTATTCATTTGATCAAAATGATGAAGATAAACCTATTAGATAACCCAGCACGTCCATCATTAGTGCAGCAGTCTATTAGATTGGCTCATATCCCACAGGAGTTGGTTTATGATAATGCCCGTCGAACATTCTGGGAATTATACTTCTTGGATGTGATTATCGGTTCTGCAGATGGTATCACGTTAACAGAATTGTCAAAAATACCCATCGAGATTGATTATCCTACTACGCCAGCGATAGATCACTTTGACTACAAAGCTAGATCTGAGACATCAAAATTAGTAACGTCAGCGATCGTCATGAATAATGAACTCAAGCACAAACAACCGCATGAGGCATCTCTAGCAAAGCTAAACGCGCAATTAGCCAATTGGGAATTGAAACTTGCAGACCCGCTGTCGTTCAAAGTTCCAGAACTCGTTCATAAAGATGGTACAATAAATGAAGGAGTTCACCAATCCATCTTGATGTTCAATTATGCAAAGATATTTGCCCATCGTCCGTTTTCTTATTTATGGAAAACGAATGCCCCACAAAACCCCAAGTGTGACGATAATATGATGGAGGCAGAGGATTTACCTATTCAATTGAAAGCAGACGCAAAGGCAACAATTGAAACGATTAAGACCATTGAGGCAGCGAACTCAATACTTGGTCTGTTGATGGATACCAATTCTGCGAAGATTCTTCTTAGAACCCCATTGTTCGCGTGTGCCCTAGCTTTAGCTTCATTGGTGTACATGAGCTCTTACATTTGGGTAGAGGCTATCGTTGAACTGGGTGACCCAGAACTTGTGGAAACTTCAAGACTCGGGTTGAAAGACTTAGACACTTACGCTGAATATATCAAACTATCATTGTCAGCGATTTATCCAATATCGAAACATTGGATTCTCTCAGGAAAGCTTGCGAGCCATGTACGCAGCGCACTACAAGCGTTGCGACCTGAGTTGTATTCCAAGATGAAAGAAGGTTTACCTCAAATAGAAATAAGTATAGAGAAGATGGACTTGATCAATGAAAGTGAAAAAGTTAGTCCTATATTTGACAATATCAGTCCAAATAGCAATTCGTCCGCCAGTAGTGGAAACTCGATGAAAAACGATGCATCGAACTTGGCACAAATATCTTCAGTTTCATCGGTTGCAACATCCACAAATAACTATGCTGCTGATATTGACAATAGTATATATAATCAAAATTTGGATACGAATGATCCGTTCGATCCATTAAATCTTGGTGAGGTCATATCAGATACTGGGTGTAATTGGATAGACAAAGCGTTGCTAGATTTCTTCGTGGATTGAGAGGTAATAAGTAATGAGTATGGGAAAAGTAGGGAGAGTAGTGCATTGGGTAATAGGTAAATAGTGAATTGTACAAATCGGAAATTTTGTATCTTTCTGCGAGAGGTATCGAATAAATTCCTTGATAATGGGTGCACATGATTTTGAAAACGAAGCAAATGGTATAGGCAATATAATACTACTCCGGTAACATGGGCGTCCTGAACTCTTAGAATATTGTTCATCTAGAAGTAATTTGCTACTTGTTTAAGCGGCTTTCTTGACCAATCGTGCCGCCTATCGTTGACTATAGTTTGACTTTACATATGCGTGAATATTCGTTGTGTCCTAGTCGAGTTGGTAGGTTGATACTTCTGAGTACTAAAATGTCATCTGTGTGAAATCATTTGTAACTAAAGCGTTACAAATGTTAATATCGTTAAATTTCGCAAAGTGCTGTATTCGAATATTCCTCATCACCCAAGCTTTTGCTTTAGCTCAAGCATCAAATAAGCGTATCAGACTACCTTAGTTTCAACAAGAAATCAGAAAGAAAAGCTCAAACCAAATGCGGCGGTATAGTAAAATCGTATTCTTCAAGTTTAAGTTATTCGAAATGTTTAAAATACAGTTATAGTTCTTTAGTAGTTATTCGACAAACAAATTGAGAGGAATTATATAAATTTTTAACCAAATTTCAAATTTTTCAACTCTTTATCAATTAACAAAAGCTGACAAGTTAATCCACAAAACCAAACACTCAGAAAAAGGGGCTCTATGGCCGAGTGGTTAAGGCGACAGACTCAAGTTCTGTTGACGTAAAGTCGCACGCGTTCGAACCGCGTTGGAGTCACCATTCTTTTTTTTTTGATTTTCTGTGCGTATCTACTGATGAATTATTCTGTGTGCAAATACAATACAAGATAGGAACCGATTTAGACAAACCAATGCACTTGTTTAAAATAAAGTCAAAACTTCAATTTTGAAGTTGTAATTGTTTGTGTATTATATGTACATTATGTATTAACAAATTGGTCTCCTGATATATATTATGAGAGTTGTGAGTTTGCAAAATGCAGAATGAACGTCCTCAAACTTGCTGTCAGATTCTGTAAATCGTTGGTTCAACTAGCAAAGCCACCAAGTGCATTGGTGAACTGAGAGGCTCCACCATTTCTTTGAAGTTCGGTCATGAATTCTTCTAACACTCCGAATGCCGAGCTTACACCTATAATCATAGTTACACCTTTACCTAAACCACCAAGGTACTCTCCAGCGATAGCAGAAGCAGCCAAAATGGCAGCACCGCTCACTGCTGCGACAGGAATAACTCTCGAAAGTTCCTTAGCAACAGATACATCTCTTCTACCCGAAATAGAGATACCTTGTTCTTTGAATTGTAACGAGATGTCTTTTGGTGATGAACCAGAAATGTTGGCCCATTTGTTGGCAAACCAAATTGATAAAACAAGAATGGTCGACGAGTAGATTATCGTTCTGATGGGTGAAGCAATTGATTTGTACAAGGTAGATGCTGACGAGAAGTACGAGAATACTCCTGATTGCAACACCATAATGTTGTTGGCAATGTCAATCTTGTAGCTACCAATCAAGGTTTCGGTCAATTTTGATTGCAATCCCAATTTTTGAATGGTATTGATCAACGTGTAACCAAAGTATTGATTATTGGCCAACACAGTGAATGCAAATAATAATGGTAACGCACCAGTGTACAATAACTTAATAGGGTAAGCATTGTTCATGCCTCTAACTTTGGTGGATCTGATTGGAATTTCAATTCTATAATTCTGAAATGCAATAACTATGGCTAATGAGGCCAAGGCAATGTAAAGTTGTGTTAAGTTTGGTAAGTTCAATCTCGTGAATGCAACAATAACACTTTGCTTCAACGCTGATAAGTCCCAAACTTTGAAATTTCTAATCAAGTAGTTCAATGCACCAATCGCTTGAGTTTTGTTAGAATTGGTCAAAGGAAACGATTCAAATCCAATTAAATCACGAGTGAAGTTAGTGGCAGTTTGCAAGGCAAGAAAGCATAGGATCCCTGATCCAAACGCATAACCCTTGTCAAAAATTTCAACGATCAATGTCACTAGCATATTCCAGCCAACAATTTGTATGAAAATAGAAGAATATTGCCAAATTGGCATGGAATCGATCAATGGGTTGTAATTTTGAATAACGTTATCGAAATAACCACCTGAGATCAATTCAATAGCATAGAAGGTAGCTAAAAAAAAAGTGGTCAACTTTTGAATCGATTGGAACAACTCACGATCTGTTCTGAGTGACAAGTTGACGTTGAGTAACCTCAAACCAACTGCTAATTGCCAGATGAAACCTGAAGTTATCACTGGCAACAATCCTAATTCGAAGAGGGTCCCCTTCTCCATGGCGAAGATTGATCTAAATGAATAAAATGGGTCAATGATCAATTGCGAGGCATTGGCTTTTAAACCATAGATTGGCAATTGACCCACCAAGTAAATGATAGCAGACCCAATGGTGAAGATCACTCGTTCATCAAAAGCGATCTTTTCATCTGCTACTTCAATTTCTGGTAAAATTGGTAAGAAGAAATTCACTATGTCGAGAAGACGAACTGAAATGTTAATATAATTGCTACTCAGCAATAAGGCTTGGCAGTTATCCACTATACATACATCCACTCATGGCTCAGAATTGAATGGTAATCTATGATTGTTCTATTCTACTGTAAACTTTTCGTCGGTTTTTTTCCAGTTCTAGTCTGGTCACGTGTAGATATATCTACGACCAAACAGATGATAACCAGAGATAAACGACGATGGAGAGGAAATTAAAGATCGGAACAATAGAAAGTGAGTAGTTAACTTGTAAACCGACCACCTTCTTGTTTGTTTTTGTCTCTCAATTAATAACTATACCTAAACACAACCTGACTAATGAATACCCTAAATGAATGTGTATACCTTTATGGTATCAAATCCTTGATAACATGAAAAGTAAATGAAAATAAAACCATAAAACCATGATTCTAAAATCTAAGGATCTCTAAACCTGAAAAAAAAAAATTGGTGTCAACTCCGACTTGTGAACTGAGTCGGAGTATATATGATCACATACAACTAGTGACAGCCTGTGCAGAAGACAGAAAACATTCTAGGATAGCAGAATAAACACCAAACTAACAAACCGAAGCTTGCTCAACACGAAGTAGCACATAATTGACGGGTAAAACCACTCCAGCACTTAAAATCAAGAGCGAATTGGCTAACTCAGCTTCCTTCGCAATGGTTTGATGAAATCCTGCTCTCCATGCTTTCCTTGCAGTGCGGCATCGTCTGGTGCATACAATACTTAGCATACAAGTACTCATTCATAACGCACACGATGCTTAGCTGAATTTTCCATGATGCTTCACTCTGGTGGTTTCCACAGAGAATTCCATCACCCATCTAAGAACTTCGCATATCCACTTCACGATGATTCAGCATTTCTGTTCAGAGTGCTCAAGTACATAGCAAATGATGCTTCGGGTTTTGTTGTGCTGCATGGCACTATCTCGCGAAGCTTCGATCTTTCTTTGATTCGCATCTTGCTTGAAGCTTTGCTTGTCCGTATCCCGCTCCAAGTCTTGGTAGACACTTTGCATCCTTGCATTCCATAGTGCTTCGCTATTCTCTGCGCACGAGGAATTTCGCATTCAACTCACACCTAGCTCACACCTATTTAATGCTTCGCTGATATCTTACAATGCTTTCCATCTCTTCCGGTGCTTCGCATGTGGCTTGCATAGTGTCTGAAGCTGCGCATACTCTGAAGTATGGATGCTCCGTGTCTGACTCCGCGTCCTTGTTCTCCACTGCTTCGTATCTAGCTCCAGTGGTGTCTGCGCCTTTCCTTGTCTTACGACACTTCGCATCTCTTTTAATTCACTTCAAAATCGCAATTCCTTGTTCTTTGCATTGCATCCCATTTGAAGTTACCTGTGTAGATTGCCTGGTGTCTGTGCCTGACCTAATCTGACAACACTTCGCATCTAAGGTCGCATAACCTATGTCTTACAATGCTTTCCATCTAACCTCGCGTATCATCTGTCTTACTATGCTTTCGATCTAGCTCCGCGCAACCTTGTTCATACGATACGTCGCATCTGGTCCTTTTCAACTAGCTCCACGCAAACTTGTTCATACGATGCTTTGCACCTGATTGTTGTCCCATGATGCTTAACATCGAATTCCGCGCAACCTTCTTCGTGCAATGTTGAATCCCCTGATGCTGTGCAATCAACATATCTCATTCGATGCTTTGCATCTATGCTATGCAACTTTACCAGCCTAACTCATTCGATGCCTCGCATCTCATCCTTCGCATCTCATCCTTCGCATCACATCATTCGCATCACATCATTCGCATCTCATACTTCACGCCTTATGCCTATATATCACTCCAGCTATTATCACCCCCCACCACGACCACGCTTGACGAGATCGTCGACACACTAGGCAACGATTCGACCTTTCTCATTCTCGACATTAGGGACCACCTTCCTCTGACACCATCAAGCAAGAACTTATTATCGATCAACGATTTGATGCGATTGATCTTGTGGTAATCGTTTTCATTGAAGTACTTGAACAACTCGTCGCCATAAAAGTAATGGGCTGTTGTCCCTGCGTCGTCAAAGTTCCAGCTGGCGATGTTATCGTTGAGCAAGTAGTTGGTGGTGATGTTTGACAAGTACCATTGGTTGATCTTGTGCAACACATTATTCCGTCGCGGTTTATCGGAAATCAGCGACAACACGTCGTCCTCGTCCTCTTCATCCTCTTCCTCTTCCTCCTCTTGCGTGTCGGTCACTGTCAAGCTGATCAAGTCCTGATCGTTGAGCTTGGGGTTGAATAATACATATGAGTTATCGTCATAGAACTCGTAATCAATATCCTCAAAGTCGGACAAGACATTATCCAACTCCACAATCGGATCCAACTTCTCCACTAACGGGTACTTCAAACTAGGGTTTATAGACATGGTATCGTGTTTTTTGGCAGCAATAACTTATAGATAAAAACCCTGGATTTGATTTGTGATAAGCCAGATATGTGGCGTTACCATTTGATAATCACGGGACGACAGATTTCCCTGCGTTCCCCTCCTTCGCCCGCGGTGGGGGGAAGCAACGGTTGTAGTTCGATGCGGCTGGGAGCAGAGGAAAAAGTGATGATGCCACAGAGTGGGTTATTATTGTTGAGGGTTACAAACAGACAACGTCATGATCAACTGAAAAAAAAAACAGCAAACTCCCATTAACCTTAAAGTTAGTCGTAATCGTATAAAACCGATGATGTCAGAGATGGACCAAAGGGAAGTAAAGAAAATGGTAGAATAAAATACAGAGAAATCAAACAGGAAGTGTGGGGAGATCACTTTGTCCAAGCTATATACACAGTGTCAACATGGTGTTATTGATGGTTCCTTGATGTTAGTATATCTGTAAATGGTAAGCTCAGATAGGGGTGAAAGACTAATTTCGAGTTGTTAACTCATCATTTATAGTAGTATAAGTCATGATTCTATCATCACAGCTGGAGAGATTAACATACTTGTTCATGGTAAGTGTTTGTTTGGTTGTTGGTTTTTTCTTTTAGGTGAAAGATTTTCCGGTTTTATACTTCGTCCTGTGTGTAGCCCCACTAACTTTTCAACCAACCGTCAGAGTTAGGGTCAAACCAAAAACTTAAAGATGGCAGTGAAAGGATTGGGAGAAGTAGACCAGGAGTATGATGGTATGTATGATTAGCAAGACATTTTCTCAGGTGTTTTTTTGGGTTACTAACTAGCTAGGTTCCAACTTGCGGATTGGGATTATTCATGCTCGATGGAATAAAACCATCATTGACAACTTGATTAAAGGTGCTAAAACCAGGTTGTTGAGTTTGGGTGTCAAGGAGGAAAACATTGTCATCGAATCAGTACCAGGATCGTTCGAATTACCCTATGGTACAAAATTGTTGGTCAACAAATACCAAGCTTTGGGCAGACCATTGAACGCAGTCATCCCCATTGGCGTGTTGATCAAAGGGTCAACCATGCACTTTGAGTACATCTGCGACTCCACCACCCACCAATTGATGAAATTGAACTTTGACTTGGACTTGCCCGTCATCTTTGGTATCTTGACCTGCTTGACCGAAAGACAAGCAGAGGAAAGAGCCGGCTTGATTGAAGGCGCCATGCACAACCACGGTGAAGACTGGGGGGCCGCGGCCGTGGAAATGTCCACCAAATTTAGATAAATATCGCAAATACACAGCTCGTGATAGTAGCTTAGTTACAGTGACCATGGTTAAGGTTGATCAAATATGTAAACAAAAAAGGTAGGCATCATAGATAAACATCTGTGGTTAATGAAGTGGCACATCTACGTTATTCATAATCAAAAAAGAAAAATGCCTCCACTCAGAGTTGAACTGAGGATCTCCTCATTACTAGTGAGGCGCCTTACCAACTTGGCCATAGAGGCAGAATTTTTATAAAAATTGAGTAAGGAACTAATAACTAGGCTGTGTCCAAATTCACTACTGCGGCGTGGGTGTTTGTCTTGATTTTGGATTCTTTTTTTGAATGCTTCGTTCATCAGTTTCATCAACATTGTTATCTAAGATTGTCAAACGTAGTATATCTAGCTATTTGTGGTGTTCTAGGTATTCTTCTTTAGCGAGCAAATTAAGTCTGAATATTGATCGAGACATGAGTGTTGGAAATTTGAGATGGGTGCGAGTTCTTGTTCATCAAATATGATTACCAATATAGATTACCATGTAATGCATTGGATTTCTCAAGTTGAAACTGTTCATTCAACTTTAACGTTATCTTGAGTAGTGACAATTCCACCCAACAGAGCAATTGTCAATGGAAACGAATGCATTCCATCCTCTGTAACTTCAAGATGCAAACTGCTGAATTAGCCATACTCTTGCAATGTAGCTGTTATCAATTGGGATCAATTAATTTGCAGCCATTCCCGAATACTGCACAATTTGAAGCGTGAAAAATCCCGAGTTTCCAAACGATTCTACTCCTAAATCTTGGGGATTCGGTAGCAACAATGTTACGAATAACGACACGATACTGGTCAAAGTCGAGCAGGTTGCTCAATGAATTCAAACTAGATCCAAATTACAAATTGAAATGTGGGTTGGAAATTCATACCCAATTGCGTACCAAATATAAACTATTCTCATTGACCAAGTCAGATTTCCATTCGAAACCCAACACAAATGTTAGTTATTTCGATTGTGGATTACCGGGAACTCAACCCAAATTGAACCCGGAAGCATTATATTTGGCATTGAAGACAGCCGCTGCTTTAAATTGTGATATTCAACCGATTTCGACATTCGACCGGAAGCACTATTTCTACCCTGATCAACCTTTTGGGTACCAAATCACTCAGCATTACCATCCACTTGCCAAAGGAGGGTTCATCGAGTTAAACCAGTTTGACAATATTCCTGAACCCAAAAAAATCAATATCGAACAAATCCAAATCGAACAGGATACAGGGAGGACCACTTATGATAAGTTTGATAACTCAATAAACATCGATTTGAACAGAAGCAATACCCCGTTGATTGAGTTAGTCACCAAACCTGATTTCGAAACACTACAACAGGTGCATGCATTCATCAAAAAATACCAAACTCTAGTGAGGTATTTGGATATTAGTACAGGCGACTTGGAGAATGGTGCCATAAGAGTCGACGTCAATATATCTGTTAACGGCAACTCACGAGTGGAGATTAAAAACTTGAACTCGACTCATGAAATCCAGGATGCAATTAAGTATGAATACCAACGGCAGATCAACCAGTTGCAATCTAAACAGTTGATAGTACAGGAAACAAGAGGTTGGAACGGGTTCGAGACGGCTTCTTTACGTAAAAAAGAAAACTCGATTGAATATCGATACTTTCCTGATTCTGAGTTACCAAGAATCGTCTTGCATGAGAATATAGATCGTGAGCTCAATGCTATACTTCCAGTGCTACCTGACCAATTATTAGAGTCACTCACAACCGCTCCGTACGGCTTGGAATTAAAATACGCCAAGTTCCTTGTTGATAATAAAGCTAATTTGGAATACTATTACGAATTGTTCTCGTTTGTCGACAACAAAGCCAACAACTGGTTTATCCATGAATTACTTGGTGCTTTCTCGAAACTCGATACATTGTTGGATTTGGAGTTAATCACCGCAATCAAACTTGCAGAACTAGTCAAAAAAGTTCAAGACAGCTCGATATCTTTGACATCTGGAAGACTAATATTGTACCAAATAATCCAGAACCCTGAGTTGGCAGAAAAACCCATTGCTACTTTGATAGATGAGTACGATTTGGCCAAACCTGAAATCTCGGTTGAAGATTTGAATTCGGCAGTCGAAGAGATTTGCGAGCATATAATCGAACAAAACCCAGATGTTGTTCAGAAAATAAGGAAAGGTCATAGGAGTTCAGTCAAGTATTTAGTTGGGTTAGCGATGAAGGAGACTCAAGGTAAGGTTAGTGCTTCTGAATTCGAGACGAAATTCAATAAAATGATTTGAGCATTTACATCGATGCTTCTTTTACGACGCGATTCGAACAATTCTATATTATAGGCATGGATATAAAGATAAACTATGATAAATGCAACTAAGCAATGACTGCCTTCAATGTTTCGTCTGATGATACAATCCCAGCGTATTTGTTGTCCAAATATTTCAACAAATCTACAACCCTGGCTCTCAACTCTGCAGTAGCAAATTGTCTCTTTGCTTCAATGTTCTCGTCTCTGCCTAACGTACTCTCCTCGGCCAACTTGATTCTTTCAGCATCCCTAGAGAATACTTTACTGAAAATAACAACAATCTTTTGTGTCTCATTGGTGATATTTGAGTTGTCGGTTTCATACAATTTCAAGATCAAATCAAAAATTGGCACGTTTTCTTCAAGACCTGTTTCTAAAGGTAAATGACCAATCAATGGACCAAGTACATGTTCTAATGGAACCGCTTGTTGGTTGGCTAATATCATTCTTGCGACACAACCACATGCATTCGCATAAGATCTGTTAACCACATCCTTGGTTTCTTCATCATCTGTGTTAGCCTTTTTATCAGCCTTGTTCAACAATTCAAACAACAATTGCAAGATACTTGGGTACGCAGAAGCAACGGCGGATGTGCTGTTCTCCACGATCAAACCAATACCATACGCAGCATTACCTTTCACCTCTAAGGACTTATCATTGGTGATTCTGTCCATGAAGAGTTGCAATAACTCTTCAGAGTAAGGATTGGATCCTTTTAAACCACCAACAACTTCTGCAAGGCCACCGACAGAGCTAACTCTGATATTCTTGGATTTACTCTTCACTTGTAAATATATTATGTCTTTGAAGTTGACAAATATTTTAGCAAAATCAGCTTCTAATGCGAGGGACAAATTGACAATAACTTCTAACGCAGATTCGTACAATAACGCGTCGGTTTCGGAAGCTTCTTCTTCGTCTGCTGGTCCTTCGTCATCTTCAAGTTGACAAGGATGCTCTTTCTTCAAGATATTCAAAAGTTGAATACATAACTGCTCTAATGCAGCAGTATCGTTAGCATTGTCAACAATGGCAATTGCTCCAAATGCATGGGTGAGTTCAGCGTATCCGTCAAGAATATTGCTTACCATCGTTAAATCAAACTCTTCTTCCAATAATGGGATAGCGATTCCTCGTACTTGTTGAATGAGCTGAAGAATCGAAGGATCGACATAAGATTGTTGAGGTACCCCCTTTGGAGCCTTGAAGTCCTTACCTTGGGTGGCATCAAACATTGCTTTAGTTATCTTGAACAAACAATTTATAGCGGCTTCTCTCATACCGTAAGAGTTATCAATCTGTTCCGATAAGGTCTTGACACACACGTCGACATATTTGGCAAAATCCTTCCCAGTTCCGACAGCCAATTCCCCTAAAGCAACAGACGCAATCTCCTTTTCAATGGTTATACCAGTGTGTACATTGATAGCGTTGGCTAATTCTTCTTCGTCTTCAACATCGTCGGTATCAACATTAAAAGTGAACTCGTTTTGTTCTAAACATTCAAGAATTTTAGGGACAATCAGTTCCATGAAACCTGAGAATTCAGCACCATAAACCTTAGCCATGTTAGAAATGAAAGCGAATCCTGATTCTCTAATTCTTGAGTGTTCAGAACTGATTGAGTTGTATGCCCCTTCCACTAATGGCTTGGCGTATTTTGAGAACGCTTCAGAGCCAACAGCTCTACCCATTGTTGAAATGTTTTCAAAAGTGATGGCTCTCAATTCAATATCATCCTCAGACATACCTTCGGTGTCAGCTGCATTGACAATATAGGGCTCTAATAATTGAATAGATTGATCAAAGTATGGAATAAATGCTTTACCCGAGGCAAACGCAACGGACCCAATAGCAGAGACGATATTAACTCTCAAAGTGGATGAGTTTGGTTGTTGAATCATTGACACTAATTTCTGCATCAATGGATCTATGTATTTACCCATGGCGTCGTGGCTCATGAACTCAATCAAAGCATCGAGAGCAAGACAACCGTACTTGTAAGCCTGAACGTTAGAAGCGTTGTTGATGACTTCAATGACCAAGGGTAACAATTCCTCGTGATGGTTGGATATGTTGTCTTGTAATTCAGAGGTTAATTGGGCCAATGTTTTCAAAGCGGCAACTTTGACCACTGGTTGTGGGTCTTGCAATCCTGCAATAATAGCAGGAATAATCTTCGATACTTGAGTCGAGATGTAGTCTGGAGCACCACTCGAAGAGATACCAATAGCTAATAAAGCTGCTCTTCTTTCGAATTGATTTGAAGATGCCAACATGGCAGGCAACAACTCGAATAAAGGTATAATAGTTTGAGATGGTGGTAATTCAGCCGATAACATCGCGATCAATCTCAAAGCTAAAGTTGGTGGTGAGTTTTCTTCATTTTCATTGATCTCGTCCTCGTTTTCCAATTCTTCTTCGATATCAACTTCCTCGCTAGCAATTTTGACTGCCAATTGTGTGATTTGTGGGCCCAATTTATTTGATGAAATCTTGGATTTTCTGATGGAAACGCATGATATCAAGAATTGTAACGCGAAAGCTCGGTATTCCTCATCTAATTGAGTGTTTGCGGCAATTTCTGTAATCAATTGAAGCAAAGCAATGAAATGGTCCCCCACTAACTTAGAGTCTAAGTACACCAACGAGTTGAAAACGTTGAATATCTCTTTAGCTTTATCTGAGTCATCAGCAGCGATCACCTCTTTCAACACTTCAACCATACCGGGGATACAATGTTTGAATTTGTTAGCGGTTACATCTTCCAAGTCTTCCTCGACGAATTGAGACA
This sequence comes from Suzukiozyma glaebosa, assembly GCA_030564305.1. Classification (NCBI taxonomy): domain Eukaryota; kingdom Fungi; phylum Ascomycota; class Pichiomycetes; order Serinales; family Debaryomycetaceae; genus Suzukiozyma; species Suzukiozyma glaebosa. The sequence goes on from JAJLUT010000001.1 coordinate 141,575, forward strand.
ACACGTCCAATGCCAAAACCGAAGTAACTCTGATATCTCTGGATGATTTGTCGTTCAATAACTCACCAAATAACGACAAAAAGTTGCTAGTATGAGCTGCAATGGCTGGTGCTTGGGTGTCCAAGATTGTGTACAATGTGTAAGTGGCGATGACCTTTGCTTGGTCGTCAGATCCTTGGATGGCAGATACCAAGGTTGGCAATACTTCGGGCCATTCATTGGTGTCCAAGTCTTGTTCAGCGATAGCTGAGATAACGGTTGCGTATGCATGTTGCACGAGTTTCGACTGTTGTTGGAATATATTTGCTAATAAGGTCGATCTGACTTGAGGTTTCACTGACGAATCGGTGGTTTCCCAGTTGTTTCTGATCAATTTTCTCGATTCAATAGCCGCTAAATGCTTCAATGCGTCGTCTTGAGCCGTTTGCAAAATTTGAATCAAGCCAGGTAATGCCATCGGATTGGTGTAGAGTTCCTTCTGCAACTTCTGCGAAGCTTGTTTGACTACATTGGAGTCAGGGACAAACGTCTGTCTTAAAGTGTCTTCCAATGTGGAGAGATATTGAGAATCCATCGTGTATCGGAGAGGCTGGCACTTTGTTGTAACACCGTTTGCAAAACTTGTGAAATTTATTGAAAAAAATTAGAGATGCCTCACGTGAAGATCTGAAGCGATTTTTGGCTGCAAATAAACTTGAAACCGTGGTGGGACAGAATAAAGTGGGTGTTATTGATGGGTATGTTTGATGGGTATGATATAGTCTATGTAAGTGTATAAGTAAGTAATGTTTTTGCTTTATAGCAAAGTTTTCACATGATCTCGGCAATATTTCCTGGCATTTCCTTGATTTTGATCGAGTAGTATCGCTCAATATCTCTGATTTTGCTGGTGTCATCTCTGGTAATTAGGTTGATTGCCACTCCCTTCCTTCCAAATCGGCCGGATCTACCGATCCTGTGGATGTAGTTTTCTTTGTCGAGAGGGAGATCGTAGTTCACCACTAAGGATACCTGTTGCACGTCGATACCACGCGCCCATACATCGGTGGATATCAAAACCCTCGAGTTCCCAGTTCGGAAATCGTTCATGATGCTATCACGTTCGTCCTGTTTCATATCTCCATGCATGGCCACGACTGTAAAATTTTGTTTCCTCATTTGTTCACTCAACCAGTTGACCTTGACTTTGGTGTTGCAGAAGATCACTGCTTGTGTGATGGTCAAATTATCATACAAGTCGCACAAGGTGTCAAATTTCCATTCTTCCTTCTCACATTGGACTTGGTACTGCTTGATACCTTCCAACGACACTTCGTCTCGCTTCACCAAGATCTTGGTGGGGTTATTCATGAATTTGCTCGTCATGTCAATCACTTCTCGGGTTAAGGTGGCACTCACGACTACGACTTGCACCGTAGCTGGAAGGGCTTTGTATATTTCATAAATCAGCTCCTTGAATCCTTTGGTCAACAACTCGTCGGCCTCGTCCAATATCAACATTTTCACGTTTCGGGTAATCAAACTTCGTCTCTTGATCATGTCAACAACTCGGCCCGGCGTACCACTGACAATTTGCTGTCCTTGCTGTAGTTTTTTGATGTCATCGCCTAAATGCGTGCCCCCAATACAACCGTGTGTGTGTATGTTCATATAACTCCCCAACTGCTTCACCACGTTTTGAATCTGAACTGCCAACTCTCGTGTGGGTGAGAGAATTATAGATTGCAATTCCTTACTTTTCGTGTCAATCACCTCCAACATCCCAATGGAGAATGTAGCAGTCTTACCAGTGCCTGATTGCGCCTGTGCTATTGTATCCTTCCCCGTTATTATCTGCATAATCGCCCGCGATTGAATCGCTGATGGAGCTTCAAAACCATATCCATATATCCCCTTCAACAAATTGGATTTCAACTTCATGTCCTCAAAAGTGGAGTACACCTTGACATTCTTGGTAGACTTGTCACTGAATTGAAGATCTTCATCTAATTCTCGATCAAACTCATCCATGATTTTGAATAGAATTTACGATGAGGTTGATTTTCAAATCGCGGTTTGAGTTTGATCTTGAGGGTTATCAAGATCCAAATACTTTGGATGAGTGTAACCAACTCGGTCATTGTGCTCATTGGTGGTGGCCATGCTTCTGGTAAGAAGACCACAGCCAAGTTGCTTCAGGAGGAGTTGGAGAAAACATTGGGAGACTCGCCTATCAAGGTCGAATTGGTTGATATCACCACATATGAGGAGAGTTGTGGGGCCAACTATTCCAGCACAGCTCCGACAGCTATCACTATCGATCCTCTTGAGAAACGACAACCTGCGTTGAAGCCGTCTAGGTTTGACTTCGGCAAATTGAGATCATCTTTGACGACTAACGACCCCAACCATGCACAAACCATTTATTTAGTTTATGGGTTGTATGCGTTGTACGACAGAGAATTGAGAGATATGTCGAACATAAAGGTTTTCATCTCGAGCGATCCAGATGTTAGACTCATCAGATGGATCAATCGTGATGTGGTAAACGGCGAGAAATTAAGTTTAAACTTTGTGTTGAACTCGTATCTTCAAGGGGCCAAACAAGAGATGAGTGATTACATAATAACCACTAAGGAGTACGCTGATGTTATTATGCCTCGAGGCGCCGAATCGAACGCTGTCAAATTGATCCTCGATGGTGTCTTCAAAAACTTGTACCATGTAAAGTACGGTCTGAACATTGAAAGTTACTTGAGACCCATTGACGATTCAATGGTGTATGATCAATTTCATGGGTCGAAACACAATTACTATGAGTTAAATTAATGCATTATCTATATATATGAGTTTGTATATAGGTTGACTTTTGATGAAAATTACAACAATATCCCGTTGTTTTTGACATAGTTGCTGATAGGGTCATTGTCCAATGTGTAAGTCGTCAAGTTTCTTATGTGTTCGCTCTCAATGTAATCGCGAAGTTTTTTGTCTTTGGCATACCAGTTTTTGATCAAATACACCATTTCATTAGATTTAATGTTTTTTGTAAACCCTTCGTAGATTTCAAATGTATTGTGCTCAATCAATGATTTCATGACATAATAAAGTTTATCATAAGCAACGCCAGAGTTTATAAAAATGTCAACAAGGAACCCTTTAGGGGGTTGCTCAGAAGTTGAGTATTCTTTCACTGCTTGGTTGGTATATTTGCTAATCAACCTTATCAACTCATCAATAGGAAAAACTAAATCGTTAGATGAGAGCTTGCCACCCATTGAACTGAACGATTTGCTCAATATAATATAAAAGGGTTCCCTGTTTTTCTCGTTCTTCTGGTTCACTTGAAATTCATAGTATATCTTCTCAAAGTATAATTCCCATCGTTTCAAAATGTCATCAGTGTTTTTGTAGTCCGAAGTTTTGAATATGAGTAAACATAAATCGTAATACCCCAATGGATCGGCATATGTGTTGAATAACTCACTGATAGTCAAGATTTTATTGTCTAGTGCCTTGATCGCCATGACCTTATTTTCTTTACTAATTCTATCATCTTTCTCGATAGTTGATAACAAATCTAATTGAACATTCCCAACCTCGAATAATTCCTGTACCACCACTGATAATTGTATCATCTTCTGTCTGACGTTAGGTGGGCACACACAGTTGCAGAAGCCGTTAGCTCTAGACAAGTATTCTAACCGCTCTGGTAAATTCAATTCGAATTGTGAGAGGGCCAATCCATACAACATGTTAGCAGCTTCAAAGTAGTTTTCCTTTTTGGCGAAATTCAACCATAATAGATCGCTCATTCCCAAATCATTGTGAGATCGTTCTTCCAAGAACGGTAAGATGTATGGTGTTTTGATTTCTAGTAACCTTTCCTTAACACCTTGATCAATAAACCACTGATAGAAGTGATAATGGAAATCTCTATCGTTAGAAGAGAAACAAGTCTCATATGTAGTATCTCTTACTTCGGTAAATTCACTGATTTTCAATTGGTTGTTAGTTTCAGTCACTCTTAAGGCCTCAAGATCGACATGAATAAGAACGTTGAATATCAACCCATATAGTTGTACTTTCTTAGTGTTAACTTCGTTGTTGAATGATGTGAGTTCGTTTCCACTTGGAAGGGCAAGTTGATCATATTGATGGTTTATTATTGTTCTATTTCCAACTTTGGCTGCAAGTTTCAATAACATGTCAACCGCACCAGCGTAGAATTGCAATTCAATCATAGTGTTTGTGGCATTGCTCACATTTTCGTATGTAAGTGTTTCATATGCCTTTTCAAACAAAGTTACAGTGGTTTTCAAACATTTTGTTTTCAACTCTTCATCTCTAGATCCAATATTTTTTGCTTTGGTTAGACTTTCAAGAGCCTTGAAAATGAGAATATCGTCTGTTGAACAAAACGATGCGCATCTACCTTGCAATGACGATGCAATCGAATCAATAGAGCCACCACGTAATATACTCTGATTGATGATCGACGATAACAATTCTTTGATCAAGTTCTTCACGTCACTAACTGGCAACAATAACTCTTTGAAAGACAACGATAAGAGGTTCACCTGATTAGGTAGATTCAAATAGTTGAATGTCCCGTTCACGTTTGTCTGAGTTTCATCAATTAAGACAGCTAACAATGAAAGAGCCTCCTTCATTGATTCCAAAGATTTCAACATTGATGAAAATGCTATATGCTCCGCTCTCAAACTAACCTCGTTTTCAAACTGCGTTGGATCTGAGCTGAAATTAGGTGCGTTCAATCCCAAAATGTTGTTACCATTCTCGGCGAAAAAATCATTCAATACGTTGATAGAACCTATGAAAAACTCGACCTCTTTTCTGTCAATGTTTAAACCCTGAATTATCAAGTTGTCATTCTTTATGGAAGAGGTTTCCACACTACCGGCCGGTGAAAGTTTGATATAAGGTAGCGGAACAAAAACCTTCCTGTCCCAATAGTTGCGAAACAACCTCGAAACCAACAAACAGGTTCCATAAAATCTATCACTGAGTACCACTTGATCTACTGTAGGATGCGTGTCTTGTGCACCTCCTTGAGCATTTTTGTTACCAAGCAAGGTAGAGTGCACAACAGGTGTTTTCTCAAGCAATCGAGCATTGTTTCCACATGTAGCAAATAGCATTTGTGCCTTCCGTTTGAATACATCACCCGAATTGAAGTAATTGTTAGAACATGACAAGTACAATAATGACGAACAAGTCTCTTCTTCACCATTGTCATCCATGAAATATTCCAAGATTTCATCATTCAAAGACTTGAGGATTTGATCAGATGGTTTGTACTGATAAATAATGATCCCATAATTGGTTAGAATGGCGAACTTCAACAACTCTTTAGTGTACTGACTAGCTAGTATATTGGCATATCCATTGGGTGTATTTGTCGCATTCATTGATGGTGTGATCTGGATTATGTCATGGATGTATGTGAAAGAAGTATTATTCTGGGTCGATGTATACTTCAAGAATTCAGCATCCTCTCTGAATTCGTTCTTCTTTTTTAACGCACCATAGTTTAAAGTTGATATGAAGAGTTTGTCAGATCTCTTGGTACGCTTGACGCACAAAAACACCCCAGGACTTATGATCTTCGCCAACTTGGCTCCTTTCAACAATAACGATTTCTGTTGGTTGGCGATCGATTGTTGTGTATGTTGCTTAGATTTGGCAAAAGAGTCCAATTCTGGGTTTATTATTGGAGCCTCTGTTGCAGGTGGAAATTTGATTGAGGCCACTCCTAGCCTTGAGGATGATGCAAACGAATTGAATGAGTAACCAAAGCTATTGGAGCCCAATTTCAATAAGATACGACACCCGTAACTAGTGATTGCAATTAGCTGGATAGTTGACGACTCTTCAGGGGAAATAACCTCTAGTTTTATGATTGTGAATCTGTCTAATACTTTCGCATTCGCGTTATCAATGAATATGCTTGATAATTGTTTCATTATTTGACTGGGTACGAGTTTTGATGCTTCAGTGAGTTGTTCTTGTTTTGATTGTAATTTGTAAACTCTAATGACTGATTTGTTTGATAACGAATACAAATAATCACGATTGGAGTCAACAATCAATTGACTAACGGATTCTGGTATGTTTTCATTATTGGTGGTTGTTTTACCATCGTAATTGAAAAGATCCATCCCGGGTATTTTGTTGGGAATCACGCTCGAAAACCCAGTTTTGGTCAAGCAAACTTTGTCACATCTATTTTTGGTGAAGCTCGATTTGTTTGAGTAGTTCAACTTCCATATATTGATCCCATCACCGGATCCGGTAAAGTATATATCTTGATTCTTATGGTTCACGGCGAAGTTGTCCACAATCAAACCTTGGGTATTGACTGATAAATCAGGATTGAAAATCTCGAGATTGTTGGTGATGGCGTCGTATTTTATGATGTAGATATGGATATCCTGTGTCGTTGCCACTAACAATAACCAGTTGACCTCTTTGATGAAAACACCCGGCTTTGGTCTGACTAACTCTACTGTGAGAATGGTATGCTTTACTTGGTCGATTGTCAAAAATTGTGAGGACGTGTTGAATGATGATTGAGGAATTTTGTAGTTCCAAAACACTAGCTTGTTATCAATTATCACCCACGATCTCTCAATTTCAGGAAACATTCCAAGTTTAGTTTTAGTCTCAGTTGTGTTATATTCGTCAAAGAATTTGTCGGGCAAGTTCAATTGATTGATTTTCTCGAATCGGGAGAATTCTCCCAAGCCCTTCTCATAATCAAAAAAGTAAGAGTCTAATCCATCATGCTTGTTGATTTCGGTATAGTACAAGTCAGCGGGGGTTACTGAATCCACCTTATTCAATTCAGTGATGTATTGCGATCCCAATTGTAATGGAGGTAAGTTCGTGAAGTTAGGTATGCGTACTTTGTAGTTGACTTGCTCCTTCAATTCAAATGGATGTGGGAATCTTTGGTTACTGGTATTTGCTGGGGTTGGTCCATTATTCACGGTGGCATTGGTGTGAAACTGGGGAGAAACCGGTTGGTTTTTCTTGGTCTCCAACGTTGGATTGATGAATTTGGAGTCCAGAGGCTGTCCACCAATCTTAGCACCGTTCAAGATACTAAATGACGGGATTGTCATCGTGGTTTGTGGAGGATTGGTATCTGGATCGACGATTGGTGTGTTGTTTATCATCTTACAGGTGAAAAACTTTTAGTGTGCGACACGACTCAACTTGGTGGTTCAAAGAACTGGTCAAAACAAGCAATAGTTGATACCAAGTAGATGATAAGAGATGCCCATAGTGTAGCTCATAAAGGTTATCGTTATATCCAAAAAAATTGTGTTGATACAACAATGCTCGACGGTTTGACAACCAAACGTAGGTTTCTCCCACATTTCCAAGATAACTATGATCGCCAAAGTGGAGTGAAATATGGTTATATCGGCTGCTTTTACTACCAGCGTGTTGGAGTGCAACCATAAATTCGAACGTGCCAAGAGTTCTACACTCAATACTTCAAAACGCTTCGTTGCTTACAATTAATAACTCAAATGGATACATTTTCCGTTTGATCAAAGCCTTACAGCGTTAAACTGATCTATATATTGATTACAGGTTTGTATTTCCATTTCAAAGTAATCCAAGATTTTAGCACTTGCTGACTCTCAGTGAGAATTGATACATGCATTTCTTTATTTTGACAGATAGTTGCAAAACACCAAAAAATTAAAAAAAATGGCTCTAAACTTTTAAGAAGCAGTTGAAAGGGATAAAAGAGATACTACACCTACTCTGAAACTCAATCAAAGAGTTTCTTGTCTTTGGCATCCATAAAATGTATAGCCAATATTTGATGATTCTTGACAGAGAAAAGTGCGATACGTCGGGCTCGAAGCTGGAATCATCATGTTATTCAACAGCCACCAGAACTTTCGCTAAGATCAAATAAATACCTTTAATGCCTAGTCAGACACTGTCTCACTCTACTCAGCTAGTTATACATTCCCATAACTTGCACTTGCACCTTGTATTCCAAACTCCCCTATTCTGGCTAAATTTAGTCGCAGGAAAACCTGAGGCTTAAATATTGCTAGTGACTATTCTTTATACAATGTTGGTCCTCTACCATTTAACATGTATAATACTGGCAGTTTCAGCAGTGCCACTTGTTCCCAGCTGGCTCTCATCTAAATCCATCAGCTTTGGCGCCAAAGATGACGCTCGGTTGATCAAATTGGGCCCCAACAATTATCAGGTTTCCGATGAAGGGGAGAAATTGTACCTTAGGCGATCAGGAATCAATTTCATTGATGTTACCGAACACATTTCGATAGAAGAAGCCATGTCCCAGGGTTTGATTGAACAAAGTCACAATTCGGCGTTGCAAAGCATTTTGAACTTGGGGTCGAAGCAGTTGCACACAATGAAAAAGGAGATCCCTGTGTACAACTACCCTACGTCTCCACAAGAATTCAAACCGGTCAAGTATCTTATTGACCAAATTGACATTGATTTGGTGTACAATAACTTGGCCAATTTCACCTCTTTCTACACACGATACTATAAATCACAGTCGGGGTACGACAGTGCCAATTGGTTATTTGCGTTAGTATCCAACTACACCAATATCGACCCCGCTGTGAAAGTGACTCAGTTCAAACACAAAGGGTGGGACCAATACTCGATTATTGTTTCGATTCCCGGGAAGGTTGAAGACAAGGTGGTTGTAGGAGCGCACCAAGACTCGGCCAACTTGTTGTTCCCCAACTTGATGAAGGCACCCGGTGCTGATGACGATGGGTCTGGTACTGTCACCATTTTGGAAGCGTTGAGGTTGATTGTTGCCAATAAGATCAAGTTCCACAACACGTTGGAGTTTCATTTCTACTCGGCCGAGGAAGGCGGGTTGCTAGGTTCGATAGATATTTTCAACAAATACTACAAGAACAAGGAGGTGGTTGTGGGGATGTTGCAGCAAGATATGACGGGGTACACTCAGGGGACGATTGATAAAGGGATTGAGGAGCATTTTGGGTTGATCACCGACTACACTGCAGTTGAGCAAAACAATTTTTTAAAGATGTTGATTAAGCATTACAATGCTATCCCTTACAAGGAGACCAAGTGTGGGTATGCATGCAGTGATTTCGCGTCGGCGACTGAGAATGGGTACCCGGCGTCATTTATCATTGAGAGTCAGTTTGACTTGTCCAACAAGTATATTCACAGTGTCATGGACACGATTGATCGCTTGGACTTTAACCATATCAAAGAACACATTAAATTGACCCTTGGGTACGCCATTGAGCTCGCATCGGCCAAGGATTTGCACAAGAAGCAAGACTGAATTAACAAACCCCGCATGTCACTGGCTTTAGTGACACCAATAGAATGAAAGCGAAGGTAGATATACCATAATAATAGTCTAGTATCTGATAATAAATCTACATAATCAAGTACCCCCCTGTGTCAACCACAGGTTATCAAAACTTCACAGCTTGAAGCTATAGATTATACTGACAAATACTACGTTGTAAACAATCCACAGTGGTTATCTGTACAACTCTATCCACATTAAGACAGTTGAAGTGATGAGCTACGCTACCACTGGCCCCCTCACCCCCCACACAACGTTTCTCAATTTATTTCTCCCCCACGCCACGCCACCGCACCCCGACGCGTCTGGTCGAGGCCCACTACACACGGTCAAATATAATATAATACAAGATACACACGTAATATAAACTTAAAATAAAACAAAACACCTTGAGACACACCTACGAGGCTTCTTCAGTTGCCTCTTCCTTGTTCTTGGCGAATCTCACCACGTCGAACGACTTTTGTTTCAACGACCAGAGGTTGTAGTTGCTGCCCGACGATTCATCTTGCACCTGTCTCTGTTTGACATCGGCCTCGACGTAGAGCTGCATTCCAGGCTTCAAGATCTTTTCAAAAGTAGCAATGTGCTTCTCGTCAAACACTGACACATTGAACCAGTCGGTCGATTGCTCTTCTTGTCCCGTGTACTTGTTCACTGCCAACGAGTAGTTGATAAACTTGACACCATCCTTGGTTTCACGGAAGTAGACACTGCCCACAGTTCCCAATACTTGCACCTTGGCAAACGATTGTCTGGCTGCAGTGGCCGAAAAGCTTCTGATTGATTGTAAAAACATTGTAGTGATTGAGTGGTGAAAATGTCCTTCTGTAAATGTTATAGATTAGTTTTAGTGTTTTTTTTCTGGTGTATGGCGTGAATTTGCGATTCTACCACTACTCTTTTTTTTTTGTTTTTGGTAAGTGACACTACTCACATGACCATGCACATGACCATTTGCCATTCGAGCTTTAAAATCATCACCCGCAAAACCACCAACTCCCTAATCAACCATGAGATCTCAATTCAAAGACGAACACCCTTTTGGTATGTATGGAGACAGGGGGATCGAGGGAGTACACAGGTAGAGTGGATAGGTGTAGTGGATACGTGTGGTGGTGGGGATTATAGGCTGTACAAACAGAGACTGGTTGTCATGAGCCAGAGATAAGGAGTGGTGGCGGTAGTGGGGGTAAACAAAGTGACAGCGAGACAGTTGGTGCACTAGATGGGGTACACTGGTGTGGATAGGGTATGGACCTGGCTCGGTGGTTGGTTTAGCTGAAGTGGATTATGTTTGTGGTTGTGGTTGTGGATAATGTTATTGTTATTGTTACCTATTAGATCGCTAGCGATTTACAAGCTCACATTGACGGGTTAGAGTTAAGTGGTTGAGAGATGATTGTACTGCTGTTGCTACAGGTTTAGTCTGCCTGTGATAAACTTGATCTCATCAATGGAATAAACCCAACGACAAATTGCATGACGCAAGCGAGATGTTATGAGATGACCGCAGGTAATGGTAACAGCTCGCTTGTCCTGCGCATATTTTGGTTCACTTAAGTTGAACTGATATTCGATACCCGTGTTCTGGTTTAGACTGATCCACTGCCCCATGCGTTGGTTTACCAAAGAGGTGGCCCACCGACCACGTTTCGCCGATCGGTTGTTTGATTGATCTGATGATACACGTACTACCACTACACACATCATCTCAATTAGGTTATTGGACGTGCAATGAGTCGGTATGACTCCAATTTTTTTTTATTTCTACTCAACATCTACTAACAGTTTTTAGAAAAACGTCAGGCCGAGGCGGCACGTATAACTCAACGTTTCAAGGACCGAGTTCCGGTGATTTGTGAAAAGGTTGAAAACTCCGATATCCCAGAGATTGATAAGCGCAAGTACTTGGTGCCCGTGGACTTATCGATCGGCCAGTTTGTGTATGTCATTAGAAAGCGCATCAAATTGCCCAGTGAAAAGGCAATCTTTATATTTGTCAACGATATCTTACCGCCCACCGCCGCCTTGATCTCGACCATCTACGAAGAACACAAGGACGAGGACGGGTTCTTGTACGTGTTGTACTCGGGCGAGAACACGTTTGGGAAATTGGACGTCGACTTGTCGTCGATCGACTGGGAACGTGAGTTGAACCAGTGAGTGGATATCGAAGGCACCGCCGTAAGTTAGGCTAGGCGCAGGGTGTACTTTAATCGTCCCGGGAGTATATTGCAGGATTTGAATTGGTCGGGTTTGTTTGTGTTTTGTTTGTTACTACTATTGTTAATTTATCGTTGCTAGTAAAGTTTTTATATGATTATGTTGTTTAGTTTATACAGTATGCAATTTGTATTTCAAGCGGATAAAATGTTTCCAGCGCCACCTAACCGTTTTTCTATGAGTCAATGACTCAGTTGGTAGTTGATGACCCCACCATCATTTGATGACCAGCAAGGGAAAGTCACGAAGGTGAATCTCTGACAACAGGTTCAATTGGGTCAATGGTAGATACCTCACCAAAGGTTAATTGAAGTAATTGAGCGGTCACGATACCAATCATTCTAACCACACAAAGCGTTGTCACCAATATGTGTGTAAGAACCAACTATGCCTTTTCATTTAGTTCTAGTTAAGTAACATCGGATTCTCATAATCACTGAGTTTTTATCCAAAGTCCTTTGAGTAATCCACATTGATTATAGCGATGTCAGATCCCAAGGTAAGGGTGATTCTATCATTACCATTAGAAGTTCGATCATTGTTTACAAACATGTGTAGGTTGGATGTGTAGGCCACGAGCACCACCAGAACGTCCACATTTAAACTCGAATGTTGATGGCCATGCCCACGGGGAACGGCAACGTCAACACCTACAAAACAATGTTGTGATGAAAGTGAAGTTGGCCCAACAGTTAAGCTAAGTCCAAGCTCGCGATCCATCGTAGAGTGAAAACCAAGCGGTTAATACGACAGCCAAGCAACCGCACAACCATAATCAGCTCGCCAAACGTTAGGCTCCGTGTTCCAGCTTTTATTTTATATTTATTAAATCTAGATAATAAATCAGGAACTCAGAGTACAAAGTGGGTTTCTCGTACCTAGTTCTGTAACGACCAACTATATCAACGTCAGCACGAGCAGAATTAGAGCTTAGGGAATGTATAGTCTTTATCCCAGGTTGGCTGATTGGGTTTAGTGGAGCGTGGTGTGGAATACTAACCAGTCAAAGTATAGTCAATGGACGACACAAACAGAATCGCCAGAACTTGGGGTTCAATACTGTAAAGTCTCTATCTGCTTGTTGATCCACATAATAAATCAGTTACTCACTGCAAGGCTTGGGTTTATCAGTACTTTTCCAAGGGTTGGGTGGACCCCATCGGTTACCAAAAGAATTACGCGACCTTAAAGCGATGACACCAAAGCAGTTCACCAAGTATGGTTCCTACTATTAGTCGTCATCTATTCATTCAACAATATAGGTGACGGATAACATAGCCGCAAAAAAGTGTGATTGGTGGTTAACTTTTTTTTTCATCAATTATAGGTGGAGATTAATCATGTAGCTGATGTACTGATCAAGAAACAACGAGTAGTATCAGTATGCTCATCGACGGTGAACATCAACACGAAGCTATCTAGCTGGTTAACTAATTACACGATTACTCTTTATCTGTTGAATGTACAGGTGAAGATAAGTCACGACGCCTTATTTCACTGATCAACAATGATTACGAGATTAGTCTCTATCTGTATAATCTAGTGAAGATGAAAGGGAATTCTACTGAAGAAACAGATACGCGAGTAGGGTTGATCTTCTTGATGATAATTATCAGATGACTATGTCAGCTAATTCATCAATCATAAGTAAAGTCCACTTACAACATAATTCATGTGAACTACATGAATATTGAAGATAAGTCACGACGCCATATTTCACTGATCAACAATGGTTGGATGATTAGTCTCTATCTGTATAATCTTTAGTGAAGATGATAAGGTAATCTACTGAAGAAACAAATACACGAGTAGTTTCACTCTGTTTTATGATGAATTATCCGATAACTTTATAATCAAATAATTGATAGACACGCCAATTTTACTAGTTTCCACTGAATCGATGAGTGACGATATTCACTGAGAGGATTTTTGGTGATTTTATACTTGATGGCGATGTGAGCCCCATCCAATTGCTCGCAGTGTATCTGTGTAAGCCTCTTAATATTATGTCGGGGTTGTCGAACCCAGGTATTGCATAATTAGCGACGACGATAATTATTAGTGACCCCTTACTGCCACTGACAATGCAGCCATGTCGAGTGGACACTGGTAATGATGGGTAGATGGCATGCAGTATCAATGAAATCCATAAACGAGACGATGGGTACAATCAATAGTTTAATTCTACGCGACTCATGCTTCCAGGTTAGTGCAACCCAATTCTTCGAACTGGGTTGCCCAAAACTGGTTGCCCAAAACTGGTTGCACTAAACTGGTTGCAATAAACACCACCCATCACTTTCCACTTAAACTCTAAACCCGTGCGTAAATCTCACGAGTGGAGTACCACTTGTATTGTCTCAGCGGTGTTCCAACGATTCCATGCACCTGGCTATGAGTCAGGCTTGGAGTCGGGCTTGGGAGGCAGGCTTACACTAGATTGCATGCATGGCAACTAATAACTACACGAGAAAAGAAGTAAAACTGAGGCAGTGAGAATTGCACCTGCCCCATTCACCCCCAACCCACCCCAAAATTCTAGTGTTCTGGTGTCTATTCCCATTATTCCATCGCCAAAATTGGTGTTATTCCCAATTACACGAAAATATCCAAACAATTTTCACCGCGACGGCAAAACCTAAAAATAGCCACTGAATAATAACACAAAATATATTTACACCTCGCTGCAGGAGAAATTATTATACGCAATACAATACAATACAAAAAAAAATAATAACAAAATTCGGCAACAATCTCACACACAATGAAATAAACAGAAAAAAGGAAGGAATTTGGGTTACAGTAAACAATGATTAGTTTCAGATTATATGGGGGGTGAGATGAAAAGGGGTATGCTCATTTTAGTATACTAGAAAAAAAAAAGTATAGTTGATGATGAATACTAATACTACTGTTTACGTCGATGTTTATTTAAACCTAAACCATGTTTTTCGTTGCTCCCCCTTTGCTTGCTTTTTATTTCCGTTTGTAGTATGACTATTGCAGGCGAGTTTTCTCGTGGGTGAAAAAATACTAAACTCAAATGCCCAAGTTTGATTATAAAACCCCCATCAGGTTGGCAGTAATTGTTTCTGGTTTTTTTTATATTCTATATTCATTCGCTCATAATGTGCAATTCTCTCACTTATCCATCGCTGCCTTAGTCTCAGTCGTCTCAGCCGCTGCTAACGAGACCATCACCACCGACATCACCGTCACCGACTGGGTCACCTACTGTCCTGAAGAAACCACCATCACCTTGACCACCTGTGTCAAAGATGTCTGTGGCCACCACGAAGTCACCGTTACTGAACCAGCCACCATCACCGTCACCGGTGAATGTGTCATCCCAACTGTCATCACCGAAGTTGTCGTCCCAACCCACAAACCAACCACTGTCGCCGACGTATCCACTTACGAAGGTGCCGGTGCTAAACAAGTTGTCGGTGGATTGGCCGGTTTAGCCGTTGTCGCTGCCATGTTATAAGTTAGTTAGATTCCCCGCAGTGGAGGATAGTTAATACATAAATTGGTTAAAAAGTGTAAGCATCAACTCAGTTTCAACTCAGTTCGAAGAACTGAGTTGGAATGATGTTCTTGATATATGTTATATATTCACTCGATGTGATCATACATAATGTTTGTCTATGATTATCAATTCAGTTATATTTACTCATGACTTGATCATGATTGTACGGCGTTACGAAGCTAGGTGCCATCACTCGCAGTGTAACTATGTTCAGTTTATAATCGCATGTAGCTTTGAAAATACTAGTTTATTGTTATGTGGCAGTACCACTTCCAGTGAACATCAACTGGACTATATTCGAAGTTACATACACTCGTGCAGTTACACTACTTGTTCAGTTTGTAATAGCATGTAGCTTTGGAACCACTAGTTTCTTGGACTTGTCATGGATCTCGTATACTGTCTGTTCTGAAGTTCCATTGCAGTAATGTTTGTCTTTCATCGCACTCTTACATTGTTAGAACACTTTGATTGTCATTTTGATTTGAGTAGCAAAAATACGTTTAGTCACTGGGTTGTGCATTTACTGTTTCACTCAGCTTTGAACAAACTATAACTTGTGTTTGTATGGCAACGCATCCTGACAATACTGGTCAGTGGCGAACATCTACATGCTTCGTAAGAATATGGCAGTTGTAAAATTAGGTCTGATAGTGAAAGAACGAAGTTGAGGTAGAAAACTACGTAAACAATCAGTTGAGCCTGTAGCTACACTGCGAGACAATGATAGAACAGTTACTGTGAGCATTGTTGGCAGTAACCTTTACAAGCTGCAAGCGACAGTGGACTATCTATCCACAGAGCTGACTATCCATACGAAATACTTGATACTAGGAGAATTGCAGTCAGTTTTTCCACTTACACTAGAGTCAACAATATTACTTGGGTTCAGGCAACTTGCATCGTCGAAACCACTTTCCTGTTACCAATCTGGGTGAAATGCACCATCCAGTTGAATCCCGGCGCTAGGCCGTAGCTGTTGCATTTTTGGGACTATAGCACCACTTTCAAGTTGGTTGGCCGATTATTACCTGGCCTACGCAACCAAAATAAACACGCTTGGGTATATTTTTCAACGTTCAATGACACCATTGCAGACTCAGTGTTGAGACAACTCTAAAACACTACCTAGTCTCAATCTCCAACACGCTCATCTACTCGTCACTACAAAAAATGCCCATGTTTTCCAAATCAACCAGGATTTCAGTTTCAGGTTGAAATATATTGAGTTTTGTGGTGATTGAATATTTTCT
Source organism: Suzukiozyma glaebosa (assembly GCA_030564305.1). Taxonomy (NCBI): domain Eukaryota; kingdom Fungi; phylum Ascomycota; class Pichiomycetes; order Serinales; family Debaryomycetaceae; genus Suzukiozyma; species Suzukiozyma glaebosa. Next base: position 157,950 of record JAJLUT010000001.1, read on the forward strand.
CCATTTGCTCGTGTGGTTGATAAATATTTTCCAAGTTATCAATGGACAAGCAAGGATTGGCCAATACTAGCAGTGGAGATTAGCCAGTTGTAGCAAGACTGGTGGTGACACTGGTTATATGCCTTTGCTTTAGAGTATAGACTATAGTCTCTACATGAGTCAACAAAGGGCCCTCGCGACGGGCTGGAGTTCCAGATTACGGTTGGTTTGCCCCCAATCGAGTAATGGAGTTTAAACTTTTTGGCGTGAAGCTGATTGAGCGTGAGGTGAGTTGGTGCATATTACATGCCATATCTGGCCCTCGACTCGGCACTACTTGACCTGGGACTTGGTATGAGTCAAGTGCGAAATGTGGTACTATTGCGAGCACTAGAAGATGTTAGGAAAAGTATAGCGATATCCCGTATTAGGCCCTCTGTAGTGATTAGTATCAACTACTACTGTAGTGTTTATTTTCGCAGGTTCAGGCGACCAGGATTTTGACAAGACCTGAGTAGATTCCTGGGTCGTCGAGAAAGGTTCACAATAAATGTATATCAACCAGTGTACCCCGTTGTAAGTAAGAGACTGAATATCATCAAACGGTGTGCGGTAATATGAACTGATCGTTTGTGTCTGACTCAAATACATTGGCAAGTGATTGGAAAATATCTCACCAAAGGTAGTTTGCGTATAGTATTGCCAGTCTCGCGATGAATCAAGTACAAGTAGATTGACTCGGAGTCGAGTTACTAGGCTTACATTGTCAACCCAGGCCATGGGATCAATTAGCGACGGTTGTCGCGCCTTGCACCACCAATTGGAAGTAACTCCAGCACGGCCATCACTAAACGCAGCACCGCGAACTTCATCATCGCAGATGTAGAAATTGAGTTTTTTCACCTTAAACCCCAAATCAATGATAAAGTCATGTCGCTGTCCACCCCCGCCAGGTTCGACGAGTCGAATCAGATTACACATCTAGAACTCGCACAGTCGTCGAGTTTGTTTAAGGTCAATGATATCCACCACAACAACGTTCCCACCTTCAACTTGACCCACGACCAATGCCTCGACCCCATCAAATTCATCGAGTCAGTGGCCGACCAGGGTAAGAAATTTGGTGCAATCAAGGTGGTGTTGGACCCAAAATACCAACAGATTGTCAACGCTAACGTCCAATTGCACAATAATATCACGTTCAGCCCTATAAGTGTGTTTGATTACAATGTCACTGACAAAGTTTCTCGCTTCAACAACGTGTTGCAACATCACTACAATTGGGATACAAACAAGACGAAGGAGTTGAAGGTAAAACTGGAACCAGTTGCTGAAACATCAGCGTCTAACCAAGATGCAAATACATTTAGTGTGTCTGTGAATAAGGAAACTGCGCCAGACACCACTGGTGCTGGCACCCAGGGGCAGCCTTTAGCTGTACCTCAATTATTGAAATCAGAGTTTGTGCCAACTGCTAAAGATGATGACCTAAGCTTGATTAAAGTTGATCCACACCCACCAAGTCAGCCCGCCCACCAAAGTATACCTCCGCCTACGGTGGGAGTCGCATCAACAGTGCCGCAGTTACCCCATCCACAACTACAACCACAACCAGTAGCGACTGGATTGAATCAGTTAGTGCCGAACCCAACACCAGAACCCAAAAACATGACACTAGACAATCCGCTTCCAGAGATCAATGGCCTCCCTGTGGATTTATACCGCCTATATAGCGCGGTGTGTGTTTTTGGAGGATTTCAAGCACTGGATCACCCTAATTTTTGGGGTTCGATCTGTGTTGAATTAGAAATCGACACTAGTTTCGCCAACCAAGTCAAACAAACTTACGTCAAATTTATTTCTCCACTAGAAACTGAACTCAAAGAATGTTTGCTGTCACATACACCAACAGATAACTCTCAGCTGGCTGAGATATCGTCAATCACCAATAATCACGGCAAACGACTGCTCGAGAATGGGACGTCAAAATCGAAGCGTGTGCACAACTCAAAGGCACCACCAATTCTCAACAGTTCCGAACAGTTCTCAAGGTCCATCAAAGCTAAGCTCCTGAAAGGGTTTCCCTTGACTTGTTTGAACATCGATGCAAAACAGACTAAAAGCCTTTCGGGGCAGAATTACATCAAGCACATATTGAAATTGCTTGTCGAAAATGACGAAATCTGTCAAGATGGCTCAACTTCGACGACACGGATGAGTTTGAACGAATTCATCATTCGTGACAAGAAGTTAAAGGAATATATAAAGAATCTCAGCTTAAACGTCGAGAATGATGGCCTTTTATATTCCCAATGGGATGGCATACTCCAGAATTTATTGGAAGATGCCAAAATTGACTTGAAAATTGGCAAATTATCCGCAAACACTTCCAATTTTGGATTCATCAGATCGAAAGTCATAAATTTAGATGATGAGACAGAGTATCAAGATTACCTCAAAAACAGTTTATGTCCATGGAATTTGCACAACCTCCCTATTGCTCCGAATTCGCTTTTAGGTGTCATGTTTGAATCCGATTTGAATAATCCTGGTATCGTCACCCCTAGATTAAATATTGGTGGTACACTTACGATCGATGCTTGGACTTATCAAGACCATTTTGCGCAATTGGCAAGTTACCATTTAGTAGGAGCAGACAAAATATGGTATATTTTACCCGAGCTGGAATACCCAAAATTTGAGCAACTAAACAAGGAGCTCAATGCAGACCTGGAGACTGGTCACACGTCACAGAGACTCAAACATGTAAATTCGATGTTCCAAAGTGCAATGAAGCCAACAGAAACATGCAATTCCAATGTTTATATCTCTCCAGAATTGCTAAAAGAACGGGGAATTACATACTACACAGCGGTCCAAAGACCAGGCGAATATATTATCCAGTTTCCCAAGTCGTATTCTGCTTCAACTTCTCTTGGTTTCAACGTTACCGAAGAAGTGAACTTTACTTCAAGTTGTTGGTTGGATTATGCGGCAGATACGGAGGAGTTTTTGTCTACCCATGGTATAGTTCCTAATTTCCTGATGTTCAAAATGATGATCAATTTAATTCAAGTGTTCGATTCGGGGAAGAATATAGGTTATGGTTCGGATATATATCAAAAAATTCAAAATATGTATGAGGAACTTTGCATGAGAGAATTGGATCTTAGGCTGGAAGTCAGGAAATTGAAAATTAAGGAGACCATCATAGATGAGAAATACATCAACTTTGCGGACGCTGTGACCGATATAGATTTGAAATCTGGTTTCCCATCCAGAGTAACACTAACGGATAAGAAAGATAAGTCAAAAGTTTCAATGACTTTGGATTACTTTTTAAAGTCGAAAGAAAATCTATTGACCTCAAAAAACCTCACGATCCAGCTCAATCTATACTATTCAGATGAAAAATTGAAAAATTTCGGGAAGATCATATCCAATTATTCTATTGATTTCAACAAATGGTTACAAGACTATGAAAGCACCATGAAAGATACCGAACAACTATCGTTGAAAGTTTATAAGTCTGTGCTAACAGATGGTGAGAAGATAGCTTCTGCTGTGGAAAGTGTGGCCAATAAAGATTGTAAGACTTACATCAAATTCAAGAAGTCACTTGCTAACCTAAAACAGTTTATTGCAAGTTCGAATCAGTTTATCGAAAAGTGCCAAAACTTATTAGCTATCAAACACCAACAACGAATCAGAAATAATACCGAGTACCAAAAAGCAAGCTTACGCGATTTGGTAGACTTGATTGATGCTATAAGCTCTCTAAACTTTTCGAGTACAGAAACTGATCAAATATTGGAGCTACAACAAGAAATCGAGAACTTTGATAAAGCTAGTCGGGTGTTGATCTCGAAGAAGAATAAAACAACACAAGAGTTTAACGATTTGATTAACTTAGGTGAAAGCTTTGGGATTGAAATTCCTTCCTTGAACTTCATTACTCGAATTAGGGATAGAATCAAATGGATCAAGGTTTTCAATTTGATTGACAAAGGTGCCGATCCATATTCTGACAAAAAGGAGGTATTCTCGTTGCAAAATTTGCTTGACTTTCGAAATGAGGGCGAAAGAATACTTTCGACAGAAGATCAAGACTTCTTTCACAGCATTGAACTGGTTGTCAGCGATAGCGAGAAGTTCAACCAAGAAGTTTCCGATTTTCTCAATTACGAGTTCGTGGACGAGATTGATTTGAAAAAATTAGAGAAAATCGCAGAGAGGATCAGACTAGACAAAATTTTCATATCTGCTGAGAACTATCTCGAGCTTTCTAAATTACATTTGAATACCCATCTCATCACGCAACTTCAAGATTTGAAGGTGACTCAAAAAACATTTCTCTATTCAGAAGTCAAACAATTACAAAACTCATTACGTGAAAGTGGACTCAAATTCAATTCGGACACCATCGTCAAAGAGTTGTATCCAGCAGAAGCATGGGTGTATTCTATTTGGGATATCGTTAGAGATGTTCAAATTATCTCCACTATGGACAAAGCCGTAGATTTGGATCACTTGAATTTACGAGTATCATTAAATTTGGGGTTAATTGAGAAACTATATCAGTTACATTACAAAGCGGAATACAATTTCTCCACTGAAGATGTTTTTGAGAACTCGTCTGCTTATCTACTCAAATACGCCAAAGATGAAGCCCTGGAGGTTAAAGAGCAGCCAATTTATTGCATTTGCCGAGAGTACGAATTTGGGACTATGATTGAATGTGACAGTTGTAATGAATGGTACCATGTCAGTTGTGTTGGTGACAACCAAAAAGATTCAGGCGATGGGAATTACATTTGTCCGGTGTGTAAATTTATTGATTCAAACGATAAAACGGATAAATTTTTGAAGCGTCACTTTCGAATCAAACTGATGGCCACCCTTAGAAAGGAAGGTGACAGTTTGAGGACGTACCCAGCAAATGAGAGGAAGGTTTTGGACGAGTTGCACGATCAGTGTCTTGGGTTTCAGGCGAGAGTTCAATCGGCCATTGATATCATCAAAAAGAATAACACAGACTCTTTAGGATTAAAGATTGATCGCTTGAAATTCATCACACGGAAGATGTATGGTAGTGGTATAGTGATGACTGACCAGATGAGAAACGCAATAAGATTGGTGAGAGATTATCAAAGAGAATTGAACCCACCTCCAGTTGAAATACCAACACCGCAAATTCCTGTGTCAACCGAGCCATATGTCAATGATAGCACTGCTTTTGGGAATTTGTTGGCGGCCGCGACTATGGAAATTGACAGGAATCAGAATCAAAACGTTGAAACACCAAAGACAATGCCTTCAAGCGAGATAGGGGAGAGTGAAGCGATACAGAACATCATATACCCTTCAAATACGGTAACCCAGCTAATTCAACTGGAGACTGAGCATTTGCAGCATCAATCGGTGCCAAGTAGCATTTTGATTCACAATGATGAAGCGCCAGAACAGTTCAATGTTTATGGGAACAAGGTAGACCTAGTCCAAACTCCAATTGACACGGATTTGGACAAGGAAACGAGTCCATCGCTCACACGACAGGAACGGATCGCTACAAGTACTCCCAGAATTGACGAAGTAAACTACCCAAATACGACGGGATCAACCAATATCCAAGATTCATCGCGAGTTGATGCCAGTAAACTCGAAAAGATAGGTACAATAGGGAATGACGAGATCATTCCAGTTGCAGCACCAGCACTCGCGAAGACACCGCCAACAAAGATTAGTCCAGTCGCGTCTAGATCACCAAACACCATGACGAAACAACAATCTAGCTTGGAAAGCACAGTGAGCCCCGAAGGCCAATCTACAGTACAACCGACTCCACAGATTCACCAAGATGCACCCAAGCTGGTTCCTGGGTCCACTGAATCCATAAACGATGTAACAAATGTTTCTGCTTCGAAAGATCGAACCCAATTACCTCCGCTCAAACAATTCAAATTCAACTATGTTGGTTCAGATGATAGCATAGACCCTAATTTACAATAGACATTATAGATACATAGAAGCAACTAGATAATTATACGACTATACCCCATAAAACTGTTGAATTTTGCAGATTTGTACCAATGTGTTTTTAATTTTTCTCAATGTTATCAAAATGCTGCTAAATCAATGAAACAAGAAACAATTGAGATCGGTGATGGGAGTGGTAGATGATATTGTGAATCGAAGCTGGGATTTGATGGTCAATGAAGAGCAAACTACTTTGGGCAAAGTATTGGGTCCCATAACTGAATTGGAGCGAATACTAGGGGTGAGATCATTACTCAATAGTCAAGAAATGAAGTCGCTCCAAACCATGATTGAGCAGAGTCCGCAAATGGTGATAAGAAGAGATGAGTTTCAGAAATTTATACTACGAATAGCTAGGTTTGACGATTTTGAATCACTCTTATTGAAACGGTTCAAGCTTACCCATGGCGATCTATTGAATATTCAAATAAAACCCAAAATAGAGCCCTATCCGCTTCGACTGGATCTACTGAGATTGAAACCTATACCACACGATACTCGCGAGTATAACAATTCATTCGAGATTATGAGAATGCAAGATGAAATCGACAATCTCAACTCGCAACTACTGAACAAGAACTACGAGATCAATGATATGAAACGACAATTGGCAATTGCTAATAACTATTCGGCTCAACTCGAAGCTAATATCAAGCAGAACGCATCCCCGAATAACCTCTTGCCCACGAATGCGGTTGAGAACTTGAAAAAAATCCGCCAACAAACCTCAATCATTGAGTTGTTGGAACGTCAAAATGCAGTGTACCAGCAAGAATTGCAGAATTTCATTGACAAGGATAAGCACAACGAGATGAAATTTCGAGAAATTGCCAATCAGATCCACCAGTCGAATCGATTGACTGGATTGATCCAAAACAAGTTGAGTTTGAACCAACCCGATGAATCTGGCCCTGGCCGTTTGAGATTGCAAAAGTTGATGAGAAATCTCCCGTTCATCAAGCAATACTACTACTTTTATCAATACAAACAACAAAACCAAAATTGGGGGATTGTCATAATCAATATTGTCACACTACTCGCCAGTTTGATCTTTGTATTAAATATGGCACAATTGGTGTGGATCGTGATACTGCACCTATTTAGCTCCAAGTCGAAGCTACTGCTGTACACTTACGACCTGTACGAGCCGGGTTGGTTTGAAGTCGCTCGCTGGAGAAACAATAACATGATTGAGGGCTGGTTGTGGGAATTAGAAGATTGGTTGCAAATGTGAAGCAGTTGTATATTATGTATCCTAGAATGTATTATCGAACCAAAAACATGGGTCCGTTTAGTCGGAACTGTGGCTGATCGTCCACATAACAACTGAACAGCCATCGGTCGTTGGTATGAAAGCGGCAACAAACAGTTGCACCTTGACTCCGACAACCATCCATTGTCATTTCTCGCTTGCCTGTTATCAATTCAATCTCAAACTACACGCACTAACACCACGGTGAAAGAAGAAACCCCCAAAGCGCAATTGTGAAAAGCAACCAAATCGTCCAACCGGTTGACCACACGATTGGATGTTGTTTATAAATAGAGCCACCGATTCAACGTGGTTGATATTATCTCCAGACTATCGAAAAAAATACTTTGCGAGCGTTTCGTAACTGTCTCGACGCTAAAATAACGGGTGTACACCCTTTGAAAGAAGACTTCTTTGATTCAGGGTTCACGATGAGATAGACTTTATAGTTTCACGTCTTCAGATCATCCCTGTACAGTCTAAATCAATAGACAACCCCTACGCCGCCAAAGATCGTTGGCAATTTACGAGATAATAATTTGCACGTTCAACAAACCGTTTGACTAACAAGGTACATGTGGGTATTTTCCGACGCAATCAATTGGACCAACATGACGTCGTTGATATTAGTCATGTATCAGTCGAACTGACATTAATTGTTTTGGGATTGGGGCAGAGAATATTATATATAAACATGCAAAAGTACGTAAGTTGATCGCCAATGAGGCTTCCTTGGCTTTTCTTTGCTGGAACGCTAGCGTTTCTTGAGTTGAAGTTCGATGTGTATCGTGGTGATGATGTCAAACAATTGAATAGTCGACGTCAAGAGAAAAACCAGGCATACATGAAGCGAGATGGCGAAATGATGGTTATCAAAAATACCAAAACATGGTACTTGGCCGAATTGCAAATTGGACAGAACAAAGACCAGGTGGGTGTGTTGCTCGATACAGGCTCCTCTGATCTTTGGTTACACTCTCACGATGTTGTGTGCATGCGACAATCGTCGTATAAACGTCGTAGCGCCGAAGACGTGGCCGACGACGTGGCCGACGACGTGACTCCCACCAAAGTGGTTGAAGCCCAGGATGAAAATAAAGGGGTAGTTGCAAAAGCTACTTCGGCCTATTATAGTTACTCCATCAATTGGTCCAAGGTAATGAGCACCGCATACAAAACCAACACCTGCACCGCCAATGGCTCGTTTAATACTGCTGATTCCGATAGTTACCACATGAACGAGACCGCCCCTGCCTTTGAGATTGCCTACTACGATGACACTTTTGCTCGAGGCACTTGGGGATACGATACTATCCAGTTTGGAGATGTTGAAGTCAAGGATGTGTCGTTTGCAATTGCAAACTTCACCAATTCAGAAATGGGGGTGCTTGGAATTGGCTTACCTGGGTTAGAAATGACCTACGATTATTTGACTGGCACCGGATACCAATACGAAAATTTCCCCATGAAAATGAAATCTCAAGGTTTGATTGCAAAAAATGTCTACTCGCTCTATTTAAACACCCTTGACTCAGCAACAGGTACGGTTTTGTTTGGAGCTGTAGACCATGCCAAGTACGAAGGTACTTTGCAAACAGTGCCAATGACCAACTACGATGATTCCGACGAAGCTCCAGTGAGGACGCAAGTGATCTTCAGTGGAGCCACTTTCATTGCGAATAATCAAACTCGTGTAATCAGTGAGGGTCGCAAGTACAATGCGCTTTTAGATTCTGGCAGCACGTTGTCGTACCTTCCCTCAAATTTGTTCTCCAACTTTTTGTCGACATTCGATACCACATACTCATCGTATTACGGAGCATATAAAATTCCTTGCACCAATGACGAGTCCCTCCAGGTCGAGTTTGATTTCAATGGTGCCAAAATCAAGGTTCCGTTGATTGATTTGATAGTTCCAACCGAGACAGATGTATGCATATTAGGGTTGTTAAGAGGTGATGATATCATGATTGCGGGCGACAATATTTTGCGAAACGGTTATTTCGTTTTTGATATTGACTCGAAAGAAGTTTCGATGGCGCAAGTCAAAATCACTGATGATACAGATATTGAAGAAGTCAAGTCAACCATTCCTTCAGCTATCAAGGTGGAAAAGTATTCGTCTACTGATACTCAAGAAATATCGTATGCGACAATTACAAATTCAAACTATGTCAGTTACGAGACCGGTGAGTACTCGGCTGATGGAGAATTCATAACCGCTATCTGGGGCTTGTCAACCAAAAGCACCAGGGGGTCTAGTTCCTCTCGCGCCGGTAGTAAATCTTCTAGTTCAAGTAAACCTAGTGGAGGGGCAAGCATTTTCAGTGGCTCTGTCATTAACTTCATTTCTATAATCGTGGGACTTTTACTTTTATGATGATTAGCAAGCTCACAGTCGGTCAAGCGTACTCGTTCGAGATGCTCGGCATTGCGCTGGGCCGGAACGAAGCACAAACTTGTGACTTGTGGAATTATACGACATGAATAGTTCAAATTAGTAAACCAAACTAGTACAATTCTCTACAATGTATGGGTACCTACAGCAAATCACACATAACCATACATTAACCAGGTAAAAGAATTATAAAGATTTATTATATATGTAAGTTAACTTTGGATAAATAAACCCTTGATAGAACTCCAGGAACATTGAGATTTCCCATTTAATTCATTTGTTTAACTAAAGCGTTAATGAATTGTTCTCTATTACCAGTGTCACCACCTTGGATATAATGTTGGAATTTTCTCTTTCTGAAACCACCGTTTGGATTTGATAAGTGGAAAGGCAACAAGAAGTTGTTGACTTGTTTGAAGTTTGGACCGACAGTGTAGATTTCGTGAATCAAGTCTTCCATAGAAAGGATACCGTATTTACCCAAGTTGGCTTCAATGATGGCATTGTCGACCAAAGGAATTCTTTGTTTGTTGACCTTACCGAAACCTCTTTTGTAGCACAATTTTCTAATGGTGGACAAAGATGGGTAACCGTAGGCAATGTAAGGAGCGGCCAAGTTGATCAATTCTTGGGTAGCTTTGGTTAATCTAACGAAAACACCGGCATTGATTTGGGTCAATCTTAACAATTGCAACACTTTTCTTGGCTTTGGTGGGATTTTCATAATACCTTTGATTCTGACGACAAACACCAATTTGTGTTGGGCTTCGACGTAGTAAGAACCAGCGGCTTTAGCATCTCTTTTAGCTTGGATGACAGCACGGTCGGCTTCGACGTACTCTTTGTGGTAAGCAGCAGCTCTGTCAAAGATAGTTTGTCTTTTTTCCTTGTTAGACTGAATGTTAGTAAGAGAAACATAAAAAATTGATTTTAGGTCCACGAATGAAGGTTATTTGTTGAACAGATAAACCTCCTAAGCGCCCTAATTTTTGTTGCACAAAACCTCATTTGTGTAACACAAATGAGATTATGTTATAATCAGACCCGAAAGATGGTTAACAAAAGACATCACTGTCGAAACTAGCCATTTTAAATAATTAAAAATCATCATCAAAACCCAGTGTTCACACACTGTTTCACTTTTATACATACCACTTGTCTTTGCTTTTTAGCAGCTAATCTTTCATCGGCGGTTTTTTGTTGAGCCTTGGATTTTTTAATTTGAGATTCTGGTTTTAATGAACTAAAGGGTTAGTAAGAGCAAAGGAAGAACAACCAAGAGTAATATATCACAAGTATTGAATGAAAAAAGTTCATTTGTGTTCCAAACTATGAGTACAAGATTTATTCATGCATCATTTTAATGGTGTATGGTAGTTACCAGTGTAACTTGAAATAGAACTGACTGCTAATCATTCTATTACCATATACTGAGAAACCATAAAACCACTCATCTTAACGTTGAGTGGTATAATGTTTCCCAATAATTGGTTGGGAAAACTCCCAATCAAATATCACCTCCAAAAGACCCAGCTCTTCCACTCCAGCAAAACTTATTTATTATCTATTCTGTGGAATAGTCTTGGTTCTCTTGTTATAATGTTTAGTACATACGAAGCCATGGTTGATACTGAAGAATAAGAATTCTCCCACCAACTGAAAAATTTACTGTGAAAATGATGCGATGGCGTGTGTGAACCAAACAAAAAGATGAGTACCAAAATTAAAACCTGTGCCCTAATCACATGAGCAGTCATGGTGAATTTCACCGCTACCATGTCACATTCACAAGCTATAAACTCAATGGTTTATCTTATATGTGTTGGTTGATCTTAGAATTCATATAGTCATGAGTTTATGATATGAACAGGCAGACTCTTGCTGTATAGAAAATGAGATAATTTGTTTTCCCTACAAGTGGATTTCTAGGTGACTTTTGACAATGGTATGGTAGTAGTTGTGTAGCATTGGTTTGTTCTTTGATTTGAAGTTGTGTAGCATTGGTTTGTTCTTTGATTTGAAGTTGTGTAGTAAAATTGGTTGATTTCTGTGTGTTCTAAATATGAAATAGCGATCTAGCTTACCATACATGTTTGGTTAGATACCACTCATGTGGAGTGGTACCAACCTAGGCTTCAGTTGATCAATTTTGCAGTCTGGTACTTGAATTTGCACCCACAATTGATATTCAGTGACTCGCCTGAGGTACATTCATATCGTGGTCGCACTACCCTGTAAGTGGTGGATCACGCATTAACTTGATTGCTCATTGTTATTCCAAACAAGTTGGTAACAATTTTTGGTAGTTTACATGTGCGGGCGTGAGTGTTCATCTAGTTCATATATTCTCATAACGACATACACTATTTTCCACTTAGTATCCAAACGAGTAGTCTCCCTGAACCCATCGGTTCACCATATCTAATGCATTCTCAGGTTGGTCGTACGGTACCATGTGCCCGGCATTGTAGATTCTCAAAAATGTGAAGTGTTTGTAGTTCTTGACTTCTCCAGCTAAGGTCTGGTCCTGGGTGTACCATGGTTTCAATCTCTGGTCCTGGAATTCACGTTGGTGTTGATACTGAAGTTGCTCGGACCACGCCAAATTTCCCAACCAGTTGCAGATGAAATCTTTATCTCCAGCATAAACCAAAACAGGAATGTGCTTGTTCAATAACTCAGCAACATAATCTTGGAACCCTTTACCACCATCGCCCGTCTTGGCAAAATTACCGCCAACAATGTCATCGCACGAAGCGAATATATCGACATCGGCTCCCACAGCATCCTTGACGTAATCCAAATTCAAGTACTCATCTATCCAGTCCATTTGCTCGTAACATAACCCGGCTTCGTCGTCACATTGCTTTCTAATATCATAAGGATTCAAACCAGTATCGTAATACGGCACCGCCAATTGTTTATTACAATAGATCTCGGCCGGAACGCAAGCTAACGCTGCCGGGAACTCATAACACACTTTCTCCAAAATTTGACACTTGGGATAATCCCGCTCCATTTCCTGGCACTTTTCGGTCGATAACACGGGAGGGTGCCCACCTTCACCACAAGCCATGGGCTTATAATATTCAAACTGCACCAATGGATCAACATAGCCATTCCCAATCATCACCGACGACAACTCGAATGATCTATCAGCATGATTGATGATCTCTGACGCAAACGCGGGGATATAATGTCCCGCGTACGATTCGCCAGCAATATGGAACTTGTTGCCCAAGAACTGCGGGAACTTGTTGAAAAACAATTCCAAAAACCCATAAACATCCTTAGCTGCGGTTACGGTATCGCCCACTTGCTCGCCACCCGTGTAACTGTACCCCACACCCACCGGTTGGTCCAAAAAGATAACGGAAGCGTTCGAGTTCCAGGAATGGAGGTTGTACACTGGCTGATAAGTTGAATTGATGGACGAAGGTCCCAATTCAAACAATAACCCCGTAGAGCTAGAACAACCGGGTCCACCATTCAACCATAAAATCAAGGGGTCATTCTTGGGGTCGTTTCTCGATTCAAAGAACCAGTAAAAGAAATGCTTATCCAAAGATTTCACATCAAGGTAGCCAGTGTACTGCTTGACTGTATCCAAGCCCAACTTTTCTGGGCTATTCTGCTTTATCCTCAACGCATAATCGTCAAACTTGTCTAATTGCAAAGTCTCAAACTCTTGGCTTTGTACCCGATAGCTGTTTCGATTGGTTTTTGGTCTACTGGGTTCGACACTTTGCAATTGGGCCCATACATTCGAAATCTCTTCCAAAGAAACTTTCTCCGTTATCATACTCTCCCAGTCTTTATACCCTTGCGACATGTCATTGCTGAAAACGTGCTGCAAGTTGGCGGGAATGACATTGGAACTAGCATATGCTACCAAGTATGCAACCAAATAAGCAGCCTTCATCGTAGCACCTGTCTCTTGTTGTATTCTGATTCTTCTTGTTTGCGGAGCCTTATCATCAATGTCGCATAGCGAGTTAAGGATGTCGCGGTGATACCACGACATTTTCACTAGTAATGTGAAAAATCGTAAACACAAGAATCGAAACCACGACAATGACAAGCAGTGGACTTGTACCCATAACGCCGGCTAGGAACACGGGCAACCCTGGGATGGGTGCAGATGGTAATTACCAAGGGTACAATGGCTATGGCCATGTTGCTCCAATTGGATACAACCATCGGGGCGTGGAGGAGATGAACCGGATCATTATGTCGTTGAAACTGGGGATAGAACTGGAAGTGAACTGGGCCTTGAACACGTTGACGCGATTGTCTGCCCATGCAAACGTGAATTTGAATGATTTACCCTTTGTTGGCAATGAGCTCATTCGATATTTCATCAAACCATTCCATTTCATCATTGAAAAGAAATTCGATAAGTTGACGCAAGAGAACTTCACGTTGTCGTTGGATTGTTTATTGACATTGAGAAATTTGACTCAGGACTTGCACAACCAACAGTGGCTATCGCAAATAAAGTCGCTAAAGAAGTATTTGATCGAAGTGTTGAAATTCTTGACCAATTGGTTTTACCACAACATCAGAATCTACGAGTTGATACACTACGAAAACCAGTTCTTTGAAGCTTTGAAATACTTGCTTGATTTGTTGGAGCCATTAACGTGCTACTACATTGATAATACCAAGAACGACCCATTATTTAATATTTTGTTGACATGCTCAACGTTAACCAACGACAAGGCCATATTTATCGGCATTGTCAAATGTTTATCCCACTTGTTGATAATCAGAGTGAAACCGGAGACGGGGAAGAAACTGGAAGAGGTGGAGGATGTCGAAACCACGCCTAACAATTGTATCGACAATATCAAACAGAATCATTTAGAGTTTATCGTAAACCACATGTTGGTCAATGATAATGAAATCAATTACGCGGTGCTACAATTCTTGAAGCAGTATTTGTTCTCGCAAGCATTACATCCAACTTATCCAACTTCAGTTAAAGACAGTCAGACCCACAGATTATTGTATCTTTTGCAGATCAAAACGTCGAAGGCTTGTTTCAACACCTTAATCAAACAATTACCCGTGTTGATTGTGTCAAATTTACCATTGAACGACTCGATCAACCTGCGAAATATCCCACAACTAAACCTCACCAAAAGATCACGATTTTCCGGGGTTCCTTCAACCTTGCCAGAGTTGCCCGACGACTTGTACAAAATCATTGTCAGATTCCCTGAACCATTGAGAGCAACCACTTGGTTACGTTGTTGTTACGAGCCATATCTTCACCACGCATCGTCCAATACGGAACCAACTCCAGACAACACGGATGTGATCCCGGGCGAGGTCACCCAGATATCGCTCTGGAAAGCGTACGAGCGCCAATTTCAAGAAATCTGGCAACCCATCAATGGCAAGCCGCAAAACAGCAAGTACAAACCATTGTTGCCTGCGGTCGAATTCATAAAGAATGTTACTCACGCCTTTCCCAATTCCGAAGCCATGGTAGTCAATTTGGAGCCTGTCGATGACCAACCCAAAAAGAAGTTTATCATCAAGGGGATCCAACCTCGTCAATTCGCCGTGAACCTAGATGTGGGCAATTACGAAGCTTTAAAACCAGCAACCGTAAGCTCCACCAATCCCAGTCAAAACTACAAATTGCCCATTGGCCACATAGACTTGGAGAAGTTTGAGCATTCTTTGAACAGTATATCTGAAAGCATTGTCGACGAAAGCTCAAGTATCTTGAAAGACCTGGACGTTATCACACCAATAAACTTAATAAGTAATGAGATTTTGGACTATATCATTACCGAGATCTATGACAATAACGAGAAACTTGTGGAAGAGAACTTGTTGAAATTTTACACCAAACACTGGTTGCCCGATTTGATATATGCCAACCCATCCTTGATTGAAAGCGGACTAATCAATGGAAGCTGGTTGAAATACATGATATGAAGACGACAACCACCTAGGAATCTACCCCAACCACCCTTAGTTACTATCTAATATTCAATAAACCATGTACTATACGAATTCTCACTATACAGGAAACTCTTCTGGCGTTTGATAAATTTCGCTGGTGGTTTCTAAGCTTCAACTAAGTAAACGAAATGTCGGGTAGACTTCCATGGAGTGTTCGTGCTACTGATGTGGTGCATAGGTTAACAGTATACGGGTTGGTTGGGATCTGTTTTGCTGGTCTTGGTTCCATCACCTACAATCTTTGGTCAAACTCCGATTATTCCAAAAGAAATAAGCAAAAGTTGACTTTTGAGAAGGCACAATACGAAGAGCAAAGAGGGAGCAACGAGGACAAATAGTGATGTATAAAGGTAATGGAGGAGTCCATTTTGTATATAGCATGAATAATATATGAGTATTATGGTTTGATTTTTTTTGGTTGGGCATCGTCTTTGCCCGCATCCAACTTACGTTTCTTCTTCTTCTTGGATGCTTTGGAATGCGTGAGGCCTAGGTTGTCCCAATGGTTGAAGTTCATGGTGTTGATCTTGGTATACTCATCATTCTTTACTGGGTTTATCAACACAATATCGTACTGCTCAAACTTGTGGTTGCAGTTGGGACAATGGTACTGGCGCTTTTCCGATTCCATTAACTTTCGGAGTAGTTTGTACGATACCACACATCCACAAGCTCGTAGATAGCAATACTCACTATTTTTGGTCATGACAATATGGGTTATGGGACACTCAATATAATATTTGTCGTGATTCAATTTCCAACTGATCTTTACATCAACAATATCCTTCATCGAATTGATATGCTCTAGCGAATTGTTGTCCTTATCGATTATATACTCGAGCATCTTCTCTTTCAAATATAGTCTACCTCGGAAATCGCTTACTATGGGTTGGTTATAGAGTGGTAACGACGAAATTGCACAAGTGGTCAACATAGTGTATTCATCATCTTCTCCAGTCTCGACTTTCTGCTCGCTACTCCCCTTGATCTTTTTAATGATCGTTCCCCCATCATTTCCCATGGCCCAAATCGACTTTCCAGTACAGCGAAATTTGAAAAATCAACTTTTTGATAGAGTTAGCTTTTGATCAGTTTACTTGATACCCTTAGCAGTGACTATCACATAATGGCGGCTCAAAACAAGAAGGTTGATTTAAACCAGCTCCAACCCCAACAATTGGTGGAATTTCGTAAATCAATCGATCAAGAAATAAACCACTTCACACAATCATTGCAAGCATTGCAAACGGCACAATCGAAATTGAAAGATTGTATAGCCAGCGTGGATTCAATGGAGAAATCGACGACGGAGGATTTGTTGGTTCCATTAACTAGTTCGTTGTACTTGCCGGGGAAGATAACTGCTAAAGACCAATACCTTGTTGATATCGGTACTGGGTACTTTGTGGAAAAGCTGGCTGCCGATGCTAAAAAGGTCTACGACGCAAAGATCAACAAGTTAACGGAAGACTCGACCAAGTTACGATCCATTTTGGTCCAAAAGAATGAAATATTGAATAACGTTAACTTGGTATTACGAAATAAAATGATTGAATACGAGAAACAAGAACAAGCTCAAAAGTGAAGTACAACTACAACGAAAACCATGCTCTATGTTCACCAACAACTCCAACTATATAATTTGGCCTAATATGTACACAATGTGCCACAAGCAGGCAGCCAAAAAGGTATTCTATAGATCGAACGACAAATAAACATTTTCATTGTGATAGTACAATGCTGTAAGTTACAAGCACCAGCTTATGTATCATCTGTTTCTTTGTACTTTTTGTTGTAGATGAACGGTTCAGAAAACACTCGTTTCATGTGGTTCGCTTTAGTGGTACCCAATCCACTAATTTCCAAAAGATTCGAGTCAAGTTTGCAACTCTGCTGAACAATGTTGCGCAACGATTTGTAGTTTGCAAGTAAGTTCGACACGTCTGTCTTGTTGACCGACCGTATCTGGGTCAAGGAATCGGTTATTAATGAGTTGTAGTCGGTCGACTTGATCCCACGAATACTGGCGATTGACTTCATGGGGGTATTGTACAATTGTTTTGCCATGGCGATGTAGTTCCCCGCCTCCTCGAACGACCACGATAGTATTAGCGACAAGTCATGTTTAATGCAAAAGTCCAGCAATTTCCTCAAGATATCCTGGTGCGAGTCAATGTCGACCACTGTCAACAATATACGTAGCGAGTCGTTGGCAATATCTATAGATGAGCCTTTGTTGAGTTTTTTCAAGCGCTGCCAGATATACTCTGGTTTCAACTTGTGGTACTTCAACGACAAGAAGATGATCTGGAAGGTGGGACTAATGTAATAGTCAGACAAGATGGTCGTGTCGAACTTCCAGGGAGTTATCTTCATCATTGAATCTTTCAATAGGGGATTACCCGTTTGCGATTTGTTCACGAGAATATCTTGAGGTCCATTGTTTCTTGTCAAGTTCCCTGCTCTCACGCTTCGCAAGTTGGTCCTTGACGATTCTTCGCTGACCTTAGTGGGCTCCACGACTTGTCGGGGAGGACGGGACGTCAATGGCTTATTTGTCGGCGGCTGATTAGGTCGTGGAGCCTTCTCCGCGGTCTCTGGCACAGTAGGCGCATTATTCACTTCTTCTGTCCCTAGTGCTCGTTCTTTATCAGATTGAGTATCAGTATACTGATTTCTCATGCGCTCGACCCCCGCCAAAATACTGGCAAACGACGTAGCATCTAAGTCGCCATTGCTACCTCCGCCAGTACCATCCTTCTTCCCTTTGCCTTCGTCCTTGCTTCCATGGGAATCGCTCATTCAAAGAAATCAGGTAAGCAGAGGTTTTTGATCGCGTACGCAAAGTTGGCAAATCATTTAGTAAGGTCAAACAAGCAACCACCAAATAAGCAAGTATGGTCGCTACAATTGCTGTACGCATGCTCTAAGCTTCAAGCGAATCTGCAACTGGTTTCCATTGACTGGCAGGAACGCGGTCTCGAGTTCGAAATCGCATGTTGGGCCTACATTGAAGAATCAGCATGAGATCCCATAACAATGTCAGTTTTACGATGGTCCAACGGGGACCAAGAACTATGGTTGAGATTCGGTTAGGAAGGATATGTAATGCTAGTCTAAAAAGCACAATTGAGTTACGCAATGGGGAGTTTTGGCCGGGAATGTGAATGACGGTGAAATATGATGGCATAATAAATCGGCAAATAAGCAGCTGTGCTTGAACTCAATCCACCACGATCCATGCAACAGAACAAACTGAAAATCAGGCTTGTTGCAAAGAGGCTACGCCAACTTGAGGAAAAGTTTACTATTGTAATTGGCGCATAGAAGGGTTCGTAAATTATACAACATTATAAAGCTAACAATATTAAATATGGATGGATAAAGGAATATGAATCAATTGGGTATTGAATCAAATTCAACGGCGGGAATTAAAGAAAAAACGACACTTATCCTCAAAGCATTTATAATAAAGCAGCAAAACCTGCAAAGAATGCAACACCAGCACCAACAACAGCTTGGGCACCCACACCTTCAGAGGCAACTTCAACAGTTGGAGCAGCAGCGTCGGTGGCAGAAGCTGAGCCAAGTTCTTGGGTGACTACAGATTCGGAACCGGCAGAGCCAGATGGGGCGGCATTTCCCAAGAGTTCGGTAGTAGCTTGTTCACTTCCACCAGCAGTTCCTAAGACTTCAGTGGTGACTTGTTCGCTACCACCAGCAGTTCCTAAGACTTCAGTAGTGACTTGTTCGCTACCACCAGCAGTTCCCAAAACCTCAGTTGTAACTTGTTCGCTACCACCAGCAGTTCCCAAAACCTCAGTTGTAACTTGTTCATTGGCACCAGCAGTTCCCAAAACCTCAGTGGTGACTTGTTCGTTGGCACCCACAGTTCCTAAAACTTCAGTGGTAACTTGTTCATTGCCACCTACGGTTCCCAAAACTTCGGTGACAACGGTGGTGTCAGCTAACACTACCGAAGCAGCAGCGGATAAAGTAATAGCGAGAGTGGATAATTGCATCTTCAATTCAACGATAAAATGGTATCTACAAAATTTTTACACCCCCCGAACTGCTACCCTTTATATATCGACACCAGCACAAACTACAATCCAGTCACCAACTGGAAATAATGTGGTTAGCAACCTTATTTGCAGTTGAAATTATCGTTTTTGGTAATCCTGAAATTCAGGCAAATGTCGTTGTGCATTGAGAATCTGCATTAGTCCGCATGGCGACCGCTAAAACACCCAACAGTCTAAAGAAGAAACAGGGAAAACCCGTCCTATTTCAAACTACTGACAAACAACCTGTCCAGTCAGGCACTGGTACTGGCGTTAGCGCCCACCACCCCTGGTGGACCATCAAACCTTAAGGTAGTTCACTGTACGCCGGTGCAGGTCCGATACGCGGGGGCCGACAAAATAGTATAAATGTGTGGAGGTTTAGACCTAAACCCAAACAATAGGTAATTATAATGACAACATATGCCGACAAGTCATTCAACGCGGCGCACTACGACAATGCCCGTCCGTCATATCCACCGTCGTTCTATGCCGAATTAATGGCCTACCATGCTGCTAAAAATGGCACCACTGACTTGGCAGTTGATATTGGCTGTGGCACTGGTTTAGTGACTTTCCAGTTGGCACCACACTTTACACAGGTGATTGGGACTGATCCTTCAATCACCATGATTGAACAATGTCAAACTAAGTCTGCCGCTAATATTGACTTTAAAGTTGGTAGTGCCGAGTCATTTCCAGGGGATATTGCAGCCAATTCCGTAGATATGATAACTGGGGCCGAATGCATCCACTGGGTTGATCACGCCAAATTCTATCAAGAGGCGTGGCGAATTTTGAAACCAGGCGGCACCCTAGCGTACTGGTTTTACAAAGATCCGATCATTATCGGGTTCCCGGAAGCCAACGAGTTGTACAACACGTACTGTTATGGTGACGACTACATGGGCCCGTTTTGGCAACAACCGGGGAGAAACTACCTCCGTACATTTATGAAGGAAATTGAAATACCTGCCACCTTTGACAATATCGTCAGGGTGGAGTATCTCGCGCCAGATTTCCCCAAACCGACTCCATTATCCATTCGCATGAAGGTGCGGGTCGATTGGTGGGAAAGCTACATCAAGAGCTGGAGCGCGTATCATTCGTGGATGAAAGTCAATGGCGCTGAAAAAGACATTGCCGAGGATTTCTTGGCCGTGTTGAAGCAGCAGTTGAACTGGACGAGCGACACTGAGATAGAATTGATTTGGGAGACCATGTACACGTTTGCGACCAAAAAAGTTGCCAAGTAGGAGTTTTGTAGGTTGATAAAATGAATATTCAGTTAACAGAGGTGTATTTCAGACGTGAGACATTCAAAGCTGATTCACGAACAGATATCGGTTAGCCGATTATGGTGGCTACATTGTTCATTTCACCACCACCACAACAGTTTGTTCTTGACAACGCGGTGTTGCGGTTATAAATTGTCATGTGTGGCCACTAATCACAGATTCAATCTGATGCTGGTTGGTGAGAGAATGTAGAAAATTGTGGTTATTCCACATCGTCAATCTGACAAGAAATTTATTGTTCTAGGGACAATCACTTGACTATGAAGTGTGGTTGTATAATGGTTGTGGATTACTTTTTCCAATTTGCATTGTCCCCAATTTAGTTAAATTGTATCAGTTGTGAGCAGTTGGAGCTATCGTTAAACTTGTTGTAGGGCGTGACATTCGTCTCGCTAATCTACTGGGAATGTCCGTAGTCAACAGACCGCTGGTATTATGAAACTTCATAATCGAAATTTTGTCGAAATACTTTAGTCGATAACTCCAGATGTGATTGTAATGTCATATGGTTTGAACTGCTAATGAGAGCCAGCATTATGAGTAGACGAGTTGAAAATTTAGTAAAGACTTGTCAGTCTGTAGAATGTGAATTACGATGGCTCGAACATGGAAATGGTGAGCTTATGTCCCCCATGCTTGCACCAACATTATACTGGTAATATTTGAGATTAACTAGTCTGGGTGTAGTTGCACCACCACCGAAGAGCTCCCAGAACGAGCCGCATCTAATCCTCGATTGGGCGCACAACTTTATAGTATAACGCGTTATTTGATACTTGGGTATTACAATGACCATGGATGCTTCACAGGCCCAAGTGGAGTATATAGCACTGGAGGTGATCAAGAACGAGAAACCAGTCACTTATCATACGCTAGCGCGAGCCTTGAGTATACATGTCAATGTCGCCAAACAGATATTGAGCGAGTATTATTCCAAGAATGAGTCCGAGTTGAGTGCATCATGGATCGTAACTGGGACCAAAGATGACAAATTGACGATACAGTTGACCGCGAATGAGAATCTACTGGAAACCGTGAAGCTATTCTCTAAAATACGCACGGTTCACATCTATTGTATTCATTTGCGCAAATTGATTTTGAATCAGTTTGATATAGCGCTCCATGAACTCAATTACCCATTGAAAATGGCCAATTTGGACACCTACTACAAGAATGGCATGATAAAAGGACCAGAAATAACCAAAATCGAGCCTCCCCTACAACAATCTACACCCTATAAATCGCCTCGCAAACCTACTTCGTCCGCATCATCAGCGGAGAAACCCAATCGACAAATCAAAAGCTCAGGCTTGACTTCAGGCTATGTATCTCGAAAGAACCAAAAGAAACCCGAACCAGTGGTGCCCAGTAAGCGACAAACTGCAAATACCAGCTCGGGGTATGTTTATAAGTCGAGAAAAGTACAAGACCATCAACCGAAAGAACGGGTTATCATATCGCACCACGACGACGAAGTCATGGAAGATGTCGAGTCGCATAAAAAACCCCAGAACTCGGCCGACTTGGAGAAACTTTTCGATAGCGATTTTAGCGACGACGACCATAAAGATGCACCTATTGCAGAGGAGCCGCCGGTGGATGTAGAGATGGAGGATGTGGAGGAGCCAGTGCCAGTACCAGAATCCAACCCTGAACCCGATTCGATGCCCGAGGCACTAGACGAACCAGTGGAAGAGCCCGAAGAAACCGTACAGACGGTCGACGAGGATGGGTATATCACCACTGCTCGCAAGAAGACCACCACGGCAAAGCCCGAACCTAGAAAGGCTGCCAAGCAGAGACCCACTCTTACTCCTAAAAAAGACGGCAAGAAGAAACAAGCGTCCTTGATGAGCTTTTTCGGTCAGAAATAGTCCACACTACATGGCCAATACCAATAAGCCTATTTCGTAAAGTGTGTAATTATAAATAAATAACCATACTTTCATCAACTGTCCCAAATAGGCAATTTTTTTTTGCAACAATCACCAGGTGGAAAATATGGAGAACGAGATGTTTGAAGCTAGATCTTGATGAGTATGGCTTAACTTTGAGCGGCTCACTAGTTGACTACCCTATGCATAAACCTCGACTTGAACCATTTTCCAATGCACCCAAAATATATATGTTATCCCCAAACACACTTTAGATAACCCCCAAACCACTTCTAAGCAACGATTGACTATCCACGATCAGCCGGCTAAATGCCCATACCAAAGACGGCATGTTAGCTGACGATTTGTCTGTTGGAGCTGCAAAGTCTGATTCTATTCCTAATTAGGCAAGTCTTGGTTGCAAAATTCGCACCATTTTTAACCCGAGACAGTTAACAAAAATGGGGTGCATTCTCGATTGAGTAATAAGTTATACGATTATGAAGAGGCAGCCTGGATGAAATAATACTAATTAAGCCAACATGGTTAGAGGATGCACAAGATATTTATATATAAACCATTTCCTTAAACAAAGCTTCTCGTAAAAATCTTGTTTTGCTCGAGTTTATACAACTACATTCGTTCTTTTATAATCCACCAGATACTAGCGTTTTTAAAAGCATGAGATTGACTACTACTTCGGCTGCACTTGTGTTGGCCTACAGTGCTGCCACCATGGCTGCACCTGCTGCTGTTGTTGACACCCAACTAGCCATCCGGGACTTGAACATTGACAATGCCCTCGCCGAGTTGAACCAGTTGAAGCTGAAGCGTGAAGGATACGAAGACGAAATTGCCAAGAGAGAGTATCAAATTGTTACTGATGTGTTGGCAGCAGTCAAAAACACTGAATTGGCGCCCGAGATTCTCGGTTACTTCATTGACAATGCTACTTTCCAACCCATTGCCATTTCGGTGATTATTGCTGTGTTGAAGTCGGGGTTGTTGAACTTGACCACTCTCTTCCAGATCTTGGACGAGTCCAATTTGGTGGGTAAGGTCATCACCGACTTGATATCCGACTGTTCGCTTTACGTTGAGTTGTTCAATATTGCCAAGTCGTACATTTCTGACTTGATCCCCGTGGTGCAGAGCTTGATCTCTGAAGGTATCAGTTCGTTGAGCTTGCGGGACAAGATGTACGAAGAAGAAATCAAACGAGATTTAGTGTTGAGCCAAAAGCGGGACGAGCTCGCCGAGCGTGATATCCAGGATATCGTGGTGAACTTGATGCAGTCGTTGGCCAACTCTGGTTTGGCCACTCAAGTCGTGAGATCTTTGTTGGTTGATCCTGACTTCTACCCTTTCGCCGTCGCCTTGGTGACGGGTATCATTGCTACTGATGCCCTTCCCTTGAGCGAGATCATAGACGCGGTCAAACAATCCAACTTGGTTGGTGATTTGTTGAAACAGATCTTGACTGTCAACACATTCCAAAGCGTGGTGTCCAATGCCTTCGCAGCATTTGCTGGTACATGTGCTGCTTCATCTGGTTATGGAGGCGGCGTGGGAACCACCACTCCATCCACAGGCAGCTCGGGCTCCGGCTCAGGCTCCTCTGGCTCGGGCTCGGGCTCTGGCAACAGTGGCACCACCATCATCACCAACCCATGTAAGAGAAGAAGAAGAGCTTACTATTGATTATACCACAACCCCTTATTTTCTATAATAGTTTATTGGCTGGTCCACTCCAGTAGTTTTCTGTATCGTTGTATAAAAGTAATGTACTACACACTGTATCAAGTCCCATCGTTTATCATCATCATCATCATCCATCATCGTTGTTTGTCCCATGTATTTGATTTAAACTTTGGCTCTACGCGAACTTTTTTCGCAGCCAGGCAAAAAATACTCATCGTCTATTTTGAATTTGACCAGAAATGGGTGAAATTGTACTTGAGAATGTTCGGTAATGATTTCGATTGTTTGATTTCATGTGGCCAAGGCATCAACAGTTGCTTTCGTAAGCATTTGTTTTGATATTTCGTCACAAGCAAGAAAATACACCCCATTTGAATCAATTTTTCTTTGATCAACCTCCAACCCCATCAGCCAGCTTACTTTGCTTCGAGTCACCACACCACTTCTAGTTCCTACTGCCCTCACCTTTGTCGTTCGTTATTACATGGCAGTAGACTTTACTGTGGATCAAGCAATATGAACAAGTCAAATCATCATGAAAAAATTCATGATTCTGCAACTCAGCAGACAATCAGCTCAGGGACATCGCTGTCGGCATCTGAAGATATGCGCAGTGTTGGTCCCGCCAGTTCAATGGCGACTGATTTCACATCGCCCTCGAAATCACTGAAAGTAAAGAGTTCAAACTATTCGATCAAAAGTATTCCCGAGCAACCAGAAACCAAAAGGAAGATGTTTCATCGAGAGTCGCTCGAGGTTATACGATCTCCCACAAGATCAACCAAATCGCCGTCGCGATCGAGCTTTGGAAAATTGTCACCCACAAAACCCATGTACGCCGTGAGTGCTCTATTGAGACCCAAGTTCACCAGAAGCAAGTCATCCAT
Source organism: Suzukiozyma glaebosa (assembly GCA_030564305.1). Lineage (NCBI taxonomy): Eukaryota > Fungi > Ascomycota > Pichiomycetes > Serinales > Debaryomycetaceae > Suzukiozyma > Suzukiozyma glaebosa. Next base: position 183,418 of record JAJLUT010000001.1, read on the forward strand.
CACCTCAACCGAAGACGTCAAACCCACTACCATTGATGATTTCGCCGACACTGACTCGTCTGAAGATGGTGAGTACAATGATTCGGGAGCCGATTTATCATCGATTATCTTGGGATACTTCAAACCAACTGAAAGCGCTCGTGCTTCCAACGCCGACTTTGTGTTTCGAGAATCGTTCGACGACTCCGACCCCAAACCTTTAGACTCAGACGATGATGTCTTCAGTACTCCGCCATACTCACAGTCTCCCATTCAATCAAAAGCTGACTTGACCAGCGCCAAACCAGGGCCCCGACCCGCGGGCAAACGACCATTCATAGATGTATCGCTCGCCAACTCAATGGGAGATATAGCCAAACCCAGCATCAAACGAACCTCGCAATCGTCAAACTCCACCGACTCGGACTATGTCGTCAAACGTGGTTCGGGCAGCAGCTCAGCAACCTCAATGAAGTTCCGTTTCCATCATGACAAATTGGAACCCATATCGCGATCTAGTTCCACCAAGGACAGAAGAAAAGTGTTATCGGCATCGTCCAATATCGACGTGAACCGATACTCATTGTACAACATTACAACTTTATCTGATAATGAATTCGATCAAAAATACCCCGATCCTACAGTTACTCCTTTGGAAACACCCATACGGGGTGGGACTGGGGGCGGTAATTCCACATGGACATCATCGTCAGGCAGCAATAGCAACACCAACACCAATAATACCAACACACTGTCGACTCGGGACCATGCTAGACCCAAAGCACAAAACCAATACACCCCTCGTTACGACGTTGACGAAGTAATCTACCACACTCGTCGACAATCAAACCCAACTAATAAATCTAACACCACCACCGACTCGTCGCCAAACTCCACGGGATTATCAGGAGCTACCGGTGTGGGAGTAGCTCCAGTAATGAATAACCGAGACACCTTTAACACCATAAGAAGCTCAATGTCATCGGGGGAATTGTTGAATAAATTGGAGAACTTCTATGACATTAGCGAAAACTCCACCACTTCGAAACACGTTATTCAAGAGAAACCATTGATTCGTAAACCGATGCCGCCAATCTCGTCAGGATTGAAGTTGGATAGCAATGAAGCCAATTTGACCGCGGGAGTTGACTCGTCGTCTGAGTTACCCATCATGTTGTACAAAGTGCAAGACAAAGACTACGATGAAAGCAATCAGAGGTGGAGTGTTTACGAACATAGTCGGGTATCGGGACAGTCTTATTACAAGCAAAAGCCGGACTCGAGCGACACGTCATCTAGTGAAAACAAAGATAGGGCCAAAACACCTACCTCAAGACAACCATCGACTTCTACCAGCCACAAGGACGATGTATTGAACAAACCATTGCCAATGGCAACCTTGCTAAACCATGACAACGGGTCGGGACCCGCTTCGATAGTTTCCACACCCACCAGTTCCATGCCGCCGCGTGCTGTGCCTCCCATTCCATCTAATAACCAAACCTCGTCACCCCATAGCGTACCACAGCCGGCAATGTTGCGAGATTCATTATCGAGACAGAACAGTCATGAGTTGATGTTCAAGCAGGAAGCTGGTGACGATAACAACCAGTTTGATTTCAGTGACATTGAGAAACAGACAATTGAATACCCTGGTAATGTCAATTACTATTCGTGGACCCACTTTTGGATCATGATGGTGCTTGGGTTGGTGATATGTCCGCTTTATTTCTTAGTCGCAGTAGGGTTATTCGACCATTCGACCAACAAGCAGTACTACTCGGGGTTATACTACTCGGGCACCAGAACCAGCAACAATTGGAACAGACGGTTTTCGAAAACGCAGAAACTACTAAGTTTTTTCATTGGGATCGTGTGGTTTCTGATTGTGATTGCCATGATTGGCGTGGGACTAGGTCTAGGCACCAGATGATACACTAATAGACAAATTTGCTGGACAAATTGACGTGAAATACTCCATCGTGAAGTTACCAATACACTGATGCATGTTACTCACACACTAAAAACACTAATACGAGATTACTCATCGTCCTTAAGATACATGGACTTACCATATGTGCATACACAACGTCCTGAGAACACATGGACCTACCAGATGTGCATACGCATCTAATACATATACCTAATACAGTCAACACCAGACATTTTTCGTAGCCGACCTATTATCTCTTGCCGCAACTGCATAACATCAGGCTAGTGGTAGCTAGAATGAGTAAATGATGGGTTACAAGTATAAGGCACCGACATAACCATCGTTATGTTGACTTTAATCCTGAGTTCTGCTATTTCATACTAACAATAACGAGAACTGTGGTTGCCTTGGTTAGGGGTAAGTAGATGCGGCTCGGTGTAAAAATATATACCTCCCAGGGCACCTCTGACCCAGCGTGGGCGGTTGCCTGGTGGTGGCTCTGAGCGAATTATGGGGGCTATCCGATAGACACCGCACTTCAATTTTTATTTGTGAAACGGTTGTAAAAGTAGCAAATAAGTTTGGTTTTCATTTGATTGGGACAGTATAGAGCAGAATGGGGAATGTGCCAGCCAAGGAGAGCAGGACCAGATCAGGTACATATTCAACCACGAGCTCAGCCCGATACGTGGACTCCACTTCATTCATAACCCGATCTGGGAGACGAAATACAGTGGGATCTAGTAGCGAGGGTCGGAAACTGCTGAAACAGCAGGAGAAGGACAAACAGCGGGAGCAGCACCACCTAAACTTGGTTGTGAGGTCACTGGAAAACGTCGATGGTGGGTACTTGGCCCCGTTTGGAACATACAAATCCAACTTGGACTATTCGACCGAAGTGGTACGCAAGTTGATTATCGCGAGACAGCTAGCACCCTTCTTCACACCCTTACCTGATTTCCAAGAAGACTGGTCTGACAACGAGCTACTAATAATTTTGTCGCAGTTGCCATTGCATTCGATCGACAGTGCCTACTCAGACGAGGAAGAAGTGGACGATATGGACGCCCATAAAATTACCAAATCGTCCAATTACTACAAGCGACAAGAACAGAAGGAGAAGTTGCGTTTACTCAAGATCCAAATCAAGGAGCTCCAGAAAGTGGAGGAAACGGCGTATCTCGAAGACAAGATGCAAATAAAGGCCAAAGCCAAAGATATCAACCACGACATTCCCAATGCGGCCTTGCTTTTGAAGCTATATAAGAATGCCACCGAGTGTCCCATATGCTTTCTATTCTATCCGCGCCACTTGAACGTTTCAAGATGTTGTTTACAACCAATATGTACCGAGTGTTTTGTCCAAATCAAACGGTTGGACCCCCATCCTCCGCATGATGACCCTGGGGCAAACTCCAACGAGACTCCGCATCAGTTGATTTCTGAGCTCGCGTGTTGTCCTTACTGTGCCAGCTCCGATTTCGGGGTCACGTACGATTCGCCCATTGACATCAACTGTGGTGTTCAGGGAACATGCAAGCTGGGCGACTATGTTGATCCGTCTACCAGTGCCAATGGCGATGACGCTGAAGCGTTGCCAGTGAAGACCCCGGGGAAAATGAGACGAAGATCGTCGTTGGCGGCCAATGCTCCTGGTGTGATCACGGTTGATATGATCCGGCCCGATTGGGAGACCAAGTTGACCAATGCCAGAAACAAATTGGCACGACGGGCTGCTACTGCCTCTGCCATTCATGCGTCCAACTTGTTGATCAACGACAGCTCGTCGTCAACGAGCAACCCCCGACGGAGAACTCGCGAGCAGACATACGAGGACCGCATGATTGAGGAAGCGTTGCGCTTGAGTATTATCGATGAAGAAGAACGCAAACGGAAAGCAGCTTCTGAAGCCAGCCAAACCTGATTGCAAGCAACCGCAACCGCAACCCAAAACCAAAGTTTGGGTTGTCAACTTACGAATAACGAGCAAACCCATGGTAGATAAACCGTCCATGAGATTGTCTCAATGTTCACGGGTGAACAATGAGCGATCGCAATGACCCTCCCCTCCCCCCTGGGGGAAATGGGCTAAAGTATATTCTAATGATAAGTAATAATCGTTGATAGACCAAGAAGACTGAGCATGAGTGATATCGATTATTAATATTAGTTTATAGAATTGAATGTATTTTACTAGAAGCAGAAAAAGAAACCAAAATACTCCTACAACCATAACCATGCGTATCTGTTATCTGTCAACCATTTTCTGTGCTTCCCCCTTTCATTGCGGCATTAGTCATACTAATGCGAGCCCCTGGTGGCCCAGTACGGTAAACCAGACAAAATTGTCAACGCTACCACAAATCAACTACTACTGGTTTCACAATCAGTAGACCGACGCCTAGAAACCCGACAGGGCCAATGTAGCTACCTGGAGAGCGCAGGTCGAGGCCATCCATCGGTGCCAGCTGATATTTCCCAGTGAAACGCAGGTACCATCCTTAGGTAGTATTGAATGTCTAGTACACACCAGGTCTTGTTCCTACCGTACCAATCTACCTGTTTACATCCAATAAGATTTACCACAAACACGAGATTTGCGTTCGTCAAAATACCCATTGTACGTACACTGGTACGATCGTTGGTTGTAAAATAACCTGGGAGCCGATAAAAATACTCTCAGAAATATACCGCTACAAACACCAGGCTAATAAGCGATGGTGCATCGCTTGCCACAAGCTGGCGTGTAGCCTAGACCCGCCAGATCAAGGGGGGGGTCGTGATATTTGGGTTCTGATCTGAATAAGGTTTTTGTTTCCTTGATCTCTACGAGTAATTTGGTTTCGGATCCAGTTTGACGGTGAAATGTGATAATTGAACTAATGCAACTCTAAACAATGAATCGGTTTATTTTTAAGGTTTGGCCTACGTTGAAAGCAAATATTTTCCAGGAGCAGTTTGATATTAAACAAGCCAGACTTTTCCCTGTTGGTTTGTTTATTTCTCATCATCGTCAAACTTTTAGAGTTTGTCACTTTTTCACCGATCAGTTACTGAGCTAATGTCGACTGTTGTTAATAACCAACCCAACTTAGGGTGTACTATGGACAATGACAACTACTTGTCCGACATCAACTTTGACCACGATATATTCCAAGACGCTTACGACGGCTTGCACGATAACTTTGACCAATTGAACAATAACAAACGAATACACAATGTCCAGCACCAGACAAACCACAAGCTCCAAAAGTCGAACCTTAACTCGTTCTCAATAAACACCAACAATATCCCCAGCATCCTCCTACAGTCGAGACACCAAAATTTCATCAACTCAAAAAGATTAATCAACAAACGAGACCCAGACGTTTTGACACCATTGTTAGAGTTGGAACAGAAACAGCGCGACCATGATAAGCACCACCTTGACTCGGAGTTGTCGCTACCTTCGTCGTCGCAGTCTTTGCAAGCAAAGACTATGCAAACTTTACCATCGACAAGCTCAGCGCTTTCAAACAACACCACACGAGTCGAGTCCACTTACAGTCTAAAGCGCACCACCACCAGCATCTTTGGCCTATCCACCAAAACATCAAGCTCAACCTTGTACGATACCCCCAATTTGACCACGAGCTCGACCCTATCCGACAACTCGCTCTTCTCAACCCCCAAATCCAAACACGTCAACCATGTGTTGCAAATGTCAAACTCAATCCGCAACTACAAGCAGTTGCTCGGAGACTCACCCAAGTACATCTCGGTCGAGTATTCCGAAAATTTGGACTTTGACGATAAGTACGAATTGGCACACGGCCACCCACCCCACTCAAATTTACGATCCCCCTACGAACCTGTGCATCAGCTACCGATAAAGCGAATATACGACTTCAAGTCGAATCTATTGCGTGAAGCGCCCAAACTCCCCAAGGAATTTTCAATTTTGAATAATCAAACCATAATCTTCAAAATAAAATTGATCGGCTTGAACTACAAGAACGACTTCAAACCTTTCAAAAAGAACTGGACTGGTGGTGCCACTTCAATTGTGCCTGGATTTCGCATAATTGGCAAAATATCACTTGCTAACGAACCGTTCGACTCGAGCTTGAAATACTTGGTGTACCCGTATACGACGTGTTACCATCAAAGCTTACCAGATCTTTGCGATAACTGCCAGCACATTGACAACTTGGCGAGGCTAAACCAATTGAATTCCGAAAAGTACCATCAGTACCCATGCTCGGGAAGCTTGGTTTACGGGTATACTTTGGATGGCGGTCTACAAGATTACATGAAGATTGTGAATCCCGATGCCAACTTGATACAGTTGCCAGGAAATACCTCCACTCATGACGCTTTATATCTCTTTGATAACTCATTACCATTATATTCGTTCCTAAAACAAAAATTAGGACCAACCGTGAACAAGAAAAAATTGGCAGGCCGTATTTTATTCATAGTTTCGTCGGTCGATAAAGTTATCAACGATCTACTCATTGTGTTGGACCATTTCAAAATCAACCAAAAATCAATCGTATTCATGGATCCCAAAAAGATCAAGAAATTATCATCCTCAGATTATCAAAATTACCTGGAAATGTTCAATCATATTTTTGTGTTTGATTTCTCAGCATCTAGTTTACAATTCGCAAAATTGGCCTCAGTTTCCTCAGGTTTGGAGGCCACCCAGGGCAGGTATTCTATGGTGCTCTTTGACCAATTCAACCAAGTCAACTTGGAGACTAATCCTTTTTTAACCAAAACAAAGGACAAAACTTGGTATCAATTCCATCTAGGATACGAACATAAGCACTTAGCTCATGAGTTGTTGGATATCTTGAGTAAAATGAACATTTCAGCATTGAAAGATGAAAAGTTTTCATCTTCCGCAACTTATACTCCATCATCGGCATCTACATTATCATCTTCATCGATTGATCTAGATGACAGTGCGTTTGACAGTCCCGCCAAATTACTCAGATTCAAGTCCACCGAATCGATAATCAACGACAAAAGTACAACTTACTCGAACACGAGATCAGGTTCAAAGCGTCCTCTTGATCATTATTCTTGGTTATGGTATGATAAAGATTTTAACTTGGTACATGATGAGTCAATTGATGAATATCATGGAGAACGCAAAAGCCATACGATAAGACACATCAATCATTTGATCAAAAAGAAGTCAGGCTATGAGCGTGTCTGTTATGCAAATAAGACCAGTCGAAGCTGCAAGAATAACAGTTTCATTATGTGTTGATGAGATTGTACAGGTACTTCGTCGCAGTGACATGAAATACCACTTTTATAGAGAGTTTCAACTTATTATAACGAACATCCGTCATCATCTTTAGGTGAGATGACACCCACAGTGACCAAATGTAATTACGGAGCAGCGTGAACTGAAGAAGATATGCAGTGTTTGTATTCGTATGGGTATTTTACCAGACTACTTAGTACCCAATTCTATAAAAGTGTCTGTTAATATGTTTCTCAATCTGTACAAGTTGATTATTCTTAGCTTTTCATCTTTCAAATGAGCATTATCAGAGGCTTGTCCACAAGGAATTTGTGCAGCTGGCGCATCAAAACATTTCTCCAAAAATCTAATGGAGGGAATTGACCCACCTTCGCGAATGAATAATGGTTTTACTCCCCAATTCTTCTCAATTTTTTCCGCTAGTATGTTGTATACCAAATTAAATGGGTCTCCTAACCAAGGTTCTGCCTCGTGAAAAATATCAGTAATTAAGTGGTTCTCAGAACCCAAGCTCCTGAAGCTGTCCTCAATAAAAGTTTTCAACGATCGTTTTATCTCTTTGATGTCCTGATATGGAACTATTCTGATCGATACCGATGCTTTCGCATTTTGGGGTATAACTGTATTATTATTAGGACCTGAAACTTGAATTTTGTGGACTGTCAAGGACGGGTTACGCCACTTAGCCATCAACGATTTCAAATCTTGATCTAGTACATGGCGGTTCTCAATGTTTTGATATAATTGAATTTCTTTATTTGTAAGCGGTAGGACACCATCGTAAAATCCTGGAAGCTGAATTTTATTGGTGGCGGGGTCAACGAGTTGACTTAAGATATGTACCAAGTCCATTGTTGGTTCACGAGAAACACCACCATCCACACCAGAATGACGATCGGGGCGATCCGATCTAATCGATATCGACCCATTGATTACACCACGTAAACCGTAGTTCAAACACGGCGTTTCATCGTCGAGCCAATAAGAATTGGATAACATAATCCAGTCTATATCTCCAATAAAAGTCTTGTTCTGGTGGACGACTTCTTGAAAGCCGATGGACCCGCTTTCTTCCTCCCCCTCCATCAAGAAGACGACATCACAAGATAATTGTCCTTTCTCATGAAGTTCAGCAACTGCGTAGATTGCCGCTAACGAGGGTCCCTTGTTATCGGAGATACCACGAGCATACAAGTTACCGTCTCGAGCTGTCATCACGAATGGATTTGTTTTCCATTCGTCAACTTCATGTATGGCATCGACAACATCGTAATGAGCATACCATAGTAACCTTTTGGGTGGAGAAGATGTGCTAGAGCTGTTACCTTTGAAGCATGCGTACACTACGGGATTTCCATTCTCCACAGGTAATAATTTAGTTTGATAGGCATTCAAATTGATTAGTAATTTTGATAGATATTGGGCACAGTGTCGGGATTCTTCCAAATACAAAGTTGGGTATTTTGAGATTGTTTTGAACGATATGAATTTATGCAAAGATTTCAACATTTGCTCGTTAGAGTACCTATCAAAACTCAGCATTGAATTTTCCACGATACTTGTTTGTCTCTTCAATCCAATATTAGTTATATCCCAGAGACATAACGCTTTGTTGCCTCCCGAGACCAAGTATGTCGAGTTCCCAAGGTTGAAAATTTTGACTGTCAACACAGCATCGTTGATTTTTGCATTGAAAAAGCCATTGTAGTCATCCGAGATTATTATAGAATTTGTATCATTTGATAATGATTGGCTATTGATTTCGTTTCCAGGGTAATTTTTCAATTTGAACTTGATTAACCCGCCCACATTTGAAGCCTTGAATATGCAATCATTGTAGATCCCCAAACTCAAAACTTGATTGTACAGCGAGTCCCCAGCAGTATCGTCTTCATTGATGAAGTTGAACGATCGAATCAACTGGAATGTTGTGAGATCCCAAACGTTGACTGTCGAGTTACTCAACCCCACGTATAGGTACGAATCTTGTAGTGTCATAGACAATATCGATTCATCGTTTTCTAGTGATTTCAATTTGGATATCTTAACCTGCGACGTTATGCCCCAGATATTAATGATTCCATCACCTCCTCCCGAGATCAAAATAGTCTCATACATGCCACCAAAGTTGAAAGGGCTAAATCTGTTGGTGTTACAATTGACGGTTTGCATGCAATAGACATAACCATTATGAGCGAAGCGAATGAAGTTTTCATGGCCAATTTCAAACAACTTCGTGATTGAATTCGAGTTTGACAGGGTTTTGTATTGCTGGTGTTTTGATTGCAAGCGATTCATTGACCCACCAGGACCTTTGGAGTCGAAGAACTTATCGTACCTGATATATGGCAACTTCTCGAATGATTTCGGGTGTTCGTCATTCAAGTTGTCTAGCGATAATTGACACCAGAGGAGCGATGCATTTTGGGCGCCAATGAAAATTGTCTGAAGTGAGTTGCACCATGCTAGCGAAAAGATATCGCCGATATCTACCAATGAGTATATCACTAGCGAGCAGCTTATGTGCTGCAAGTCTTGCAAGTTCCACACCTTGACTAGCGAGTCAGAGCCGGCTGAAAAAAGGTAGCGTTCGTCATTGGTGATTTCCAACGCCAAGATGGACGAGTTTGAGTGGGAGTCGTTGCTCACGACAAACTTCAACGAATAAGTGACCAAGTCGTACGCCAAGATCTTGGAGTCCTGAGTTCCACAAAAGATCAATTGTTTTGTGGGGGAGGGTATCAAGCACAAGATTGAGTTTGTCTGTGACCATTTGTGTAGCAAGAATGGCGAGTCCAGTCCAGGGATGTTGGCAGGGCCTGCAGGACTGTTTATTCGCGATGGAGCAGTTGTGGGTGTCGACGACTTATCGAAACAGTTGACGGGAAGTGGGTATTTGGATGGGACCGACACGAATTCTCCTTCGTGGAGGTTCCGATTGTAGTGGGTGTTTCCCATAATGATAGTTGGTAAAATGAGCGATTTTCTGGGTATGTGAGCTAGTCGCTTATAAACTCATTATACCACCCCTGAGATCAAAACTATCAATCGTGAATCGAATGTTGGTATCAGTTTGACTGTAAAAATCGTCATCGCCAGAATCACGTGAGATTATCTAAAGCCAACTCACTAAAAAATCATATCCACCGTTTCCCAATGGGGAATTTTGGTTGCAAACATTCGTCAAAAGCGTTGTTAAACATAGAGACTAAAGTTTTTAATTACTTGAACGATATATGTGGCACTGCAAGGGCCCAGAATGCCAGGGTGCCACACTATGCACATTGGCTAGTTTGGTTGCAAAAAAATATGTATATACTGTATAGTACTAGGTAAAGCCAAAGCTGACCATAGTTGAGTTAAAGTTCAGTTTAGATTTTGAAGATTCAAACTCAAAGCGATAAGCTGGTAATTATGGTTATCATCTCCCGGATAATACATACACATGTTGGTGCGTGTTTAGTTCAATGCTTCGGTGATTGTCTCACCGATCGTCATAACTCACATCCTGGTCGTCAGTGGGTCCAGGATGACTGAATTACTATCCCCTGAACAGTTGTACCGATGCTTATCAGTCACATACCCACAAGGATTCACGTACGTGAGCGCCGGTAGGATAATCGGCCATCGGGTTTCCATTACATTATAATCTTTAATCTAGTAAAAAATTCTTTTGCATCATGTGGTAAATGAAGTGTTGGCCATCGAAGAATTAATTTTTCATTTTCATGTCCTGATCACAGCAACTGATTGACAAGTAGCACAGTACAATTGGGAGTATCTTTTGTTAGTGCACTATAATTGTAAATGTAATCGTGTGGGAGATACAACCCATTTCATCGACTTGGACCTCCATCAATTTGCCGCATCGTGAAAAAATCAGGGCCTGGTCAGATATTTTGATCATTGACAGATAATATTGTTTATTATCAATGGACCAATGGTTGTCAGATCAAGATCTGGATCTCTGGGATTACCGGTTTGCTAAATTGGGTGGTTTACAAGTGTGCTTGGGTCGTCACTTGTTTTTTGTTTCGTAATTAATCTCGTATTAGTCATTCAGACCAAGTGATTGTATTTACAGTACTGTTAGAGTCCGTTCTCGTACATTGGCTATCTTATCTTGTGCCGTAACCTTCTGAGGGTATTTTCAGGGTTCTACTTTCGGCGGGTAGCATTATTTGTGGTTGTTGCAAAAATGTTGAGAATTGTGGTAAATCTCAAATTGGTAAAGTTGTTCCCCAGACTCGAAATGAAAAGTTGGTCGTTTATCGCTGTAGACAAGCGTCTGTGAGTGTGATTCAGTTTAAGGGCTCAGTAAGGATTGAATTGTTGTGTTTTGGTGCCTGATGTATCTGGTGTCAGCTCTTCTTTACTTCAGCGATATGTTATGATGAGAGACGTCTGTAGATTGTACTGGCATTGCTATTGGCAATAATAAAGCGGTATCGTCATTACAGCCAATACTCATAGCACGAATAACCATTTGAACTATAAAGCATCGCAGCAAATGACTCGACCGCTACAATAAGCCTCACATCTCTGGTGAGTTATGGTGATATGACACCTAGGTCAAAGCTGTTGGTATCTACACTGCTTAACTGTTAGTGTGAAGCTTGTCACTGTTGAAACCCACATCAGTGGATGGTACATTTTCTGTTGGGCCTTTTTTTGGTAACAATAAGCCATGCCAGAATGCCTTATGGACTTTGGTTGGCATCAGCCATCAACTCAAACAAGTCATCACTCAAAAGCCTTGCTACACCTTATAGTGAACCATATTTCATGACGAACTAGATTTATAACAATGCCCAAATGTTGATCGTATCGTTTGGTGCATAAGCTATATGCATCTCGTAATTCACCGACATGGCGAACAAACTCACTTGACAGCATTGTGGAGATTTGGGCGCCAGCTTGCGAAAAAGCTGTCCCACACCTACACTGAACTTGTGATTATACTAATATTAGTGAACTAAACAATGGGTAAATAAATAAATAATATACAAGGTACAAGTAACTCATATCAAGATAGAGTTCACCAACCAACGGACTTTTATTAAAGATTGTAAAACTCCGGGATAATAAAAAACAACGTCTAAACTCCATAAATGGTCAATTAGATATACATCCCAAACCATGGTGATTTGGTCACGTCACAGTTTCCTTCGCTGTGTAACTCGCTGTGCACATTTGTGCCTGTAAAACCAGCTCGCCTGTCTTCATACTTTTGATTATTAAGTCTTGGTGTCGGGTTCTCAGCTTCACTGACTCCCGTGGTTGTGCGTTTACGCACCCACTCTACTGTCGCCCATTACTGGGTTCCCGTACATATTTTCCCAAACGTCGGAGTAGAAGCCCAGCTTCTCCCAGGTCGAGAACAACATGGCTAAACGGGGGCTGTAGGTGGGGTCTGCCAATACAAACTGGACGGTGTTGCTGATGATTTCGTGATCTTTGGCCATTTGGAAGTAGTAGTTCAAGTCCAAGTTGTTGAGCATACCGGTGGAGTTGACGAGTTTGACCACGTTCAAGACTCCCGATTGGGCCAATGGGTCTTGGGCAAATTCCAAGACAAAGTTAGTGATAAAGTTTGTTTGGTTCAATGCAGCAAAGAATTGTTCCAACATGGTTGAGTTCATGAACATGGTCAAGATGTTGGACAAGAACAAGCTGCTGGAGCCTGCAGTTTCGTTAGCGGCTCTGGCAAAGAGGTCGTCGGTGTCTTGTTGTTCTTGGCGTTTGAACACTACTTCCTTGGCGTCTTGCGCCAACACGGCGGCGTGGTTATTGTTGATCAAGGTGTTGATGTTTTGCACTGACAATTCATCGCCTTGGCCCAAGTTGTACAACAACTGACTGATCCAGGTGTTGTTTGGGTTGGCGAGGATGTGGCCAGCAAACATAGACAAGCCCAACCAGTTGGTGTCGTTGAATACCAACGACTGGATGGTGGTGTTGAGCAAGCCTGAGGTCTGAGTTAAGTTCCAGATTTGTTGGACATAAGGCATGATCGAGTCCAAGGCCAGCGAATTGCTCGAGGAGGCGCCGCTCAAGTAAGGGCTCAACATCAGGTAGTATTCCAACACCTGGGAGTTGTTGTTCAACGAGTGCAAAAAGTTGAAGATGACTTTTGACTGTTGTATCTGGTTCACCAAGAGCACCATGGTGTTGACGTCTCGCTTGGTAAAGATCTGCTCAAACTCGTGGGCGGCGAACGAATCGTCTCTGGCGGCGATGTCATGGTCGATGTCGAACTGGGCAACAGGGGACAAGCCAAGGGAGACCCCGAATAACACGGGCAAGATTAACGTTAATTTCATTTAGGGGGAGGCTAGCGATGCCAAATGTGCTGATTCATTTTGGTTTATATAGGGAAAATTTAGATTATTTTTCTCTTTTCCTAAATAGGCAGGTGGAGTGCCGAGGTAAAAATGCACGGCATTTGCAGTGGCAGCACTAGCGCCACCACCCACCGCCAGGTGGTGGTAGCACTGGTACGAATCTCTCCCTAAGCACCACCATCACCGCCCCGACAAACATATAAATTCAGCCGTACGGGGACTTGCGGCCAAGCAAAAGCGTATGGGGTAAAAAGTGGTATGATACCCCATCGAATACTACCCAAACACACCTATAGTTCATTCCCCATGGGTATACTAGGTAGATTATATCTTCACTGGTTTATTCTCTTCCATCCCCCCTCCGCCCCGGTGCCACTTCTCCCCGATGTTAAGTTTTTTGTTCGTATCTTTGCAACCATCGCCAACCTTATTATCAAAAACCTAATTAAACATGAAACTCAGGCGAACAGTGGGGTTGGCATTGGCAGTCAAGGAAACATCGCTCGTTGGTACTTCACTCGGCTTAGGCCAAGTGGGGGTAGAGGAAGGTAGGGAGAGTGAACGGGAAAGGGTAAGGAGTTCGGGAGAGAATAAAGAGAGATATGAAGTGTAGTGAGTGGGTAGTGGTTAGTAGAGCTATACGCTTAGTACTAGTGCTAGCTTTAGCTAGTGCTAGCGCTAGCACTAACGTTGCAACATTGTCCCCACCGCCAGATGCGCATCGCGCAATGCAAACATGGCGAAAACCAAACAAAAAATCATATCAAGGCGACCTGCGGCGTAGTTGACGATGGATAACTTTCTGTTATTAAAGTGTAGAGATGGTTGTAGTACCCAAGTTATGGTTAAGTCGATGCTTTCATATAAATTGCAATTTTCATATTCTGCACTGACTATCGACAGTCACTCCAACTCTACAGCGTAGTAGTATCAGAAGGAGTCTAATTTGGTGATGTTCACGTTTTGTTAAATGGATACTCAATCTATCTATTGACAAGTCTAGTGTCTAGATTGAACAGAGTAGTAGTATCAGAAGGTGTCTAGTATGGTGATGTTCACGTTTTTTGTTGAATGGATACTCAATCTGTGTATTGACAAGTCTAGTGTCGAGTTTGAACAGAGTAGATTGTAATGGTTCTTGGTAGAGTAAACAAGTATTAGGCTAAATTGTTATTCTCAAACACATGGAATATTCTTTTTTCCAATCTCAAGTTCACTTAAAATCCGTTTAGTCAAGAACGAATTGACTGTTGAAGTTGCAAATCTTTTTACCTGTTGAGCTGGAAGTCATCCTACATTGAGAAGCCCCGTTGATTACTGATATATTTTGTTTCGCTGATTCTGCTCTGATGTCGAACTGATTACAACTACAAACATCCATCGGGGCACGCATATTGTCCTCCCTGTCACACCCATTTCCATTATCGCCGATGGATATTCGCAGATTAACCAAATCGGGTATAACATATTTGTTCGCTGCGTTTGTCATACCCCCAACAATGGCCTGCGTTCGACTCACCTGTGCAGGGCCACTGGGCAGAACATTGTGTCAACCCAACCTGACAGCTTCACACATGAAACCCGGAACAAACGATGGTTGTGTTCGACAGTAATTTCAGGTATCGCAAACTGACGTTGAGTGTACATTACGTGGGAAAAGAAACCGGAAAAACAGATGCATAAGCATACGCTTGAAATAAAAGGATAAGTTATGAAAGCGCTGCTATCTCCAGACTACCAACCCTTCTCGAGGGTGTGCTTTGGTTTGGTGTTTGATAGTTATACCTTTTTGTAATACTCCTGACATGATATTCCTACATACAAGCCATTGCCTAATTACATTTCTCAATTGAGAAATGTTCCAAATATTTCCTTACTTGGAAGTACATCAAGATGAATACAAAGTCCAAGGAACAATAATGGTTCAAACAGGAAGGAGGGCCAAATAGTTACCTAATTAAACCACAAACCATTCATTTATATACCTATGATTGTAATACCAAGTAAATAATTCTTAGTTTTTCTGCCAATCTTTTCCACCCTTTCGTTCACGATGAGATTGACAAGTATACTTGGATATTTGTCAATAGCAGCGGCAGCACCCTTGGTGGTGGTGCCAAACACCCAGTTTGAAATCACCAAACTAGACACATTCACCGACCTCATTGCTGAAGCCAACACCGACGGGTACTTTATGGCCCACGACTTCATCTACAACCAGGAATTTAGAAAGCGGGACGAACAAACAGTGGCGCAAGTGATAACAGCCATAAACAACACCGGTGTTATCTGGACAGCTCTAGACTTGGTGGCCGACAACCCATCGCTCGTGGGCACCCTTATCAACTTGACCATGGGCAGCTCCAGTGCCAGCAACTCGTCGTCGTTCCTGTTGAACTTGAACTTGTCAACTATCTTGAATGCTGTCAACATCTCGTCGACAGTACAAGCAGTGATAAACTCGGGCATTGTCACATCCATGTTGGACGGCCTCTTATTGGATACCAAATTCAGACCCACATTGGTCGACTTGATTTATCGTGTAGTTGAATCAAATGACGAAGCCCTCAAGTATATCCTCGACACCGTGTTGGCAAAGCGAAGCTTTGACGACGCCGAATTGGCGGAAATCGTCAAACGTGCCGATAACTCAGGCACGTTTGGTACCTTCATCTCCAACGCAATTGGTCAGGTATTGAGCTCGGATTTGGTGGGCGGAATCGCCAATGATACCTTGTTTGCCTTGAACGATACAGGAGTGGCAGTATACGTGGTCAAACGCTTCTTGAGCACCGAGAAATACGTCAACATGACCGCCGACTTGGTGGACAGCTTGACCGCCAATGTCAATATCTCAACAGTCTTATCCCTGATCAATTTCACCGAGATTATCGGTTACACTGGCGTTGCTCTCGACAGTGACGTCCTCAATAACGTCATACTAGGAGACCCAACGGCGTTATTGTCAGCATTTGGCAAATACGCATCAGCCGTGGGCGAAATCATTAGCGATTTAGAAGACAAGGGCCTCTTTGTCGACCTCAACAACTTGATTTTCCCCAAATCGTCAACCACCCAATTGAGTGTCATTTCTACTACCCAGGAGGGCAAAGTGGCTTCCACAGCAGTCATCGCCACCACCACAAGCGAAGTGGTAAAGGCAGCGTCATCGTCATCATCGGCCGCCGCCGCGGGCTCGTTCAACCAAAACCCTTATTCACCCCTAACGAGAATGTTGATCTTTGCACAAACAGTACTATTTGGTGGAGCCGTACTCATCATCTGAGCATTAAATTTATACACTTCTATCGTCGTTACTTTTACTTCTTTTCTTATCTGTCATATTAGCTTTAATTCCCCTTTACAATATACAAAATTACTAGTTTTGCATCAATTTTTCGCAACCATTTAACCGTGTGCGACGCTAAGCAGCAATCGTTAACCAAACGTTTCTTTTGCAACTGGACGATGCATTAGTCATTGTTGGAGGTCAATTCGTTCCATACTACTTAGCCATGTTAGCCGTTGACGATATCAGCGCTATTGGAGCGAATAAATTGAACCACGACTTGTCAGTATCACCATTTTCGAACCCAATATCCCCTCAAGAAAATGACCTCGAGTCAGATAAGATTATGATCCAGAGCGAACCTTCAATGCTGAGAGACCTAACTGTGCCAGTGCAACCAATATCAGCACCTGTCAAGTCAAAGTCCATATCTTCGCCATTCATCTACACCTTGAATTCACATCCAGCAACCCCTGTCCGCCTACCGTATACCCGAAGTCAGTCAATGACATATAGATCAGAGCGGATCGAGACAAGCAATTTGAATAAGTTCACTCGAAACTATTTAATACCAGCGGCAAAATGGGCGTATTCACCAATAGCCAAGAGGAAAAGGTTGTTTGATGATTCGCCATATAAAATCGAATATTCGGTATTCAAACCGATACCAAACTATAAACCAATACTATCGGAGAAGGATTTCCTCGTGCATTGGAAACACATTAACGAGACTAACACCTACTCCAAAATCGATATGCCCGAGAACTTCGTAACCACCAATGAATTCAATTTATTGGTAGACAGAATGATTGAGTTGATGGAGACCGAGAAAATATATCCCAAGCGCGTAGCACAAGGCTCGTCAGGTAGCTATTTTGTTGAAGGGAGGAGATTAAACTCAAACGAAGTTACTGTCGTTGGTATCTTCAAACCTAAAGATGAAGAACCTTATGGCGCCCTATCACCAAAATGGACTAAATGGATGCATCGAACTTTTTTCCCTTGCTTCTTTGGTAGATCCTGTTTGATACCGAATCTTGGTTACATTAGTGAGGTCGCGGCCTCGGTACTCGATCGAAGGTTGTTGTCGTATATTGTCCCGTATACTGAAACAATTTATTTGAAATCACCTACATTTTACTATTCAGTTCTTGATCGTTTTGAGGGGGATTTACCCTCTAAGATTGGTTCGTTCCAGATATTTTTGAATGGGTACGCCAATGCAAACGATTGGTTAAAGTCACACCCGTTGCCTCAAGACCTACTAAACATGGCAGAGAATCTGCATGTCACCATTGGCGTGGAAGATCTGAGTTTCGATAACAGGTTTACCTGGTCGAAAGAAAGCTTGCAACAGTTCAGAGAAGAGTTGGAAAAGCTAGTCATTCTTGACTATATCATGAGAAACACCGATCGGGGATTAGATAATTGGATGATCAAAGTCGAGTGGAACGAGATACTGGTAAACGCTCACTGCAAAACATTGCAGCCTTGGATAAAGATTGGTGCAATTGATTCTGGTTTGGCATTTCCCTGGAAGCGCCCTGATGAATGGAGATCATTCCCTTTTGGATGGTTATTCTTACCAGTAGCCATGATTGGCCAACCATTCTCAAAAAACACCCGCAACCACTAT
The DNA here is from genome assembly GCA_030564305.1 of Suzukiozyma glaebosa. NCBI lineage: Eukaryota > Fungi > Ascomycota > Pichiomycetes > Serinales > Debaryomycetaceae > Suzukiozyma > Suzukiozyma glaebosa. The sequence continues at coordinate 201,859 of JAJLUT010000001.1, forward strand.
TTGCCTTTACTAACATCAAAACATTGGTGGGAGCAAACCGTCATCAGCTTGCGACAAGTGTTTGCAAAAGACAAAGACTTCAAAGAAGGCAAATGGTTGCAGCAGTTGGCGGTATTGAAAGGGCAAGCATTCAATGTCGTTGAGATATTGAAATTGAGCTATGCCGGGCCTTTGGAACTAGTGAGGCGGGAAGACTTATCAGTGTGGGATGATATAATGGATAATCCAAACCTGGATCAAAGTATTGTCGAAGAGAGCGCCAGTGACTTAAACAATTGTGATGAGAACTCACCATTATTAGAGAATACTCGCATAAACCGCGAAACCCTGCAAACCCCAGATAGAGAGATTGATATCTCAGGGTACGATAGAATTAATCAGCCTGATTTTTCGAAATACTGTGCAAACCATAACCGAAAGGTCATTATTGAAAGATTGGAAAAAGCGGATAGTAAACCACCTGTGTTTACGTGTTGTTGATCTATTTAAGGTTATACATAAAATCTAGAATTTCTATTTTTGGGTTTCTTTAGCAAAGATTTGCGGATACTCATCAGAATCACCGGTGTACTTCTTTGGGTCAATCGTAACCATACCATTAGCTTCTTTGATTTTGAACTGAACCATAGTCAATAAATGATACAAAGTATACAACATTGGGGTGCTCACACCATTCTTTTGACCAACTTTCAATGGATTACCCAAGATAATTTCTAATTCAATCAATTGCAGCTTTCTTCGATCAACACACATTGATGGACAATAGAATAGTCCATCACCAATATGAATGAAATACTCTATAGTTTCTTCAGGGACAATTATCCCTTCCGATTTTGCAATCTCAATCAATTCTCTCATAGCTGGTCTGAACAATGTTTCGTTGACATTATTGATCTGACATCTAGCGACATCAAGGTCTACCAATGTTGTAATTGTATTGATTACTGAGTTGTAGATCAACTTCTTCCATCTTGTCAAATCGACGTTTTCATCGATTTCTATATGGTTTTTCAGTGGGTCTTCGTTTTGGTAAATTTCAACAAATTTATCGATGATTTGAGTTGTGTTTGGTAGCGGTTGTTTTCGGAAATCGCCCAAAATCACTGAGTCTATCCGCTTTTGATCGATGATACCATCGTAGTAAGTAGATCCAATCAATGACACCCCACTCAAAACCACGTTTTTGGGGAATCTTTCAATCATGGGAATTTCGATCCCCACTCCATTTTGCAACAAGATGATTGTTGTTTTGTCTGTAACTGCGGGTGCAATTATATCTTCACAAGTTATCGAGCCGTCGGGGATGTTCTTGGTGGTTAACAATATATAGTCAAATTCGCCGAACCTGGCAGAAGCATCGGATACCGATTTGGCAACATTTTGGGGTCTCCATCCTGTCAATTCTCCGTAAGTGCACGATTTTATGGTGAAGCCCTTCTCCATAACCATATCATAGTCCGATCGGACTACTAGTGTGACCTCGCATTTGTTGTTCAAGGACAACGATAACGCGGAAATACCACCCACACCGCCGGAACCTACCACCAATACTCGAGTTGGTTGAGCTGTCATAAGAACAGTGATATACAATCTACCAATATGTTTTTGGTATTGGACCGAAAATGAGTCAAAAGGCTGCGAAAAATCACCCCAATTGAGGTTGGTTGATGCGTCTATGTAATTGTAAATGAAATCTATTTATTCTAGAGAGGTAGAAATGAAGTCGCCGTCTCCTTGGTAGTCAAAGAACATTCTCGATTGGATAATCCTTAACTCGAAGTATTTCATGGTGTTCAAATCGTTAATCTTCCCCTCCAACGGTTTGGGGTTATTTGTAGACTGGTTGTATTGTTGGAGTGCAAGCTTATGGGTTAGTTTCAACGTTTTCATCATGATTGTGAGCACCTGGTTTACTGATTTTTCGAGGTGACTCATATCGTTGAGATTGGGAGCCGACGCAATGTTGGTGGTGAGTTTGTCCAACAACAATGCCGAGAACAAATCGCCTACTCCGGTGAAATATGACTTGATGATGGGGATTTTGAACAATTTGATGGTGGGCTGGCCCACGGTCGAGATTGCGCAGTAGATGTTGGAGTTATCGTCGTAGAACGACGAGTTTAGCGATGTTATACAAACGTATTTGATATTGAACTCGCGATGCAAGTAGTTGATTGCTGATCTCAACGTCAGCTTGTCGGTGATTTTGAACCCCACCAACAATTCGACTTCGAATTGGTTTGGGGTGATGATATCGACAATCTTGTCGTGCAAGAGTGCCGAGTACTGTTTGATACACGATTTGTCCACGTACAAGTAGTCGTTATCGCCCATTACCGGATCCAACAAGTACAACAAGCTTGGGTTCAGGCGTTTGAAGTCGAGTACTGCTTGTTTGATAATGGCGATGAGCTGACTATTGGGAATGTACCCGGTAATGATTGCCTGGTACTTTATAGCCAACACTTGGTTTAGTTGGTGTAGTATTGGTTCTAGTTCGGTTGTAGCATTTATAATCGACCCTTGCACTTGTCCATACCCAGTATGGTTCGAGTAGTTGACGGTGTTGATGTTGTCGACCTCCCACCCTTGTGTTTGCAACGGGAACACTGCCGCCTTGTTGCCTACATACCCATGGACCACATGAGACTGGATTGAAAGTACTGACTTGGTCATGGGCCACCACCTACTACAACCAAAGACAATTGTCAAGTCGGTGTATGTGCTGACTGCATACAGGACGAGTATATTTCCGATGCCCATCTGAAATCAGGACCAGCAAAGTGATGCGAGAGCACCAGTAGTAGTACAGGACCAGGTTGACATGAACCGAGGAGATGTAATTAGGTTCGTACTTTAGGGACCTTAGCCCCAAAATGAAGGATTGTTGTAGAACATACAGTATTACAAATCTCACCCGATAAGCTAAACTTGACGTTTACACCACACTCAGCGGGACATTTGACCACAATTGTTTGACACCAACATTCTCAAACCAGGTCTAGGAACGACTGAGTGGACGAAACTGAGTCCAGTTGTAAAACAGACTCGGCTCAGTTTCACGTCAGACTCAAACTATTGGTAAAACTGATACGTGATACAGAGGTGATACGAATTCAAGCTACATTTAGTATCCTCAGACTCAGAACAAACTCTATGACAGTGGTCAATTCTACCTGAATTCTATCATTAGTGAATATGGATTCATCCCTGTGGGTTTAATCTGGAGGTGGTACGAGTTTCGTTGAGTTCGAAAAAAGCCGAGACACCATATTGACCCAGAACATGAATCTGGGGTTATTATACATATTAATCATCCACCTTGTACCAAATTATCCTCCAGGTTCTGCCTATCAACAGTGCGATTTTCTACTGTGTACATGCTCAGACTGGCACAACAACCAAACTGGTTGCTATTGTTTTACCACATTTTGTGGTACAGTTTCCGCAATCGCGCAACTATTCACCCAAGAATACACCCAGTTGGTCTGCAGCCGTAACCCAATGGGACTCTCAGACTCATAGTAATTACACCCGGTTACGTCACATACAGTTCCATTAGCGACATTCAATTAGCACCCAACGCGGCCTTGCCAACCACGAAATTTAGTTAGATCTGGAGAATGCCAATGCAGGTATTTTCAACTAGATTAAGATATCGCAGCAAAAGTCGACGAGGTGTGGAGTTGCCACCACGACGGGGTGCTGACCCAGAATAACCGTTTACTCGACCAGTGGCTACGTGTATATGCAACAACGAACAAGGACAATCCGTTTATCTTTTGTATCCATTTATAGTTTTAAGGTTTCAGGGTCGTATGCACTGGTTCGCGTATGTGCTCATTGCCAATTGTGGTCTTGGGCAATTGAATTCAGGTTTGAACTAAAAGGTTTAGGCTTGGCTCCTTTGCACCTTGTATGAGCAAGCTCATGGCACGCTCTACCTGTATTACACGCTCTACATGACTTATTGGCTCCGAAAGGCACTCGCATTTGCTCTACCACATCTCACTTTGCAAACCAGGTGCTACATATCTTGAGTCGTGAATCTTCATCAAGATGGATATACACCACGTCATACCCAATCTAGCTAATGGTTTGCAAATGTAATTATAAACGATTGTAAACTTCTATCGCCCATAATCCCACCCCCATCGTGTCTCATGAAGTCAATGCACTCATACGCTCACTGCTCTACCCACGTCCACTCGCTGCGCTCATGACCGTCGCTCATGACTGTTGCTCATGACCTCGCCCATGCAGATGAAACCAGGCAATCCACCAGGCATTCACCAGGCAATCACCAGGCAATCGCTGCAGGTGAAACAGACCCAGATCTGCACTCTTACCAGAATATAAAGTATACACTACACATTTACACACCCACTACACATGCACTACACCACCACCTTCACTACTGACCCCTTCATCTTCTTGTCATTTCCATGGCTGTACCCTTTACGGGGGAGGGTGGCTATAAGAGGTCGTGCGTGAACATTTTTCATTCGGTTACGCACGCCGGTTTCCATGCGTTGCCCCTACACTGGGGGGAGTTAGTGGTAACAAAGATCTAGGGTAGTTAATCCATTTACACTTGGGAGAGGGGGTGTTTCTGTAATTATATTTATTATTACTACATTTTTTTATTCTGTTTGTAGTTGCCATAATTTTGTCCCTTGGTTAAATTTTACTCACTTTTTGTTTTTGCCCGTTTTCTTTTTCTAAAAATAACCACGTGAGGGAGGCGAATGAAACACTATATAAATTGAGGCATTTCGCACTCTTCGAACCCAGTAATACTATCGTCAGATATATCCCAGTATTATGGACTTCACGTTACCCCCACGCAAGCGAGCCAAGACCAAGGAGGAGAAGGAACAGAGGAGAGTGGAAAGGATCCTCAGAAATAGAAGGGCGGCCCACGCGTCGAGGGAGAAGAAGCGCAAGTACGTCGAGTACTTGGAGTCATATATAAACAAGTTGGAGTCCAACATGGATAAGGTGAAACAGAAGTATGGCGGAGAGTTGGCGCAGTTGGACTTGCACGAGGTGGACTCGTTGAAGGAGAAGATTGGTAAGATTAATAAAGATACCAAAGACGTTAAAGTTTCAGCTACCAAGCTGAAGCAAGACCAAGACCAAGAACAAGAACCAGAAGAACCCGAACTGGATGGTTTATACGACCATCAAGGGGCTCTGGATGACCTGGGATTCAAAGTGGACACGGCGTTGACGCATGTGATTCAGGAGGATTTGCCAGTGCACGACGTTACCCCGGTGGTGGCGGCGGAACCGCCACTTCCGGAATCGGAGTCGGAACTCTCGTTCTTTTACCTCTCGCCAATCTCAATCAACTCTCCAGTATACTCGCCCATTGACTTGAAACTAGACGGGGTGGAGCAGAATTCAGCACGAATTTTGTTGTGTGGCGCATAAAATGTGAATGGTTTATTTGTTCATGTTTTTTGATTATTAGCCACACGGGGAACTGGTACAAAATAGTTGGGATAGCTATTTAAAATACCCATTAACTTGGCGTGTTTTTCGTACCAATTGTCTCTGCTTGTTGTCCTGGCAAAGCACTGCCACGGGCAATTTACAGCATTGAAGACTGTTCTCCTCACGGTCGGCAGCACCCCCCGTCTTTGATTTCAACTTTAACGAAAACTTTCACGAACCAGGCTTTGACAATGACACGTTCAATTGGAACTACGAGTTGAATGTGTAATTGGGTAGGTTTGGTTTTGGGTCTGGCGGTGCCAGAAGGATAGCCTCCGGCGCTCCCTGTTGACGCGACGAGGCAATTTATTAGCGTAGCGAATAAATAATACGGCATAATATATATATCAGGAAATCACGAGCACATCATGAGCGAAGCGAATGATTTAGTAGCCTCGATTATGAGCGAAGCGTATATTCGAGAAAAACCAATCGAGAAGACTCACGAGACGACATGAGCGAAGCGAATGATTTGAAGTGTAGACTAGGTTTCGAGTGAAGTGAATTATCGAGAAAAAGCCCAGAAAGCTCACAAGATCATGAGCGAAGCGAATGATCTAGAGTGTAGACTAGATTTCGAGTGAAGCGAATCATCGAGAAAAAACCGAGAAAGCTCATGGGATCATTCGCTTCGAATAAGCCTATTTAGTTGATGGTGAGGTAACAAAATTTGAGCGAATATGCAGACAATGAGTGCAGATTATAGCGAAGCAAACAATCATCAAATGTGTAGGCGCGAAGTGTAGTTCGAGAGTGATGCAGATGATCTAGGTGAGTGTAAATCATAGCGAAGTGAATAGACTGAAACGAGTACTTAGCAAGCCAAATATGGTTTGTGAGGTACGTATGCGTGAGGGCACTAAATGGAAAGCAGATGGTGCCGAATTCAATGAGTGACGAAATGACAGTGTGCGCCTTATGGGCCAAGAGAATAAGGTGGTTGCAATTAAAGTTAAGGGGTGGATGGGAGTACTAATTCAAATTGATGAACTGGTCCAGGAAATAGCTTGTTGAGGTAAGACCCATGAGTGCAGCAAGTATTTGTTTCATTTCAGTTACAACGGATGCCACGTTTTCTACTTTACGATTTGCGTATCGAAATGATATTGAATACCTTTTGCGTGAATTAACTGACCAAGTATATATGTGAAGATATGAATTGGCTCTACATTACTATCGTCGTATGATCAAATCTCTCAAAAGTTGCTTTATTTGTTGAACGGTGGGAGCAAGGAGTTACATCAATCAAGATTAGTAGATTCTCCACCTAGCGAACGATATACATCTAATACTGCGTACATTGCTCGGTATTCTTCAAACTAACTGGCATATCGTATTGTTCACATTTTCTGGTTGTTGTAATCATGACCACCAAATAGAAGCTTTTGAAATACTGATACTGTTTTATTTTGGGTAGCGCTGCTGACGCTGCAAAAGTAACCATCGAAGAACTATTGATACCTTTGTCGACACTCGTGAGTCCCGGTTTTTCTGGCTCGCACAAACCTATTTGTGTAGTCGGTTTGCTTCAAACAATTATTCGTTTTGCTAGCCGCTCACACGCCCACTCATTTGGTGAAGGTATTGGTATTCCTGGTTTTGATCATGTTGTGGTGGCTAGTTAAAAATCTCTTTCGTTTCTTGAGTAATCGATAATCACCAACCTACCATCGATTATCATTCAGTCAATCTCTTGTTCATTTTGTCAATCAAATCCTGTAATAGTTTCTCATCCTTGGATACTTTCAAAGTACCATCACTAATATCGTTTTGTAAGTCCTCCAAGCCTTGGGTTTCGATATGCCGCACGGTAGGAAACCCCAAAGCTTCTGGAGATTTGAATGCTTGAGGTATAAATTCGCCAAAGTCCTTCATCCATTTCTGACGTTTGATCAACTCTTGTTGTTGCAATTCAGTCAACTCAACTGTCAAGAACTTGGAAATTTTCGATAGGAACACCCGTGGGTATTCATATTGCTCTCGATGTAGCTCTTGCAAGTACTCTGACTGGTAAATTCGCAATGTCTGGGAGTAGTGGTAAGATAATTGATTCAAAATACGAGCGTATTGTTCGATTGGCGTGCAATCGTTCTCTAGTTCATTCAAAGTGGTTGTCATAAAGTGCTTTTCCACGACATTCAACAACACAATCAACTGGGGTATGTTATTGGTTTTGAAGTCTCGATACATTTGCAACTGTTGTTTCATGTCGTCGATTATCAGATCGACCTTGGGCAATTCGTGACCCAAAATCTTTTCAGCTCGATCTTCGTTTTTCAGGATCATATCGCACACTATGGTCAATTCTTTCAATACGTCTGGTAACTCACGAGAATCATTCTTCAAGACTTCGAAATTGAATGAAGTTGAGTTTTGCGAGTCAATTAATTTCACTCCCTGAATACATTGATCGTAATGTTTAGTTAGCATTTCTAACAATGACAAGACTTCCTTCTCGAGCGATGCATTCTCTCGCAATATCACTCCAATGATCCCTCGCGAATTCAATTTGGATGGTTTTAATTCTAATTGTATTGGGACCAACTCTTCTAATTTCTTGAACAACTTGTTGTATTTTTTATTCATTTGCCGTACTGGTTCATCCGTTAGTTCCAGCATTTTCCGCTTGAAGTATCGCAACACTTTAAAATTGTTATCTTTATAGATATCTATATTCTTTTGAAACTTCAATATTTCATCTAACGAGATAAAATCGGCAAGGTTCTTATACTCAACATCAACCTGCACTGCTTTTTCATTCAACAAATACGACGGCACGCTGGTGTCTTGCAATTGTCGAATCATTTCCTGTAGATTGTTGAATGCTGGGATAAAGATTTGTTCATATTGCTGCTCAATCTGCAACAAGCTGCTGCCTTCAATTTGCTTCTTGTGATTGTCAACTACTTTTCCTATCAACTCGTGTTGTATCACCAAGTTCTCCTTGTATATCTCTATAGTATCCAACTGTTGTGGTAATGTGGTTGTCAATTGGTAGGAGGTATTCTCCATTTGAATCTGTGCTTTCGAGGAAAGCTGTGATGCTCTCCTCAATGTTAGCTCTGCCTGCTCAGCATACTCAATGACCGCTTGCCTTACGCCATCGCTCACCATCGACTACTCATCCACAGCGAATATATGCTACCATTAATGTGATTTCGCTGTTAGTGTGCGACAACTCGAGCATTGAAAAATTTATAGAACCAACGGTTACAGTCTTTGCACGAACGAAAGTGGACAGACAACATGAGTGGAACACTGGTGCTTGCAGAGCTTCGTCAGGCTACTGTGAAGAACGAACCATTGAAATTTCAGATAGTGCAAGAAGGAGATGGTGGAGCAAAAGAGGAAACTTCTTCGATTAGAAACGCTACCCATATACAATTAGGTGACTCTGATGACAAACTCTATGAACTTGATATGATGACAAGCTTTTATAATGAAGATAAACCGCAGAGTCTACGCGCTGTTGTGTTTTGTTGGCTCCACGATAAATCGTCGATTGTTGATTACAAGAATGAGTGTTCTGAATTGAATATACCCGACTTCAAGTTTTTGGTGAAAACAGAATTGACCACTTGGTTGAATGGGAACAGTGACACTTGTACTTTTATCAAGGACGATAAATCAATCAACAAAGTTTCCAAAATAATCGATGCTAAGAAAGCAAATGAAATTGATGATCCTCAATTATCGAGGATCTTACAGTACGAACGTGAGTCTATAGATCACAATGCCGCATTGAGAGGAACCAAGAACATTGATTTTGGTTACTTGGTATCTGACGCAAAGAAATTTGTCAATCAATTGAAGTGTTCATCGACTTCGTCCAGTTCTCAAAATAAAAAACAAACCAAACCAAGTGGTGGCAATTTGAAACAACCTATTATAATAGTATCTCCGGCTACAACGGCTTTATTGTCCTTAGCTAACGTCAAGGAGTTTCTCGAAGATGGTCAATTTGTTGAACCAAATCCACAAAACAAACAAACTGGTGGTTTGGTTACCATTCGCCACAAATCGGATAATTTGATCTCGCAAGCTCACCAGATCATGGTAGTTGATAACGTGGACATGTTCACTAAGCCAGAGTATTGGGATCGAGTTATTGCAATTTTCACAACCGGTCAAGCATGGCAATTCTCCAAATACAAATACTCGAAACCCGAGCAGTTGTTTCAAAAATATAGTGGATTTTATTTAGGATATCAAGGTGATTTGACCCCACAGGTTATCAGTAACTGGAATGTCAAGGAAATCAAAGTTGACCGTGGTGATAAGAGATTCAGAGACAAGATGATTGTTCGAGATTTTTGGTTCGATATTGAGAAAATTCTAATTGCTAGAGGATACGGTAAATGAACCAATCTCCGCCATTCATTTCATCACCTTGTATTCCTAAAGCTTTGTAAATTATGGAAAGTCTAATCTATGTACAATATAATTATCTATCTATAGGACTTTTCTAAATCTTTAAACATTTCATAAATCTCGTCAGTTGTTTTCGTAGTGATCTTCCTATTATCTCTAGATCTTATTGCTATGGTGTTGCTTTCTATTTCTTTGTCACCAACCAACAAGATGTATGAGTAACCTTTCTGTATTGCCTCCTTAATTCGATTACCAATAGTCTCGTTCCTCGAGTCGATATCGACGTAGAAATTGTATCCAGTCATTGGTGCCACGTCATTCTCAGAATTAATGATATCACCCGAGATTTGCCTTTGTATTTTGGTGGCATGATCTACATGAGAATCATTCACTGGAATGATTATCGCCTGTCTAGGGTTGATCCAAAAAGGCCAATTGCCCTGATAGTGATCCAACAAGATTGCAAAGAATCGTTCTAATGATCCAAATACTGCACGATGGATCATGATTGGTTGATTGTCTCTGGACCCATCTTTCGACACGTATTTCAACTCGAATCTTTTAGGCAATTGAAAATCTAGCTGAATGGTTCCGACTTGGTGTTTTTTGTTGAAGGCATCAGTTAACAAAACATCAATCTTTGGCCCATAGAATGCTCCGTCACCCTCTCGAGTAGACCATCGCCCTGCTCCTGCTGTCTCGTTCAAAACGGTGGTCAACTGTGATTCGGCATTATCCCATGTTTCAATCGAGCCAATGTACTTGTCCACAGGTCTAGTTGACAAAAAATATTCAATCTCGTCAACTGCAATATCGAACGTCTTGTAAGTATCTTTGATCAAGTTGATTGTGTTTGCAATCTCTTGGTTTATTTGACTCATTTCACAAAAAATGTGTCCATCGTCTTGATGAAAACGACGGACTCTCGTCAAACCAGATAATGCACCGCTGGCTTCGTTTCTGTGCAAGGACGAGAAATCAGAGTACCTGATGGGCAATTCGTTGTATGATCGGTCGAACTTTTGGAAAATTATACAATGACCGGGACAGTTCATTGGTTTCAACCCGTAATCGTGCAAGCCTTCGTCTTGTCGGTTGTGGATCTCATGCTCAAATACTTCTTCTTTTGACAAGTCATTTCCCACTACTTTGAACATATCTTCTTTATAGTTTTCCCAGTGACCAGACTGTTTCCATAACTTTGTTTTGTAGATCAATGGAGTGATAACCTCTTGAAACCCATACTTGATCTGTTGGTTCTTCATGAATTGAATCAATTTATTGAAAACTCGAGTGCCATGGGGGAGAAAGAATATCGAACCTGGAGTTGATGGGTCTGTGGTGTATAAAAGTTGATTGTTAGCCACAACCTGGTTCGCTTGAGTGGACGACTCTTTTGCTTTGGAAGAGAACATTCTTAGATAATACGCCGCCCTTCCGGGAACAGCATATCTCAGTACACTCACGCTCATGGCATAAATATACTTTGAAACTGGTTATCTGTGGGACTTTGAAAAATTCGCATCCAACTGGAACCTTACGAGAACCGCTACAACTGATTGAAATGAACACTAGTGGTTTTTGTCAGATATCTACTAATTACTATACATGAAATCGTCAGTGAGCTATGCCAGCTTGTTTCTCTCAGTGCTTCGACTTGAGCAGGTGCATCCACAAAGAGTATGATGAACCAGCTTTGTCTTGCGATCTCTGAAGGAGGCAGATGATGGATCGAGAGACTCTGGTGGTAGTTGTTGGTGTTGTATTTGTGACCAAAGTTATCTCGTAATATTTGTGACCATTGTCATTTTTTGTTTAATCTTGAATGAGCACTTCATGCTTCAGACATTAGGTCTGGTGTGGCCGACACCGATGGTGGAATCTGCGACGTTGTTTCTTCCTTGATAGCGGGTATGGGAGTGCCAGTTTTCTTGTCTGCTTTGTCTTTGTGGGTGTAGGATACGTATTTCACCTTGAACCCACTAAATGTCTTGAATGTGCGTGGTTTTTTGACCCATTTCTTACAAGGAGATCCCGACTTATCTAGCGTGTACAATCCGCTCGTTATACTGTTCATGGTCAATCCAGATGTTGATGATTCTTTCAACCCAGAATTGATTTTGAATTGACTCAAAGGTGGGGCATTGGTCGATGCTGCCGTGCTTGGTTTCTCAGTGCCTGCTTCGCTGGCGGTGGGTGACGAGTGTTTACTGCCGATCGTGCTTGTTCCGCCATTCTTCTTCTCTTCTGCCGCTATTTTTTTCAATCTAGTCTTTGAAACTGGTGTTGGAAAATGAGGTAGTTTGCCCAAAAAGTCTTTGGAAACAACAATTTTGACCCAGTATCGTTTTGGTGGTGCCATATCGCTTGTAGTTCGATGAAAAGTGTTTGTACTGGGAAATTTCAATGATTCTTGTCTGATTGTGAATTGAAAAATTGAAGTCTCAATGGTAACGTGAATTAATCTATTTACTTGTTTTATAGCAACAACAGGGAATGGCAAACGTTGAACAACCTCCACTGATGGAGAGACCACAACTAGAGAGATTGCCGTCGAGAATGTCAGTCTTTTCGAGAGGTTTGAAATTGGATGTCCGAGCCCATCAACGAACATACGAAGGGGCATACACCAGAACAGCCATTGTGTGCCTCTCATTCTCAATACTAATTGTCAAGTTGTTCTCGAAAGAGTTCTTACCAATTGGTGCTATATATACAATATATGGTACTATACTATATTTCATGGGGGTTCGCAAAGCTAGAACAGTGGATTTCTTTTATAATCCCGACAAGGACAAGGAATATTACACAACCAGTGGCAATAGTGTGATATTCTTGACCGTGATAAGCTTGGCGAGTTACATCTCGCTATTGGTGTTGATATTAAGGATGTAATTGGGTTGATTGGGTACCATAGGTAGGTTAGGAGTAATCGATATTGGGATTTTGTCAATTTGTAGCTTGCACTAAGCAATGGTTCCTAGTCCCAAGGCAATTAATTGGATAAATAATTGTAAACTCCAGAACCCTACTTTTCTCATTCGTACCAACCTAGCTTCGTCGTCGGCAACGTAGTCAACAAAATTGTCATAAACTTCCTCAGAGATGTCATCCATCAACAAAGAATCATAGATGGTCCATGAACCACTGAAGTCGTCAATGTTCTTGATGATACGATTCTTAATTTCAATGAACGAGTTGTTCTTGGAATTGATGTACGCCACAATTGGTCTAATCAAAGCGTAATTAACGTAACTCAACTCGGGAGCCTTGAACGGAATTTTGGCTCGGACATTGTTCAATCTGATGGTCAAGTCGAGCACGAAATACTTGGATATATCAATATCCTCATCGCCAGATAATCTGGTGCGATGGTCTGGATGTTTGGACTCCTTGACATTGGGGTTTCTGTATCTTGTTGCTTCCTTTTTGATCGACTCGGCAATACTATTGACCAATTCGGCCATATTCAACGTATTATTGTCCTGGGGAACCATAACATCGCCAATCATATCGACTTTCCCCGACGTAATCCACCCGAATGGACCTTCTAACCCAGTATTTAAATGATCGATATTCAACGAATCAATTCTGAGTCTGGTTATTCTCTTCCATTTGGAAGACAAGTCCAAATTGTTGTCGTCATCAAAATCATTGAATCGTTGTTTTCTATGTACAGTGAATAGCGCATTGTCGTACGCACCACTCATAACATTGGCATTCAAAAGATCGTAGAATAGCCAATGCTTTCTCAATATGGGTAACTCACAATTGTAAATTGCCACATCAAAGTTTCGGAAATTGTTTGGTTGTTTCAACTTGAACAAGACATCTTGCATTGAGAATTCATTGATTTCGAAATCTCCCGGTTGGTAGACATTTTTATAGTTAGTGGCATCATCGTCTGGATCCCAGTGCACATGGGTACGATCCACCACGCCTCGCATTCCCACTAATTGCATTGTTTCTACTATCCCGGTTCCATTGAGCCACTTCTTGAACGATAAGGATATGATGACCTCTTCAATAGTCAAATCAAATTGGGTATAGTTCCCATCGTCAAAGTCCTCCATGTCTTCCAGTTGAGATAAACTTGCTGCGTATGCCTCTGCCTGTGACCCTTTGATGAATCTTTTGATGGACCTAGGTCTTCGGCTCACAAAACATTTCTTGAAACTGATCTTACCATCTGACCAACCAGGGACGATAGCGTGTTCGAAGGTAACGTTTAGTTTTGAATTCTTGGTGATAAATTCGCCGAGTTTCCTGGCCACAAACTCCTGGGCAAAAATTGTGTTGGCTGTGAACAACACGAGGGAAATGAAGGTTGTGGTACCCAAGATAAACAAGATTGCATTTCCCATCATCAACCATGAGACCATGGCCGAGTAATCGTCGGTGTTGAAAGGTCGATTTGATTTTTTCAACAACCATTTGAATCGTATTTTCAATCTTGACAAAAAGTTATTGGCTTTAGCCAACAACTGTTCCTTTGTGACCTTGGGTGAGTGCGTGGTATCTGGTAATGGTTGTTTGTCTGTCGGAGGTGGTGGCGAAGTCTTGGTGGGCTGCACTTGCGGTTGTACTTGTTCAGCATGAGATTTCAGGTTCTGTGTGTGCAAATTTTGACGTGTTAAGTCCCTGTGTATGTCTTCACTTTGTTTATAATCATTCATAGGTTTTTGGTTGCTCGATGCTTCATTATTGATATTCTGGAGTATTTTATTGATATCTCTATCGTCGAGTTTCTTTTGATTGTTGTGTCGTATTGTATTCGCAAACAGCCTTAGGGGCATGACTAGCCTGTAGCTAGGCAGTATATGCCTTAGCATTGGTAACCTTCGTGGGCCATGCCTCAAAAGCGAAGTCCGTAATATTGATTGGGGAAACATGTGCAATGTCCCAATTAACTCGTGAAACAACTGTGTATATGCCAAACACTGTTCTGTACCTTCCCAACCTATGCCGTTGTCTGTTATGGTAGTATATATCCCTCGTTGTGAACCTAATCGTGTATAGCAATAAAATCGAATCCTTAGTTGCGCCTGCACAATTCCTAACTGAGACGATTTGGCTGCAAAAGCGATGAGAGATGGACGTAAACATGCACAGAGAAAGTGATGGATGGGCGAGTTGTTGTGATATATACTCTCTAGGGTGATATCTCATTCATACGAATCAAAGATATTGAGTCAAAATGTTCCATAATAGCCAAGATCGCTTCTCAATGGTATTTTGAACGGATAAATCCCAAAGCTCCATATTCTTGCCTGGTACCCGTTGGTAGGTATCTTGAGGTAAACTAGTTTAAACATTGAGAAGCTAAGCATTGAAACTGAAAGACCTTGTTTATTGTGAAGGTTATAGTCTTAGTATTCTATGGATCTGCTATTAGAAGATGCTACCAATTTAAAACAACCATTACCCACTAGTTCAGCGTGTGGTGGCCTAACTTATCTTCATACCCTTCGTTTTATCAAGATGGCTGCAAATTTATTGGGCCACAAAATCAGGTTGCGAAATCGACCCCGGTCGATATTGTTATTATTTGTATCAATGTCAATTGTACCATTTGGAAAACAATTTAGGCGCACGTACTTTGATACGTTGGATGAGAGCATCATTCCAGTCAACCATGTATGTCTACTTTTGTACAATTACATTGAAATTTCAGTCTAACATTTAGGGTTCGTTTGGGTTGACGCCTACTCCAGTGTTTGACGATTATGTCAAAGCTATAAGACACGACTACCACAACCCGGACTGGTTCATCAAGGTTGAGATCTTTGACAAGTATCGCCAGGCATTGAAGCTGGTAAGTGGTTTGGTCGGTTGCGACTATCACAACCTAGCCATTGTCGATAACGCAACTACGGGCATGAATACGATACTACGAAGCTGGAGTTTTGAACCAAACGATGCTATTGTTTACCACTCAACGATCTATCACGCGTGTGAAAACATCTTGAAGTTTGTGGCAAATCAATGGAATCTAACCCTAATCAAGGTTGACCTTGCGTACCCCATGAGCGACCAAGAAGTAGTCGATGCGTATGAACTGGCATTCAAACACCACAAACCGGTGTTTGCAATCTTTGACACCATCACCTCAATGCCAGCGGTTCGCATGCCGTTCGAACAATTGATAACCTTGTGTAAATCTTACCAGGTGTTGTCGCTAGTCGACGGAGCCCATTCAGTGGGGTTGCTTCCAGTAAACTTGGCCGAGTTGCAGCCCGACTTCTTCACTTCAAACCTCCACAAGTGGACATTTGTACCTCGAGGATGTGCTATTTTGTACGTTGATCCCAAGCACCATCGCCAAGTACACACATTACCAATCTCGCACTCGTATTTGCCAGAAACTACGATAGTTGATGATGACAAACAACGAGACTGGTTGATTGATCGATTTGCTTACATTGGCACCAAGAACTTTGCCTCGATATTGGCTATAGAATCAAGTTTCCAGTTTCGAAACACTGTGTGTGGTGGCGAAGAAAACATTCATCACTATTGCTCTACCCTAGCCACTAAAGTCGGGGAAATGCTTGTCAACAAATGGAACACTCATCTCCTCGACTCTAACACCATGCTTACGATTGAAATTCCATTAACAGCGTCTGAATTGAAAGTTGTCCTGTTGCACTACGAGTCAATTCTTGAAATCACCAGTACGAACCTGATGGTTATCGACAAGACATTTGTTCCATTTGTGTTACACAATGGCAAACTCTATGCCCGGTTCCCGTGCCAAATCTATAATGAGTTGTCCGACTACGAATATGCTAGCGACGTGTTGATGAAGCACTTGAAACGCGAGATTAAGAGGTATACCCTGATGTTATAGACAAGGGGCAACACACTGATACTCAATGGCAATCTTTCGATTTGGTTGATGGATAACTCGATCGAATAAAATATTGCTACTGTCAAGATCACAATTTAACCGTGACCCAAGTTGCAGAATAGCCACGTCTTAAACGAAAAGGTGTAATGGGTTTTTTGGAATAATGGCTGCATAATGTTGACGCTTACTCCACTTTTAAACCCGTTGTTGTGCAATTGTTTACATTAACATAGTTTGGTTGTTACATTTTGTGGGTGTACCCTTACTGAAGACGCGCCGAGTAGGTACGTGTGCCTGGAATGATTTGTTTGGTGGGGTCTGGGCAGAGGCCGATCTTGATCAACGTTGAAGTTTGTCCGTCGCAGTAGTGGACATTAGTTTGCTTTGGCGAATAGGTCGAGACGTCGACTATGTGGAGCTCAGCACGAGCATGTACAACGCGTCGAGGTCTCGATATGGGGACAAGAGGTGGAGACAATGTTGATCAATCTGGTAGTACATGGGGAGCAATTGCAAGCACACCAAAGGGGAATAATTCCATAGACAAGAATAATAGTCCATTGTTTTGAACAATGTACTTGTCCATGTGTGAATTTTTGTTGATTGTATGAGTTGACGAGCAAATGAATAACTTTGAGGATTAGTACATACTTCCTAATTTATTTGAAGCAAACAACTCAGTGACAAACAATACGTAGTACGATCAGCGGTAAAAATTTTCATCAAGCACACAATGTGCATCGTATACTTAGAGAACAATCGTTGTTAACCACAACGAGGCTGCTGTGTTTGTAATCAATGAACCCTGTCAAATAAGCCCACTAACCAATAGTCTATTCATTCGTCGTTACCTCGTTGCAAAACGACATTTTGCGACATTTTACAAACTTGCATTTCAAACATACAGATCACACTCCCCTTAGACCTACTACCACTGTGTGGTTAAACATACCACGAATTTCATGTTGGAACATTCTTCCGTTTTTCCAGTTGCAAGTATATCCGATGGTACTATGTCATAATTTAGCAGTTCGCTTAAACCTTAAATGAATATTTTTCACAGGGCTCGAAAATATTGTAAGATATGTCGAACAAACCTAAAACCTTCGGGGTGTTTCATGATCGAATGGATCACTACCGTGATCTGTACTCATGACCAATGCCATGGTCCAGCAATGGTTGATGACTCGATCATTCACCAAATCGAATCATTCCCAGCAAGTTGCTGTGCTCTGCTGCGTATGTAGGGGCATAAGATCAAAACCTGTGTGTGCCGGTCGTGCGTCAACGAAAGGGGGAAGGGTGGTAGTGGTGCGTGGGGGGAGGATGGCGTGGTGTGGATTACGCTGTTACCATCTTTCAAGAGTGAATGATAGTGCTTCAACGCCAAGCTAGAGACCACTGCACAGGCTGAACTTTACATTCCTCTTCAGAAATGTTTGAACCTTGAGCAATGCTGGTTGGTTGTGTCATTGCGCGTGGTGTCTGGCGGTTGCAAAAATAGAGTTCGATTTGAGGTACCAGTGATAACGAATGCAGTAGGCGTTGCTGGCGCCATTTTAGGACACACTATGGTCTGGTATAACACAAACGATCCAACATGGCGTTGTTATGATTTATTTATATCTTTTTGTTTGTTTGTTCTATAAATATGAATTGCTACATAATTAATCCGCGTGTGTCGCCATTGCTCGTAACAATTTGTAACCGAGTCTGAACGTGAAGAATGTAGATATCGAATGAGTAAGATAAGTAAGCAAGATAACTCACCAATGAGTACGTTTCATTCTATTTGTATAATTTATCTATATATGATTATGTACTACCGATGCTATTAATAATCATTACCTTTATCCAGTTAATTTTCATTTCCCCTACTCAAAACCCACATTGATTTGGATACCATCTGTTGTCAAAGGGGCATGGGAACAATTGATGCTCTATCAACTGCTTCATATCCCACTCGGGCGCACTCTCCGTCTTCCAGTTCCAGAATATCCATCCCGATTGCAACTCGAAAGCGTCCAATTGCGCTTCAATGTACTTACGTACATTTTGTTTATATTCCTTGGGCCAGGTCGACAACAGCTGGTAGGCGGAACAGTCACCAATGTAGGCGGAGTTGTCGTACTGACCCTCCCACCTGGCACCACGGCCACGTCCATTCAACCAGTAAGCACAATCGGTCAATGCCGCCGACCATTCTCCACAGAGGTTCCAGTGGTATTCTTTGGAGCTGTCTGTACCCCATTGGCACACTTGTTGCAAGTGTTGCGAGTAGTCGCGTTGTAACTCGCCCTGCGAGAACACCTGGTAGTGGTGATGGTCAATGACGACATTGTAATAGTCGGAATTCTCCTTGACCGTCAAGAAATCGTCCCAGTAGCCGGTACTTTGGAAAGCGTCGTGCAAGATCACGGGAGTCACAGACCCCGTTGATCGCAAGTTCTTGTAGCCGGCTTTATAAATCTCTTTCAAAAAGTCCATATTCATGGCGGGACCCAAAGGTTCGTTTATGAGCTCGATCCCAATAATATAGTCGGAGTATTCGCCATTGCCGTATTTCCAAAAGATCTGTTGCAACACCCACAACGTATCGTTGGGGTTGTTGTCGTTGGGGAACTCCAAGTGGTCGCGGTAGCCTGAGTTGTCAAACCCATTTTGCGATCCTGGAACCCCATGCAAGTCCAACATCACTTTCAAGCCCAATTGCTGGGCCCAGCCTAAGGCGCGGTCCAAGTATTTGACTTGTCCTTGCACGTATGAGTCTGTGTCCAACACCTTCCATGCCCAGTAGCCCACGGGGATACGCACCAAGTTTATACCAGCATTTTTCATGTCGCAGAAATCCTGCCATGTGTACCAGGTATCCCAGTGATTGGTCAACACCTCCTTCACATGGTCTTGGTCTTGGTATTTGGCAAATGTGTACTCATCCACGATCGAGTCGTCTAATCCTTCAAACAAACTGGGGGTGATGTATGGTTCTAACACAAACCATCCTCCCAAGTTGACACCATGCACTTTATCGTTTTGATAATCCCAAGTATCACGCTTGATCAATGGCAAGCACAATGCCACTGATAAAAGATAAAACAAAAACATAGTTACAGTGGCTCTTGACAAAGCTCTCAGGGAAATGGGTCTAGTTTTTATACCACAGCAGTATGAAACTCCCCGGCGTAAAAAATACCAGCCCACCAACAAGAAAATATCTGCACCAGAAAAAATAACGCCATCACCAAAAATAAAAAAAAAATAGAATCATTCCTGGTTGAAATTGTTGATCTCTCATTCATACATATACCAAGTAGTAAACAGTGACCTGGATCAATTAGGATTGCCACTGTCTTTTGATGGTCAGTCATCTTCTAAGGGAGTCATATTTCTCTCGGATTGGCACCACCATTATCCGATATTGTTCTCTGGGTTACCCTGGTGCTGATGCCTCAATTTGCCCGCTTTGGGTGGGCGAGGGTATGATGGTCGATGCACACTATTAGCACCTAACGACGAGCCCTTGGGGCTGTCTTTAGGGCAGCACTTGGGGCAGCAACCAACCACATCCTCACTCTGGGCGAGGATACCAGCAACCATATCGCCAAGTGGTGCACCGGAGTTTTGAGGTGGATTTCCTGTCGCGATCTACCACGATGCGACATTTTTCTAGGTCCAGCTCTGGTTGTAACCCAAGCGGGAGCAGTGGGTGCACGAGAGCGGTGAGCGCAACGCGACCACCGGTGGACAGGTTTATAATGTAATTTGCAACATTGAGTAATATCATGTGTACATATTGATATTACGTACATGTCTACTCGTAATGTTGAGCAGTGGCTTATGGGGACTGAGCCACTAAGGATACGGGAGAGGGGTGAATGGGAATCAAGGGGTTGGAGACGCTGTAGGTTTGTAGAGTGTAAGTAGTGCAGAGCCAAGACTAGGGATTTGAGGTTTTGACATAATATGTATTCGTAATTAGTGTAATCTACTGTAGTATAGCTCACAATTTCTACAATCACACCTAGGGTCTAAGCCATTATACTGAATGAATCGATATCTGCAGCAATAAGTCATAAACAGATGCATGTGGCATGTCACTGATAGTGGTCATGGGTGGTCACCAGTTCCAAGAACAAAGACAGCTTTACCATTGGTACAACTAGAGTATACCTACAATGGATCTTGACACATAACACCAAGTTTACAATTTACTCATCAAATGGACATTGTTTCCCCCAGACTATTGGTTGCAAGATTGATACTTCAAATATTTCTCTATCTCCTATGGTGTTTCGAGTATCATTGACCAGTTCTGGTTTGTGTGTGATTTTTGGCATAATTTAGATAAACGAACTTTGTAAAATAGTACAAAACTTACTGGCATCAAAGATACTCATCCATGTTTACCTCCTGCATCGCTAGCTAGCTCTCACATACAAGATACATTTTCAACCAAATAGTCGGTGTGCAACCCCACTACGAATATAGTTGCTTATCATTGAGAAGTAAGTAACAAGACAATAGTAAAAGACAATGCACATTCGATTGATATCCCCAATATTGTAGTTGGTTAAGTGATGAGGGTGGCATGGTGTTGTGGCTGCAAAACTACTACATCTTATGCGTCTGTGTTAAGACTTCTCAAAACCATTGACTGCCAGTTTGCAGATCCAACTAAGTGTACACTACATTTGTTATTCACTAAGCAGATAATCCTACATTGGTTTCCACTAACCTGTCATCTTCAAGATCACCACTCATTGGAATATTCACCCATTGAAAATCCACCACACTTTCAAATTGGACGAAAATACCCATATCCAATAGAATGAAATGATATGGATACAGCTATTTAACCATCTTCATCACCATCATCATCATAACTGTGCTATGGTATACATTACACCTGCTAGTTTTACTAGGGCAGGTGACTCAAACCCTATTCACGTGACACACTTCCAATTTCTAGTCCCAGTGCCAGAGCCAGAGAAAATTAAATTTTTCAACCC
Source organism: Suzukiozyma glaebosa (assembly GCA_030564305.1). Taxonomy (NCBI): domain Eukaryota; kingdom Fungi; phylum Ascomycota; class Pichiomycetes; order Serinales; family Debaryomycetaceae; genus Suzukiozyma; species Suzukiozyma glaebosa. The sequence continues at coordinate 223,588 of JAJLUT010000001.1, forward strand.
ATTGACATACCAACTTTTATACTAAGCTATAGTCTCCCCCTAGGTTAAATTGATTATTTCTAGTATACCAATAATATAATGTCAGTTGAATCCAGTTTATCTTACGCCGCCTTGATCTTGGCCGATGCCGACTTGGACATCAATGCCGACAACTTGAGAACCTTGGTCGATGGCGCCAACGTCGAAGTCGAAGGGATCTGGTTAAACATCTTCGCCAAAGCTTTGGACGGTAAGAACTTGAAAGACTTGTTCTTCAACATCCAAGCTGGTGCTGCCCCAGCTGCTGGTGCCGCTGGTGCTGCTGGCTCTTCAGGTTCCGCTGCTGCTGAAGCTGAAGAAGAAAAGGAAGAAGAAGCCGCCGAGGAATCTGATGACGATATGGGTATGGGTTTATTCGATTAATTTAGTTAGTGCATTTGCACATCTAATTGAATTATTTCTTTATAGATTAATAAATATTGGAATTGGAGTATGGTGACGTAGTAAAGGGAAATGGATAGATATGCATGATGGTGTGAATTCGATTGCAGATAGTATCGTTGTAAATCTGAATGGTTGCAAAAATGTGGATAAGACTGCTACGTATTGGAGATATAAATTAAAAAATCTGCAATTACGTGCATGGGAAGTTCGTATACGACCAGACCTACTGTTCTGGTTGTCACAGAAGATTGAAATCTACCTAGCAATGTCCCGATTCTATACGAAGGGCACTATTTTGTTCACGACCTGCCTCTTGAACCATTGTGATATTTGGAAACGGATAGATATGTGTTACTGATGGTGTGAATTCGATTGAAGATAGCCTAGTAAAGCCACAACTGGAGTGGTTGCAATAAAGTTCAGGGAAATTTATAGTTGCAATTCACGAAATGCCTAATATGAAGCCTGAGAACATTGTAAACGATCTGATCTATCAAGCTGCTCTGGCTGCCTGTGAACTTTGATTTTCCTTGAAAGTGGCCGTTCATCCCAAACGACTCTTTCGACTATAAGCAGATCAATATTGATCGCAATCTTGGCCCAGCTTTACACCCTATACTACAGCGTTCAACGGTGGCTTTCCCAAGTCTCCGTTGCCAGTTCGTTATAAACTTATATTTATTTATTATACAACCAGTACGCAATGTATTAGTTGGGGATTAATTGACGATATTCATCATCAATTAAGGGTGAATCTACGATTATGAAGGCTCGATCTGGCTTTTGAGCTAATGAATCATACCATTAATCTATTTCTTCTTTTTGTCAGCTTCGGCTTCGGCTTTTTCTCTTTGTCTCTTTTCTCTGATACCTTTGTATTTCTTGTCGGATCTGGCAGCTCTCAAAGTGACGTAAGCTAATTCACCAACTTCGACGGCTCTTGGGGTCGAGTCGACTGGCAATTGGGTGATGGTGTTGTCCACTTTTTGTTGTTTGTGAGATGAGATTTCTTGTTGTTTAGTGTTTTTGTCAAAGACGATCAAGTTAGATTTGTAGTCTTGTAATCTTTTAACGTTCAAGTCGAAAGTTTCGCTCGATTTGTTTTGTCTTCTGTGGTCGACTGAGATACCAATGGTTCTAGCGTATTTGGCAGTTAAACCAACAGCTTTCAATTCGGCTAAAGTGAAACCTCTACCAGCTCTGATTTTTCTGTTGTATCTGATGGTGGGGGCTCTGACAATAGGTCTTAAGCTATCGATAGGTTTAGGAGCTAAGGCACTGGCTCTTGATAATCTTGCTTGTCTTCTAGAGACCTTTTTGCCAGCTTGATCAAGGTGGACTCTAACTCTTTCTTGCCAATGCTTTCTGAAATGGTTCTTTAATAATGGTAAATTCTTTGCGATAGCCATCTTTGAATGAGTTTACTTTAAGTTATTGTAAAATTGAAAAACTTCTGATATTAAAACTTTTCCCACTCGCTGCGAATGCAGGAAGAATTTCTTCAATTAGTGTCACCTGATGAGGGCATCCACTATATCTGAGAGATTAGAGAACCAGGGAATGCTGTAAGTATATATCTATATATTGTATAGTATCACTATACTCTGAATATCTATATCGTTAGTTATACTACTACACATCCTTGTCTACTTGCTGATTACTCAAGTTCTCTCAGAATATCCATCCACTCACTGTGACTGTTTTTGTCTCAACCTGTAAATTATCCTGAGGTTTTTTACATGTTACACCTAATGAAAACTTTTAACGATTTGGTTTAATAATTTTCAAATTAATCCTCAGTTTATATAGTTATCGATAATGTCAACTCCATCTGTACAAGTATGTGACGATATATAGAACACATGTTCTATGGGATGAGATAGGTTTAGACTGGACTGAATTGAAATGAAGTTGGAAAACGACAAGGGGAATGAACTATTGTTTGAATGAAGATACATATAATTACGAGTGAAGATGAATTTTGAGGAGATATTGCTAGAAATGCTGCATCAAGATGTAATGCGAATGCTTAATGTCTGACAACATGTTATTGATACAAAAGATTTTGAATGTCTAAAGCATAAACAATTAGAGAAACAAATTATTCACGATGATTCATGTCCATTTATTACCTACCTTTTTTACCTTTGCAACAATTACTAACAACTCTAGACTTTTGGTAAGAAGAAAACTGCAACTGCCGTTGCTCATGTTAAATCGGGTAAAGGTTTAATCAAAATCAACGGGGCTCCAATCACCTTGGTTCAACCCGAAATCTTAAGATTCAAAGTCTACGAACCATTGACCTTGGTTGGTTTAGATAAATTCGCCAACATTGATATCAGAGTCAAAGTCACCGGTGGTGGTCACGTCTCCCAAGTTTACGCCATCAGACAAGCCATCGCCAAAGGTTTGATTGCTTACCACCAAAAATTCGTCGACGAAGCCAGCAAAAATGAATTAAAGAAAATCTTCACCTCGTACGACAAAACCTTATTAGTCGCTGACTCAAGAAGAATGGAACCCAAGAAATTCGGGGGTAGAGGTGCCAGAGCTAGATTCCAAAAATCTTATCGTTAGATCATACATCTTCTATTGTATATTGTATTTATCTCTTCGATATAATTTAATTAAATAAACAAAGTAACCCAAATTGGAACAGTGTAAGTACCAGCATCGAACTTGGCCATTTTTGAATAGTTCATTAAAAAAGACTGATCCAAAAAGTTTGAAACCCACCGTGTATAAACACGCAGCTGGTGTCCATCATGACAGTTGGGGTAGTATTCCCCCGTACTCAAGTTCTTTTAAAGTCAAAAAGAATGTCAAAAAAGGGGAGAGCTGGGAATTGAACCCAGGGCCTCTCGCATATCTGAAGAAATCTACTCGTTAAAGCAGTCGCCCAAAGCGAGAATCATACCACTAGACCACACTCCCGTATTTTTTCAGAACTGGAAAATGGAGTTTGAGCATATGTTGTTTTGCCGGCTTAGCACAACTTGAAAAATTGATACTTTGTTGTTCGTGCTTCAAATGTCTAGGTATGTGTTGATAAAAAATGACCTGGGCTTGGAATTTGCACCTATTTTGGGGTTCCCACAAAATTTTGTCAAGTTACCAGAGATTAAAGGGATATTGACGGGAGGTAATACCATTGGATTATGATGAGTTCAAGAAGAATAGTTTTTATGAATTTAGGTCGATAGTTTTCATGAATTAGTGAGTCATTTTATACAAAGGCTTTGTGGAGGTTACGTGGGCGGCAATTGGGAGAGGAAATTGTATATACAGGCTAGGTTCAGTCTACCAATGACCCAGTAACACACAGTCTCTTTCTTTGTTGAGTCTGGAGAGTTGTCCATTTTTAATCGAACACTATGAAATGGCTGCAAATTTTGCATAAACCATATTGTTCATCCGAACCAGAAGTTTGAAACCTGCAATAAAAACCAGCAGCATCATGACGATTGCAACACAACACCAAGCCCACGGTACTGCTAGATCAGTCGGCATCGTCCAATAAGCCCAGATCACATTTGCAACCTTTCGAATCGAATCGGTTTTTTGTGCAGGGCCTCGATACGGTTAAAATCTCCAAGTTGAATTGAATATACTACAACCAAGAAATGGGCTGGGTAGAATCATGTCCACAGATCCAGATCTCGTTACCATACAAAGAACCAATTCTCAAACTACTACATGTTACCCACACTTCAGTCTTGGTGATCTTGACTCGATCCTCAATCCATTTATTCAACCAACATAGTTTGTTGCCCATATCTAGTCATACGCGGAGTGACGAATCGTTAGAGCAGCATGGGGAAAACTTTGACATTAAAGCAAAACATATGTCTGTCAATTCTGCTCAATTACAAAAGCTAGTCAGTACTAATTTGATACTACAAACAAATAAATCATACATTGAAATCATTCAATTAACAATCAATTTCTCGAGGTCGATCTACGAAATCAGCAAGAACGATGAACTCATCCAAACCGGTTTACCGATGACCAATTCAAACAGGTTCTCTATAGCTGAAATGATCAAAACTGCCACTAAATCAATTATAACCGGAAACAATAATGCAGTGCCGAATCTAGAGAACATAGAACACGTACAAAACATGGAAGACATGACCAATTACAATATAGAATATTGCAAAATCACGATACTAAAACTCTTGAAAATTAGCATGGGTATTGAGAAGTACTGGATTAAACAGAATTCTCATAATCTAATAATCTACAACAACATAAATGAGCGAGATAGTGTCAGGGATAATTATTTTCAAATCATCAATATCTCCAATTACAAGAACCAGATATTTCAACTCTCAACTTTGAATTGGTATAATAAATCACAAATCAAATTCATCACGTACAACTACATTGCCAATTACTTCTTATTTATCAACCAGTTGAATGAGTTGTGGTATTTGAAGTTTGACTCGAGTTCAAATGGCGACATTGAAGTTATTGGGCACAAATTGCACACTTTCGTCAATCATATCGATTCGTTCGCCATTTTTTTCAATCCTCAAAGTGATTTATTCATCATCAACATGAACAATGCGTCGAAATTGTTCAAACTTGCCGAGCATTCATTGGTTTACTTGAAAGCTATGCCGTCCACCGGTCAGATCAGTTGGTTCCCAAATGGCGAATACTACAGTATTATAAGTAGCAAGACAAGTTACTGGGAGATCTACACGAAATTCGGTAACTGCTTATTCAACTCTCGAGAGACGTTCAAAGAATTAGATGAAGAATTCGAGAACCAACCATTTTTACAAGCTTTCGCTATCACTATATCGGGAAATTCACGGGTTCTATATCTCATCGACAAAACGAAGCGCACGTTTTACTATATTAATCTATTATCCATTTCCAACGATTTATTCTATGATCACGAATATATCAGCATTATCATAGATAAGAAGTTTGTGAAGTTTCCGATACTACCTAAATTCAAAAACATAATATTGAAAATTGAGAACTACAATGGAAATGAAACCCAATCTAAAAAGTGTGTCAATGGGAAGTTAACCATGTCTGTCAATAACTATAATCAATTTTGTATCACTTATGGTGAGAATATTGCCATATCGACCCCGTACAATACAGGTGGTGATCTCATAAATCAAATTTTGTGGTTCAACTTCAAGCATTATGATGTCGATAATTTGAATATCGTTAATCACATTTGGTTTGAGGATTACCTCGTTTTGATCAACCGTCGACAGAATGAAGATTACTCAGTTCACGAGGATTACGGGTCATTGGCAACTTTAGATGAAATTTTAGTTATTGATTGCCGAAAATCCAAGTATGGTAATGGCGGGAAGTTTTTCAAATTCGATAGTGATTTGATTCTTTGGAAATACGATATCAACAGTATCATCATAACGTTGAAGTTGACCGAAACAGACGAAGGAAGTAAACTTGTCATACTAACCTGGGATTTTCGATTGATCATATTTGAATTCAACAACAACAAACTTCATCCTGGAGATGAAAAGATAACGAAAGCAAGCGGGGATAATAACGCCAATAATAAGTCGTATCGATTATTCATCAATGTCAACAAGACGATACAGCTATCATCCATTCAGAACCGTATCCGTATGCGAGAAATCGAGCAGATTCAAATCATCAAAGACCTACATTTTTTGTTCTTACTCAATACTGGGGAACTATATTTGTTGAAAAATTATGATGATAATCAGAAAAACATGTACGACCTAATCAAAATCAACATCAATATTGAATGGATCAAATTGCAAGCTATTAAGGTGAGTTTAGTTGAAGTTTTGTACGCGAGTACCGGTGATAATTTGTTGATTTACTCGTTACTGGACTTACTAGCTAGCAAAGTTAATGACGACGAATTAGAAGCCAAGCCTCCCATAGTAATTGAAGTTGACAATTACGTTCCATTGTATATCACCCAGGACTTGGACCTAATTGGCATCGAAAACTTGATCATCAATAATGCTGGCGTGATTTTGAAGAATCGGGTTGTTCACAAACTAATCTTGAACAACATTATGGAATACGACTTGATTCAGCAAGATATTCCCGACTTGAAGCGATACCAAACGTACAACTATTTTGATTACTGTCTAGAGTTATTATTGTTTAAATACTTGACTGAGGATAATCAACTTTTGACTAAGCTAGTCAAGTTGATTGAATTCATAGGAGGGGAGTCAATTTATATCAATTGCTTGCGAAAGATTGAAGTTGGATATTGGAACCGATTCTTCGAAGTACTTCACACCACCCCCATCCAGTTCATGACAAGGTTGATTGATCATGGTAATGTTGAGTTATGCTATCAGTATCTCATTATCTACCTCAACTCTAAAAAAGAAGATGACGACTGTAAAAGTGATACCTTAACGGAAACAGACAGAATTACAATCTTGAAGATCATCAAAATGTTGGCTAACTCACAAAAGTGGGAGTGGTGCTTTGAACTTTGTCGATTTATAAAACTCCTAGAACCCAGTGGTGAATTTCTCACGACGATAAAGCTTGCATTGCAATCATAATATTGTTCATACACCTTTCCATAGACTAATAGACTTTAATGTATTTTGCAGCCATTGGGTTACGCAGCCCTGTCGCACTTTTCATCCAACCAAAACGAATCTTTTCGTAAATTGAGAAACTAGTCAACGCTAACAAAACACATAGCACCAACCATGACCTTAGCTACCCAGTTTGCGGAGACCACTAAGCGTGCAGCCACTCAGGCTGAATTGAGAACTCGAGTGATACATTTGTATCGCAAATATATGAGAAACTCTAAAGAATTTTCAGATTTATACGAATTGGATATGCCAGTGTCGAACATCAAGACCAAGATCAGACAAGAGTTTGAAAGACAAAGGTTCGTGAACGACTTAGGAGTTGGTAATATTTTGTTAGCTAAAGGTCAAATGGAATTTCAAGAATTAGTGAACTTTTGGAAACAACAATGTCATGTATTGAGATACTTCGAAGACCAATCAGACTATGGTGCCATGGATAAGAATGACTTTGTTAAAGGGTTCTTGAGAGGAAACAATTGATGGATATTGATAAATTGCATTGTATAGACAAACTTCATGTCGTTACACTTATTGTATAGGTCAAATAGATATAGGATTAATACAAAAATAATGGGAATAAATGTTAACAAGCCTACAAGTAGTTTGGTTTTATTATATAGCCTCAATTAACTTCGATATAACAAACAGGGTATTACTATATAAGAGATGTAGTGGGAAAAAGATTATGAACCTAGAAAAATAGAGCATGAACTAAAAATTATTATGACAATAGGAGATCAAATGCTTATTCCATTTGGTCGTCTAAGGCCACTTCATCGGCGAAATCAAGTTCCTCTTCTTCAACACCAGCATCTTGATATTGTTGGTATTCCGATACTAAATCATTCATATTCGATTCAGCTTCGGTGAATTCCATTTCATCCATACCTTCAGAAGTATACCAATGCAAGAAAGCCTTTCTTCTAAACATGGCGCTAAATTGGTCACCAACTCTCTTGAACAATTCTTGAATCGAGGTCGAGTTACCGATAAAAGTAGCAGACATATCCAAGTCCTTAGGAGCGACTGAGCAAACAGCAGTTTGCACATTATTTGGAATCCATTCGACAAAGTAATCGGCGTTTCTGGTTTGGACCTTCAACATTTCATCGTCGACTTCTTTGACAGATACTTTACCTCTGAAGAAAGCGGCAACAGTCAAATATCTACCAGATTTAGGGTCTGAAGCAGCCATCATATTCTTGGAATCAAACATTTGTTGAGTTAATTCGGGAACGGTCAAACTTCTGAAAGATTTAGATCCAATAGCAGTCAATGGTGCATAACCAACCATGAAGAAATGTAATCTTGGGAATGGAACTAAATTGACAGCCAATTTTCTCAAGTCCGAGTTCAATTGACCTGGGTATCTCAAAGAGGTGGTAACACCCGACATCACTGACGACACCAAGTTATTTAACTCGGCGTAGTTTGGTTGTGGCAATTTCAAGGTCTTTTGACAGATATTGTACAAAGCTTCGTTATCAATACAGAAAGTTTCATCGGCATTCTCGACCAATTGATGAACCGATAAGGTAGCATTATATGGTTCAATGACGGTATCGGAAACCTTAGGAGATGGCACAACTGAGAAAGTAGCCATCATTCGATCAGGGAATTCCTCTCTGATTTTGGCAATCAATAAAGTACCCATACCGGAACCGGTACCACCACCCAAAGAGTGAGTGATTTGGAAACCTTGTAAAGAGTCACAGCCTTCGGCTTCTCTTCTCACCACTTCCAAGACTGAGTCGACTAATTCTGCCCCTTCGGTGTAGTGACCTTTGGCCCAGACATTACCAGCTGAGCTTTGACCGAAAATGTAATTATCGGGTCTGAAAAGATTACCAATATTAGATGATTTGACGCCATCAATGGTACCTGGTTCTAAATCGACCAACACGGCTCTTGGCACGTACTTACCCGACGATGCTTCGTTGAAATACACATCTAATCTTGCCTTGTAGATATCTGGTCCCCCAAGGAAATTACCATCGTTATCAAGATTGTGCTCACCACAAATGGTTTCCCAAAATGCAGCACCCTAAAGATTGGTTAGTAAAGAGACATAATTTTTTTTTTTTGAGTGAGTTTGGTTGGTATTGCAAGAAACCTGTCGTAGCCACAAATCGCAAGTCAGAACATGGCATCCTCGCGCTCGCCATAGCAGGTGAAACGTCGCAATTGTTGATTTCACGCTAGTACCAATTGAAATACCGTTTTGAGTGTGAAGATTGGCAACACCACGCACACTCAGCGCACAATTGAGGACGCTGACAGTCTCGTGGTGTGTTTACCTCAATCACAATGGCGGCTGCTGTTACACTCGCGTGAAACTTCAATGTTGTGGCGAGTTTTCACCTTTGTCTTCAATGATAGCTAGTTCTAATCAGCAATGATCACTCGGGTGTTAGCTCTGTCGCCACAACTCTAGCTAGCACCACTCTATGTATCAGCGCTTTTTCAATCGCATGTGTTGTTTCTTTTCGACAATACCAAGACCCACTGTTTACCAGAAATCCACTGTTTACCAGACACTAACCAACCAGCGCTAGCGCTGGTTGGTTAGTGTTTGGATGTTGTTCACACATACAATCTGATTCCCACACTGTCCTGTTGATAAATGAATCTAAATGTTAGTACCAATCCACCACCGTGTCATAACCCCAAGATTCCTGGCCTTAATCGAGGTGATCCATCACCCCACACTGGCCCCGAGTAAGAATACGTACAATTTCTCTCATAGTGATATATCTGTCTATCCCCTTAAGCTTCTGTAAGTATAAAAACCCGACCAAGTACGAAATCAACAAAAAAGCAGTATAAATTTTCGGGTTGTTTTGATTAAATTTTCTCGGTGAGTGTTTGGTTGATTCGATATCGTCAACGACACAATGAAGCGTAGCTGACACAACAAGAGCAAGAGGATTATTGGTAGTGGTACTAGTAAGTGTTAACTATATATATATATATATATATATATATATATATATATACACCTAAAAACACGTTTACTGCTCTAGCATATCTCCAGTATCACCACCACTATGAAGTTTAATTTTTTGGTGTTTACCTTGTCCCAAACAGGCAATATTGACTGTGAAATGATTCGTATCACAAACTTTGATAGTAAGAAGATCTAATAAATAGGATAGTAGCAGAGACAGAGTAGGATTATACAAACCAAGGTAACTTGTACCAACTGAAAATGTGAAACATGAACATAACAAATGTAAAGTATGCGTGAATAGTCTAGTGTTATTGTGAAACTACGCGTGGGATAATGATAAGAGTATCATCTACAAAGTAGATGATTCTATTGTTATCACCAGAATCAACAAGATTTGTTTTTCAATTCACTGTCTGATAAAGTTGAAATTGTTTAGTGTTGAAGTAGTGAGATTTATCACCAGCACTGAGAATATGTGCGATAAAATAGTATTTATGAACATTGACTAATACATGAAAAAAGTATACAGTATACCTAGTCAACGCTAAACTACATCTCTTCACACTCAACAATCTCTACTAAACACCCCCATCTCTCATCGATCTATCCATCGTTGGTGGTTTCTTTTATCAACGGTTCCTGCATCTTTGTGGCACACGTAACAAAAAAAGTTGAAGCCAAGTAACCAAAACCAGCGATAGTTAAGGAGAATACGTTTCGACCATGTCCACCACAGTACAGAACAGAACATTCGAGTTCCAGCAATGTGTCAACAACTTTGACAAACTCAACAAGCGAAATAATTTGCAGAACTATCAGAAAATCCACCAGTACCAGCTCCAACAACAACAACAGCCGGTGAAAAAGTCCAAGTTCTCGCAGCAGGCCAGCGTCATAGCGAAAGACATACAGCACGTCACCGACTTGTTGTCGAAACTAGCGTTGTTGGCCAAGAGGAAACCATTGTTTGATGATAAACCCATTGAAATCGGCGAGTTGACCTATGTCATCAAACAGGACATTTTCAAGATTGAACAAAACATCCAGAACTTACACAAGTTCACCAAGGGCGACTCGTCCATCACCATAGACTCGCAAATCACCGACTTCTCCAAAAACGTGTTGAACTTGCTCAACAACAAAATGAAAAACATCTCGGGCGAGTTCAAACATGTGTTGGAAATCAGACAAAAGAATGAAATCAACAACAAACAACGACAGGAAAACTTTCTTTCGGCAACATCTACCGCCAGATCTACCAGAAACGCTTCGCCACTCAACGATATCACCAACAAATCGCCCAAACAAATTAATGAAAACCCGTACATGATCGACGACACCCAAGACCCAGGTCACCAGTCGCCGCTGGAATATCTCAGCATCCCACAACAAACGCAGCAGTTGCTATTGATGGAAGAACAATCAGGCGAGTACCTACAACTGCGAAATCGAGCCGTCGAAACCATCGAATCCACCATCAACGAAGTGGGTAACCTCTTCCAACAACTCTCAACCATGGTCCAAGAACAAGGGGAACAGATCCAGCGTATCGACGAAAACGTCGACGATATTGGCATAAACATCACCGGCGCCCAGAGAGAGTTGTTAAAGTACTACGGCCACATCACCAACAACAGATGGTTGTTCCTCAAGATTTTTGGCGTGTTGGTGATATTCTTTCTATTATGGGTCCTTGTGAGTTGAGCTTGATACCATGGCGCCCAACACCCCTCCCCACTAGTCTACTCTTAATACCGTGTATAATACAATACAGTAGCACCGGTCATATCGTTGGCGGCGCCTTATCATGCTATAAACCAACCATCGTGTCGTAACCAAAAATATCACTGGTCAATGACTTTTTTATGCGATTTTGCCTGAACCAGCGGGTGTAGTCGATAAGTTTTGCGTTGACCACGATACAAAACCATCAAGTTTGGTCAGGGAAGCAGTATCTGCCATATAGTATTTGCCACTACCGTCTTGGTGTTTTTTTCCTGTTGTTGAATATTTGCAGATTTGACGCTATAATTTTGGTGATTCATACATTCTAATCAATCGAAACCATAGCCATGTGGAACTATCTATTTGGAGGCAATAATCCTCAAAAGAAGGAGCTTCCGAAGAAGGCGATCGTCGAGTTGAGGGAGCATATCTCGACTCTCCTGAAGAAGCGCAACCATTTGGAACAGCAAATGGCCGATCAGGACGCCATTGCCAGAAAGAATATCACCACCAATAAAACAGCAGCTAAGAATGCGTTAAAGAGAAAGAAGGGATACGAAACCAACTTGCTAAAGGTGGAAAACCAAATTGAAACCCTTGAAAACCAATTAATATCGATCGAAGGTGCCAACTTGAACTTGGAAACCATGAAGGCGATGAAGCAAGGTGCACAAGCCATGAAACAAATCCATGGCGAATACAACGTTGATAAAGTCGAAGACACTATGGACGAAATCAGGGAACAGGTCGAGTTGGCCGACGAGATATCCGAAGCCATATCGAGACCAGTGGGCTCAGAATACGTCGACGAGGACGAACTAGACGAAGAGTTAGCGCAATTACAACAGGAAGAAGCCGACAAGCACTCAGAACCAGTGCAGAAAGTCAAACCTCAGCATGCCCCCAAACAAGAATTGCCCGATTTCCCCACCACTAATAAAACCGCACCTCAAGCGGTGGCAGAGGATGATGAAGATGAACAAGCATTGAAAGCATTGCAAGCAGAAATGGGATTATAGATCTGCCCCTCTCGTCAATATAATGTTTACTCTCTTTTTGCTGCTCATTTTTCAATTCCTTCACGTTTGCTTATCTACTAGATCTGACTTACGATACACTGTTTTCTTCTTAACTGTTACTAATCGATGGGTTTTGGTGTTCTAAAGATTTTTATTACATACCGTATATATTTGATAATGTATTACGATCATATTCTACTAGTGGCAAAATCAACCAATTCTGGTTGTCTGATCCACTCGACCCACTCGACCTAAGACTAAAACCAGTTCTGCCTAAAATGTAGGACCCTTTCGTAGTAGCCACACCGCCGTTGTGCCCATGAAAAAATTGGCTTCTGACGATGAGCATTGCATATAACCATTGAAATTTTTGTAACTGGTTTTTGATGTACAATCTGATTTCCAGCTATCACCAGGGTCGGTACCATACTTGTACTTGACTAGAGACTATGATACTCAAATACTGCTACCAAAAGAGCACATTGAGGCTACATTGCTACGATGTGCTCAAATCTCAAATTCACAGAAGTATTGTGACTACATCAAGTGTTCCATCTACCTCATTGGGAGGCGATATGGCAATTTACAAGTCGTTTCTCGAAGATTTGAAGAACAAACCAATACACAAGTTCAATAAACTATCCGACAAAAGTTTCAATGACATAGACACCCATAAGTGGAACGATATTCCCCAGAGTTTGAAGACTGAGGTCCCATGGTCGTCTGAATACGACCCGGCAACCAGATCCCCCTTTGCCAAGGATGTGCTACACTTACAATCACTTCTAGATGCCTTGCTATCCGGTAAAAACTACGAAAGAGCAGGTAAAATTTTGCATGCAATCAAACCATTATTATCAAATGACCAAGATTTCATATTTTCAATCAATAAGTACCTTGAGAACTGGGGTTTGAGTGAATCAGTTACTTTGGAAGAGTTCGATAAATTCATCATCAACACATTCAAAAAATACAAATCGGTTAGACAGAATGCCAGAACTTTGTCGATCGTTCTAGCCAAACTCATACAAACTGGTACATCGTACGATACCTTTATGGAAGACCACAGCAATTCAGTTACCATGAAGAAGATGCTTGCAAATATTGACGTGATTGGCTTGGATTCGTTGATTGATCTTTTCAAGAATTGCAAGATTCTCACGCCAGCTCACATTCCACCTGATTTATTCGATTTATACCAACAAGTGAGAAATGAAGTGAAACCCACAGCGAAGTTGGAGGAATATTTTGAAAATGAAGATCAAGATGCGCCAACCCTCGACAATAATATGAGTTCGTTGAAATCAGTCGACTCATTCGGCTTAAAAGTTATCAGGCACACACTCTTGGGATTGAAAACTCAAACCGGAAGTATGGAGTTTGAACAAATTATGCGAGATATCGCTCAAGAGCTGGGGGCCAACCTTCTTCACAATAACATTGACAACAGACGAAATTTCTTCGAAATGTACAAAATGCTAACCACGAAAGAACAAAAGGAGAGATTCAGTGAGGGGTTGGATATTTTCAACGAGGGAAGACAAAGACAACTAGAGCTAAGAGGTATTGATGGTGCCAGGGAGAAATGGAAACATGAGTTTGACTCGCTACAGAGTAGGGGTGCACTCCGTCTAGGTAAAGGATTGAATGCGCAAATGTTTCAATGGTACATGGACTTACTTCCATACGTTGAAGAAGAATCAAAAATCTGTAAAAGATTGATTGATGGTGATACTTCGATCAAGGATAATCTTACCACAACTGAAGCAAAACAAATGAAAGAAAGAGAACACTATGCGCCATATTTTAATCTTGTTGAACCAAAAAAGATGTGTGTTCTTACAATTTTGGAGCTTTTGAAGTTGAACTCTACAGGTGGGGTCGTCGATGGTATGCGGACAGCAAGAGCTTTGGTAAGTGTTGGCAAAGCAATAGAAATGGAATATAGAGCACAATCATTAGTCAATTCCGACAACAAAGTTTTCACCAAAAAATTCAAGACTTCTATTGAGTTGAGAAAGATGTTGAGACGTAAGAATAAGAAAGAACATGATGAAAATTCTAGTTTGGATGATTGGAGTCCTTTCGTACACGTTAAAGTTGGGTCTGTGTTAACTTCATTTTTGATCCATGTTGCGAAAGTGCCAGTGAATGCACTTGACCCAACTACAGAACAGAACATTACTGGCTTTCAACCAGCGTTCCATCATACTTATCAATATTTACATGGACAGAAATTGGGAGTTATCAAAATTCACAAAGAAATTATTCGTCAGCTTGCCGGTAAGACTTCATTCAATGCTGTCCAACCTCAGTTATTGCCAATGTTGACACCCCCGCGTGAATGGACCACATATAAAGACGGTGGATTTTTATTCAATCAAAATTCTCTTGTTCGTGTCAAAGATTCAGCTGAAACACAGGCTTATCTTAAAGCAGCCTCAGATTTGGAAACCCTTGAGGATGTTTATACCGGCTTGAATGTTCTAGGTAATACAGCTTGGACTGTGAACAAACAAGTTTTTGAGGTTATCACTCATTTCTGGAATACCGGAGAGCATATTTTGGGGATTCCACCTGTCATGGAAGATGAAATTGAATTACCACCGCCATTACCAGAGAACGCGGAGCCATTAGAAAAGTTAGAAAGGATGAGAAAGATCAAACAAATTGTCAATGAAAATGCATCAAATCGATCTCAGAGATGTGACACTAACTACAAATTGGAAATTGCAAGAGCTTTCGTAGGGGAAAAACTCTTCTTTCCCCATAATGTTGATTTCAGAGGTAGAGCTTATCCGCTTTCGCCTCATTTCAATCACTTAGGTAACGACTTAACAAGATCTTTGTTTTTGTTTTGGGAAGGGAAGGAAGTTGGTGAGAAAGGTTTGGAGTGGTTGAAGATTCATTTGGCCAATGTTTATGGTATCGATAAAGCGCCTTTACACGAACGAGTGCAGTTTGTGGATGAAAATATGAGTGAAATCTTGAAATCTGCAAGAGACCCACATGCGGCTGATGCATGGTGGACCAAAGGCGAGAAGCCATGGCAGGTCTTGAGTGTTTGTTTTGAATTGAATGAAGCTTTTAAATTAGAGGATCCTACCAAGTATGTTTCACATCTTCCAGTGCATCAGGATGGTACCTGTAACGGATTACAACATTATGCTGCATTAGGAGGTGATGTTGAAGGAGCCAAACAGGTTAATTTATTACCGGCTGACAGGCCACAGGATGTTTACAGTCATGTGGCTGCATTAGTGCAAGAAAGAATAAATGAAGATGCTGCAGAAGGAAACGTCCAGGCAATTTTCATGAAAGATAAGATCACCCGTAAAGTCGTCAAACAAACTGTCATGACAAATGTGTATGGTGTTACGTTCGTTGGTGGAGTTGCACAAATCAGAAAGCAAATCGAACATTATTTTGACAAGCATGCGAATACCCAAGATTATGCAAGATATCTTACGTCCAAAGTGTTCGCATCAATCAGAGAACTTTTCGCAGGAGCTCATTTGATTCAAGACTGGTTGGGTGAGTCAGCAAAACGAATCAGTAAGTCAGTTAGAATCGATTACGAAGAGGTCTTAGCAGGAAATGCGAATAAACCAAATCACCTATCATCAGTGATTTGGACTACTCCTTTGGGTTTACCTTGTGTACAACCCTACAGAGTGACCAAAGCAACTTTGGTGAAAACCAACTTGCAAGATGTTTCAATTGGAGACCCTTTCGGTGCAACACAAATCGACTCTAGAAAGCAACAGGCTGCATTTCCACCAAACTTTGTCCACTCCTTGGATGCTACGCATATGTTAATGACAGCAAAAGCTTGTGGTCTAAAACAGCTTTCCTTTGCAGCGGTCCACGATTCTTATTGGACCCACGCATGCGATATTGATTACATGAATTTTCAAATTAGAGAACAATTTGTCAACTTGCACAAGAACGATTTAGTTAAGCAAGTTAAAGAGGAATTTGAGAAGCGTTATAAAGGTTTCTTACAAGTCACCAACATCCCTAATGATCATCCAGCAGTTAAGAAAGTCAAAGAAGTTAGACAAAAGATTACGAAGAACCTTGGAAGACCAATATCAGTTGCCGACGAGATTTATTTGGAGAAGAAGAGGCAACAACTTTTAGAATCCAACGATCCAAAAATTATTCAGATCGGAAAGGAAATGGTGACCACTGTCAGTGTCACTGATGGTTACGATATGAACGAAGCATCTGTGAAGGCCAGTACTCCGAAGTCGACGCAGTTGTTGATTCCACTTAAATTTCCTGATGTTCCACAGAGAGGTGATTTGGATGTGGATTTGGTCAAGGACTCGGTTTACTTTTTCTCATAAGGAAAACAAACATTCTCGCGTACGACTGAACTAATTTCGAGGTTTGTTGTCGTTATTCGTTTGAGATTGTGGATCGTTGGGATGAATTTATAAAAACAAGCATTACTTGTACATAGGAATATGCATTTTTTGTTTATAAGGTTATAAGACAATAGAATAGGAATAGGAAATTTTTCAGACATATTCTTATTGTAGATCTATATGATGGTTCATGACTAATGTTCGAAAGTGTCCTATATAATTTTACCTTGTTTGTGGAAATCATCAATCAAATGTAACAAGGGGTCCATTTCACTTCTGTCAAACAAGTTGAACTCCTTAACAAAACTGATGAAATGTCCAAAGAAAGAATTCCAGTGTGCTTCTAACGATAAATGAATGAGAATTTCAAAATGATTGTGGTAGATATGGGCAAAGATTCTGAACATCTGTCGCGATACGTTTTTACAATCTTTCAAGAAGTTTGGTGGGAATACTCCACCGCTCTTCACCGGAAACACTGATTTGTCATTCAATTTGCTCAAAGTCCAGCTTAAAACGTATTCGATGTATTGTTGTGCGGGCAAATTAATTGCTTGGCCCGTGTTGTCCATCCACAAGTAGTTATTGGAGCTTCCAGCATTCATCGTGGGACAGTTTTCGACGGTACAATAGTCTGACACTACTCCATAAAACATGTTCAAGTGATGGTAGAACTCAAATATGTTTAGGGCAATCCATTCACCGAGGTCAACGTATTTCGGCAACTGAACAATTGTTTTGTAGGAGCCCTTAACCAACTGCGTCTTGACAAATGGTTCACTCAAAAACAACGGCAAGGGCTCGTCTTTGGTGGGAACTGTTTGGGCTTGGTTTTGATTTTGTTGAAGTTGATGCAGTTGCTGTGATGAAAGCGATGATTGTTGAAGTTGTCGCTTTGGTGAGTGTTGTGATTGCTGCGAAGTTATCTTACTTCGCTTCGTCGGTGAGCCCAAGTGGACCTGGTTACTATTGATTCGTGATTGTTTTGATGGAGACAATTTCGTCGGCGATTGGGTTGATCTTCTGCTGGATGTGGTGTTATTATACGATCCAAGTGTTGATCCAGAATTGTTGGAATGTGCGTATAACGTAGATGGCGCTTCCAAGTCCTTCTTGGTGGTCTTCTTTGAACTCCTTCCAAAACCTCTGATACTATTGAAAAATGACATGTCAATGCTCAAACTTTTTAGCCTAGGGTGGTCTATTTGCTGCTTTTTTTTTGCACGTAACTATAAAAACCTCAATAACCTGTAGCTCCAGCTTCCAAACAGTCCAATTTCTCGATAATGTCCAACGCTTTGATCAACAATCTCGATTCTTCGTCTGGCATTGTTTGATGTACTTTTTGACACGATTGATCTACGCACAACTTTACTTGCACGTGAGCAAGACACTAAACTCGACAAAGCTTAATCTGCTCGATATCACGATAAGATGTGTATTAGTGTATGTATGGTATATATTCATGCTGATTCTCTGTTGAACCTAATCAAGCAAAAACATGGATTAATTTTGGGCGACAAATCTCCCTAAGGATTGACCCAATTTAACTTGTTGGCCGTTGTGTAAATCAAACTTGAAGTTGTCTGGTGCTTCAAACACTAGGACCACAGTTGAACCAAGTTTGAAACCTCCAATTTCCTGGCCCTTGGTTACTGGGTATCCTCCAAGCAACCTACTTGCTTTAGTGTACGTTGCCTCATAGACGGTATTCTTTTTCAAACGCTTCTTCTTTTCGGCAGCACTATTAGAGTTTGAGCTTGCCAATGTAGCCACATCTTCGCAAGAATCATTCAAAAGAGGAGTATTTTCATCTGTTTGTTTGGAGTAGATAGCATTCTCAAACCTCTCATTGGTTTTCAAATCTTTATCGAAATTGACAACAATACTTCCAACATTAGTGGCACCAACGGGGATCATGGAAAAGAATCCATACTTCCAATAACCCAACAACGCGACTCTTTCATTCAACACAAATAAACCTTGAAGCGTCTTTTGAAAAAATGGCGCCACTGAAAAGAGTTCACCAATGAAATGGCGTCTTAACGTGGTGACCCAATTGGTGGGGGAGTGGAAGCGGTGGTAATCGCCAGGAGCTAAGTAAATGACCGCAAAATATAACTGCTTACTTCCTGAAGACTTGAGATCATCTAACTTGGTAGGTGCTAAGTTCTTGGCCACATCCAACTCTTTTTGAATCGTCGACTTTGACCCGATGGCGGTACCGTCACCATGGTCTTTGAAATCCAAATGAAGCGACACATCGTCATCATCATCAGAAGTTTCTTCTTGGGTACCGTGCTCCAAATCGTCATTGTGGTGATGATCGGGGTTTTTGCAGTCAATGCCATTAATTTTGGCAAATTCTTCATGCTCGGAATATATGGTTGAGTCGTCGAAATCTGATTCAAATTCGGGTGAATGTGACGGTGCGGCTAATTTCTCGCGTTTCAATCCCAACAATGCATCAACCGAATAAGTCATACCTTTGACCTGTTCGATTTCGCCATCTTCGATAACTCCAAAGCCCAAAATTTTCCCATCCGAGGGGGATACCAAATCCGACGAAGCTATTGGTCTTACTCCTGGTTTCAATTTTCGGTAAAAGAACTCACCCAAGTTGGGGTACGACTTCAAATTCGGTTCTTCCATTTCCAGTAGGTTTACTCCAAATACCGTCGAGTATAACTTGAAAGTGGGTGATCGTAACCACACAGGCAAGGTTATGGAGTTGACCTGACCCCACAATCTACTTATCGCTTTCAAAGGTAACGTAGAGTACGCGTACAATTGCCATGATTGGGGTTTGATCTTGTATTCATTGACTTCTTCGTCGCCGCGATCGTACTTGATCTTGGCTGCCACCGAGCCTAAGACCACTGTCAAACTGGTCAACGTCCACCATCTGATGAACCTCCTTTGCTGTTGTCTCTTTTGTCTGGCCTCGACTGAGAAAAATCGTTGTTTCAATTTTTTCGTTTTTGTTTTAATATGGTATGGCGCCCGAGTGAAAGGTCTGGTAGGGATTAGCATGTATTGTATGCTCTGTTTTCCAGATATGTACAACACATTTCGTTTAGGTTTCACATATTTTGATAACGATGAAAAACTTCGCTTCTGCTGTTTTTGTTTCGATTGTTGGCCTTGGGCATATGCGAGTTCAGCCACGGAACTGGCTCGACTTAATGGATGCGAAATATCCATAGTTTGAGCGCCATAAAGGAAAGGGTTAACCGAATTCCATTTAGCTCTGAAAAGTGGTGGAGTTCGATACACCATGCTTTACCCGATGAAGTAATAAGGGGAGTAACTGAGGTTTTTTTGTTTAAAGAAAGTGGTAGTTAATAAAGTCCTGCTCTCACGAAAAGTATATTATCAACTGAGTAACAAGTGAAAAAACAATCAATAGACCAGCGTAACTGAGTTCATAAATTAAACCACCAGAATATTTCAATTTATTCAACCTTTAACGTTAAATATTTTGTGGTTAAAATTTGTAGAGTGCCAGATTTTCAAAAAACACAATCTCAAATCCTGCAGGCGCCACAACTAATCGTTACAATCATCTTGTGAGGTTATGAATGGCTGGGAGTGGAGATTAACATTCTATGTAGAGAGAGACCACAACTGATGCTTGAGGTTTTCTATAAACTCAGTAGAGATATACCGTAAATCGTTGTTCAACAACTTGTCGGTGAATGCAAACAACAACTTTAAGTTCCACAAATCCTCGCTCGACTGCGGGTTAACGGCTTTGTTGTAGAGATCGAGCTTGTCATCGATAATGTTGAAGAGGGATAAACTAGTTGCTTCAGCGTCTTGGTTTTCGTAGAGCAAAACTTGTTTTTCAAATCCATCCAACGCTTGAAATATTTTCAATTTGAGCATTTTCAAGACATCATTGTTAACCGAAATCTCCCCATTTTGAATTTGAAGTGATTTATTTGCG
This sequence comes from Suzukiozyma glaebosa, assembly GCA_030564305.1. NCBI lineage: Eukaryota > Fungi > Ascomycota > Pichiomycetes > Serinales > Debaryomycetaceae > Suzukiozyma > Suzukiozyma glaebosa. Next base: position 244,623 of record JAJLUT010000001.1, read on the forward strand.
TTGGACAATAACGACCCGATTGACGATTCCAACAATTTATAATTCTTCCTCTTGTACACATAGATTGTCAATGACTTTTTGAAATTCTCCAAGAATTCCGAGTTAACATTGAAATCAACCTCGACGTCGAAATAATCCGATGAGTTTATCTTGATACATTGGATTTCATCCAATGTGGGAATTATACACGGAGTTAACATCGTCTTGACATCACCATTCTTCATATCTATAGTCACGGGAGTCTTGCATGGTTTTTGAGTGTCGACATCCCGAATCACAAGACATCGAGGCTCGATAGCTAGCGCCCAAAAATGGCGCAACGCTTGCAAATGAACTTCGTATTCGTTATTGACACTGGGATATATCGGGTATAACGCAGTAACCAATGATGCCACTGCAAAATTGTCCTGACTGATCGCATACTGGCCGCCTCCTAAAAATAGAAACCCTAACGCGGTGTTAATCCCCATGTAATCCCCATAACCCATATCTTTGCAAGTATCGTTGTATAGTATTCGTAACCTTCGAAAAGTCTCTAAATCCCCGGACCCAGCCATGACGACTGACAAACTAAGGGCAAGAAGATTCTGAATGTTGTTAGCACTGTGATGGGCAATTTTTTGGTCGTAGTTATTGGGGATGGTGGAAGCTATATCCATCATGATATCAAGAAAGTGCAAGATCGTGTTTCTGGCCACAACATTGTGTGACGACGCATACTTGATTGCAATTGATAAACAAGTCCCACCCAAAATATTGAAATATGCTAACTGGTCGCTATCCAAATTATTCGGCAGTAATTCATACTTTTGTGCTATGGCCACAGGTATCTCTGATTTGACCCACTCCAAAGAATTACCAATTGACTTCCACATGATCAAGTTCTTGGCTATGCAACGTAACAATAACAAATCGGGTCTAATATAGTCGAGCAATTGTTCAGTGTTGGGGACTTTCAATTTGCCAGCTATGGTGATGTTCTCAGTTTTCATATATATGAACCCCAAAGCAATAATAGCACCGCAGCATGATTTGTTCAATTCGTCAACCGATTGATAGTCTTTCATAGATATGGCAATTGACATTAATCTATCTTCTACATGCGTATCATTGATTCCTCCTAGGTCGTTCCCTCGTCCCAAGTTTATGTATCCAAGTGAGATTCCAGCAGCTAGCCTGTAGCCTTCATGTATCTTTTCAACTTCATTCTGAAAGACCGAACTGGTGATTTGGGATAACAATATTTCACTCATTCGACGGTGCTGTGTTCCGTAGTATAATAACCCAATCCCAATTAATCCTGCGGTCTGAACTTGTATTGGCACGTTCAAGTCATTAGCCCCTTGTGGCAACAAGGCAATAGCATGGACCGATAAAACTTTTGTGAGTTTGTTATCCATGGTTCCCTTTATACTGGCGGCCATACCAATCAAAAGGCCAATACTTGTAAGTGGATGCTTTGGACCCAAATAGTTGTATATGTGCCACTCTTCCAATTTTTTCAAGTGTCCATTCAATCCAAGACCTAATAAGAACCCGGCATGTTGTGAGTTCAAATCTGCGGGTCTATTGAAAATAATCCAGCTCCCTGAGATTCCCTTTGCTTCACGACTAATGCTCAAGCCAGAAGACACTCCGTTGTGAAAATTACCCCACTCAATTGTATTACTAGGTAATGTTCCGTCCGACAAGATTATGTTTGTCATCATTGGAACAATTAGTGTATTGAGATTGAACTTCGGAATTGGGAACTTCTCCGTTAGCAATGGCTTCCTCCCGGAATAAAACAATGCTGCTCTTCCTAATGGGATGGTCAAAGTTCGCAAGGCCACAAGCGCAGCCAATTCTCTTTGTATAATAACCACGTCATATTCATTTGTATCCTCCTCGACTATCAAAGTGGCGCTTTGGGTTTTTGTTTGATGTAATAAGGTCGTGATCTCATAATATCTTCTATCGTAATCAAAAATCAATTTGGTTATTCCAATTCTATCCGCCTCTGCTTGTCCGTCCCAAGGCGAGATGGCAAAATTCTCACCTAACACGCTGGAGATTATTGAGCCAACAGCTTTTGGTTGATTATCTTCATAAACAAACTTACAATTAGTAGACTGATTGTTCGATCCCATTGATATATCTTTCCTGCCTATGAGTTGTAAGGTTTGACTCATCCACTCAAAAGCTGGGTTTTCTTGACAGATCAGAATCGCCTCTTTCAATGGAATAGCGACACCTGCTGGGTATGTTTCCAAGTCACCCTGGGTCATATTGTATTCACACATCATCTCGATAATAGTGTTTGGTCCATATGTAGGTGACACTAATACTTCAAAAAGCTTCAATACACAATGCGTTCGCGGTGTAATGATTATGTTAACTGCATTCGCTTCTTCAGTAAGCTGAGAGAATGTCATATATCCAACAATCTTGTTCTCAAATAAACTAGCCAACGATTGCAATAAATTGGGAGGACTCTCCATAATCAACGTCAGTAGAAACTTTACGTTGGTATCTATAGACTCCTTGTTTTCTGAATAATAACCAGTCCAAGACTCTGGCCATCCCATCCAAGTTGTCAACTGGGCTAATAAAAGTCCAAGCTTATTTCTTATACCTTGAGCCAACACATCTAACCTTGTTTCCTCTCTAAGTAAATGCAATGCAACAACTATATGTGGTATCATATCATGAAGCGCATACGAGCTACTAGAAGCATCATACAAGTATTTAGCTTTTTCCAATAGTGAGGTTATTTCATTCTGTTGACATTCTATACCGCTCGCAAAAGGATATGTCAACGAGAGTATAGTTACAACAAACGCATTCCACTCATCATTAACATCGTCGAGCATCAAAGCTGCTCTCCACAACATCCATATAGTCTCGCTTGTCTTAGATCCTGATAAATACTTGAAACATCGCAAACAACTCAACACAAATTCGTTCTTAGGTTCCAATACCAACTTGATGATGTAGTTTTTTCCAGATTCGGTCAAAATAGCTAGATTCTCCTCACTTGTGCTTACTAAATTTTGTACTTTTGAGTAACTTCCTGAAAGATCAATCTCGGGCGAGACAATGTCCAAGAAAGGATTTATCAAGAGAATTGAATTTGCATTAGTAAGTGCTATGAGAAATCCGTCGTAAACTGAATGCTTCAATGGTAAACACTCAATGCAAGGAAATGTGTACACTGAGTGGTGCTTCGTTGAATTGGCATGAAATAAAAATACACGAGTTTCGTTTGTAGTCGTATTTGACACCGCTATCGCCTCTTGATCTTGGTATACCAATGAGTGTATCTTCAAGGTGTTGTTGTTGGCGTTTTTTCCCAAAATCTCTATTCTGGTTAGAATCATATCCTTTTTCAATAATGGAAATTCATGGATGTTACGAGGCTTGTTCGAAGAATCAGCATAACCAATATCGGTTCCCATTCTCGCTATCGAGGATACATCCGATAATAATGTCGATGTTCGCTTCTTCTCCATATTTGTGGATACGTTTTGATTCAAATCGATATCATCATCTAATATTCGGGACGGATTTGGAGTAGAAAGCAAGGAATGTTTCCTTTTCTTCATGCTACCCGAGATTGACGATAATCCTTTGCTATTCCTTATCGAAGACTTGATGTGGTATAAATTTATTGTTCCATCTTGGGTGTTGTAAGTGGCACATAGAGACGCCAATTTGTTGAACCCATGCTCTGGAAAAGCAACCAACACTTCATTTGTGGAGATGACTGAGGTTGAGGATGTAGTGACTACTCTGAATTCGCCAATTGGATCAACCAATGTCAAGAATTTTGCACTATTGAATTGTTGAGGATGTAGATTGTCTAATGACGTTATAGGCGATTGTTCCTGATCCCGCTCGAGAATTAGTCCAAACTCAAATGCGTGAGCATTTCGTAACTTGAATGGGAAGCTCACCACATAAGACCTGCCATCGGAATAATAAATGTAAGCAGACTTTCTCATACACACCACTAATGCATCCCCTGATGAATTGCGATGATTATTCTTGCCATTGTTAAAATTAGTATACATGGCTGTTACTATTTCATCTTCATAATTCAACTTTTTGGTTACTGCTGAACCTTTAACAATGATAACTTCGTGTTTCGATATCAACAATAGTCGATTCTGCTTGAACAATTTGGCATCGTACCCAATGCATGTAGGAAGACCAATTTCACTTCGTAAATCGAATGCTGGCAATGTTATCAGCAGCCTTGTCTTCATGATTTGCCTAGATCATGTATAGCTTCGTTCTAATGTGGTGAATCTTGATTTGATCTCAATTTTGGTTAGCGCGATAAATCAAAATACTAGAGCTACAACTGGAAAATTCAACCCACAATATCAACGTGATATTAGCTATATACAGATAGGTCTAAGCAAATCAAACGTAAACTACAGTATTTATTCGATGACTCTTGTGACTAAACCGGTACCCACAGTTTTACCACCTTCTCTCAAGTTGAATCGTTGGTTAACTTCGATGGGAGTAGCTTTAGTCAATTCAATTTGCATTTCCACATTGTCACCTGGCATGACCATAGCAGACTGGTCAGTACCTTCTGGGAAAGTCAAAGTACCGGTAACATCGGTGGTTCTCATGAATAATTGAGGTTTGTAGTTACCACCAAACCCAGAGTGTCTACCACCTTCTTCTTTGGTCAAGATATATAATGAGGCCAACACTTTCTTGTGCGATGTAACGGTACCTGGTTTAGCTAAAACCATCCCTCTCTTGACTTCATCTCTTTTGACACCTCTTAACAAGATACCACAGTTGTCACCAGCGAGAGCTGAGTCCAAATCTTTTTTGAACATTTCAATACCAGTAACAGTGGCTTTGAATGGCTTCTCGAAACCACCGACAATTTCAATTTCTTCACCCTTCTTCAAAGTTCCTCTTTCGACTCTACCGGCGACAACAGTACCTCTACCAGAAATGGAGAAGACTTCTTCAACTGGCATCAAGAATGGTTGTTCCAAGTCTCTAACTGGGGTTGGGATCGATTCATCAATAGCGTCCATCAATTTTTCAATAGCTTGTTGACCAATTTCTGGCTTGTTGCCATCCAAGGCGCACAAAGCAGAACCCATAATCACAGGAGTGTTTTCACCGTCGAAACCATAAGTACTCAATAAATCTCTCATTTCCATTTCCACCAATTCCAACATTTCAGGATCGTCAATAGTATCAATCTTGTTGACAAACACAACCAAGTGTTGGACACCAACTTGTCTGGCCAACAATAAATGTTCTCTGGTTTGAGGCATCTGCCCATCAGAAGCAGCGACAACGATGATGGCACCGTCCATTTGGGCGGCACCGGTAATCATATTTTTGATATAATCAGCGTGACCTGGACAGTCGACATGGGCGTAATGTCTTTTGTCAGTTTCGTATTCAACGTGGGATGCGGAAATAGTGATACCTCTAGCTCTTTCTTCGGGAGCTTTGTCAATGGAGCCGTAGTCCAAGAAACTAGCACCACCTTTTTCAGCCAACACCTTGGTGATGGCAGCAGTCAACGTGGTTTTACCATGATCGACATGTCCGATGGTTCCAACATTTACATGTGGTTTGGTACGACCAAACGCAGCATACGATCTGGCAAGTGCTGGACGAGCAACAAGACCAGCTCTTGCAGCAATTCTGAACGAATTAGACAAGTTTTTAATCATGTTAAGCAGTGGTTTTAATCGAAATTCACCAACTGGTTCAAATTTTTCAGTGGGTTCAAAATTTTCGCGAGTAATTTGTGTCGCTTTGATTTGACAATTACATAAGAAAACGACAGCTACAACGATATCTATTGATTTAAAGACACTGGGCAGTTCAACAACTTGATGAGAGGTCGATGTGCCCGATTAGATTATTCTCTCAGTTGTAAGATAGTATATTAAAGTGTACCAGTACACTCGATAGTTCCATTAGGAACAGAGAAGTAAGCTTAGTTTCTTCACGTACTCAACAAGTTATCATCTTCGTGGTCACCCTGTTCGTTCGAGATCAACTCACGTTCGTTTTCAGCCACGATTCTATCGATGGCCTGGCGCTCGGTGATTTCAGCATTGATGCCCGAGTTTTGGAAGTACTCGTAGTAAATACACAACGAAAGCAAAAACCCTTGGAGCAATGCGGCCACCAAGTAACTGACCCACGAGCTCCAGTGGCTTCCCTTGGTGAAGAATAATGTGGCTGTGAACACAAACCCTCCAGGGGTTTGGATACACATCATACCAATCGACAATGTTCCCGGGTGTTTCAAATTGTATGTAGTCCAGATTTGGGGTACGTATTTGATGATTGTGAGCAATGTCGATAGCAATCCGTTAATGTTGGCTATTGTGTACAACACTTTCTTGCCTGAGTAGAGTCCCACGATTATTTGTAACACCGACAAAATTGCATGCACTAACACCAACTTACCCACAGTGACTATACGTTTGTACTCGTGCTTATCTTGCTTGAGTGAGTCGTTGGTGAGTATGAGCACCAACACCAATATCATCACAGCACAGGTGCATTGCACCCCAATTTGGATCAAGTTCAATAACGAGTTCAAACAGTTGAACCCACTCAATTCTCCGGAATAACAACAATTTCTGGCTTTGGTTGAGATTAAGATGATGTTTGTAAACGTAAAGATCGACGACGACGACCCCAAGAATAAGAACTGCGTCGATAACCCTTCACTCGACCGTTTAAGGTATATCCGTCGATACTGGGGAATGTACGATATTATAATACCAAAAGTGATTGCAATTGAAAACGCCAAGTTGACAGAAGATGCCCCTTCAAACTGCGAACATGTGTCGCTCGTTGGCTTCTTGAGTATATCCATCCTTAATAGACGTCAGTCAAGCTATCTAAAAAACGTCACTGAAGTTGACCTGTTGTGTTTCCTGCACCAGGTTTTCAATCAGCCAGTTTCAATGACGGCGATTTTGCAACCAAAATTGTAGAGAGAAAGTCACCATGTAGAACTATTACTGCGCAGTTGTAAATGATCAGTTCGATTTACCTGAGCTTAGTGCAACTAATGATGCAAAGTTCATGTCAGAATCTTGAGGATTGGTTGATATCACTCAATTCGTGAGGTATTACAACCAAAACAATTTTGATCAAAAGGTAATGCCTATCTAAACCATGTCTGTTCCATCGAGCTCTTCATATCTTGATGTATCACTTGTGACACTTCCATTGATATGTTAATATTTACATCAAGTGAGATCAAGACCGCGGAAAAATCAGGAACGAGAATACACCAAGAACCACATCTCATCACGATTTGATGGCGTCCTGGGTGAAGAAGGCGGCACAGGAGAAGGATGGCCGACTAGTGCCTGCATCGTCCAAGTGGATAGCCCAACAAATGCTAAACGGACTGGGAGTTGTCAACGATGAGTTTGAGTTCCGGTACAATACATTGAAATTGATGGTTGATGATTTACGACGCTTCGACGTTACAGCATTAGCTGATCAAGAGATTGCTTCGCTGCGCGAGCACACATTCAATGCAACCACTGCGCATGTACTCAACTCACAAGCGTTGTTGTCGCCAAACCATACGCTTTATAATACCGACAAACACAATGATAAACAACATGAAACAACGATATTACCTGATGATTTGGACAACCCAACCAATCTTGCTCAATTGCCAAGTCCAATCACATTCCACAGCTCAAAATTAGGACCAATCGAACAAAGTACCTTGACCGATATCGTGGTGACCAAAACGCCGGCTCTACAAATCACTGAACCTCCAAAACGACCAGAACCGAAACCTACCAAGCAGGCAGAGCCTGCTAAAGCCTCATCAAGTGTACAGCAAATGCTGGAGATATTCAACGAACTACGACTGCAGAAATTTGATTTGCCTAAATTTCCCAAGATGGCCTCGCCCCAACTTGAACTTATGTCGAGACCCAAACCAGAACCGCCAGTTTTACCTGAGATTGATAATGATGTTAATGACGACGAAGGTAACGATTCAATTCAGGCAATACAAATTGCCATCAGGAAAAGCATCGCCGAGAAGAGGAAATCAATGCAAAATCGACAAAGCGCACTGAATAAATCCGTTGACACAATTCCCAACGAGTCGCGACCTTTCTCAGTCATTCACCAAGTTACAAGCACCAACAACCATCGAGATAACAGCTCGCTAATACCGGCACAACCAGAACCGGCTGACAAACCTCATGTAACGAATAATGACCTGACAAAACAAATGTTCACAACTACATTTGGTCCAACCATTCCCAACAACCAAACACCTCGAGCCTCGTCGCACTACAAAACCCCGAAAAAGAAAAGCTCCATGTTTGTCAGCCTACCATCAAAAGAACCAATTCCAATCTCGTCGTCGAGAACGCTTGCGAATACTAGACTCTCACAATCGGTGAGATCAAAACAGCCGAAACTAACGGAGAAACTCGAATCGGTGTTGAAAACTGACGAAAAGAAGTTTGTGATTTCCGACACACTATCACCAGTCAAACTACCAAATTCATTTAAAAGAACACATCTACCACCACCATCAGTTACAGAATCGAAATTACCGATACTCACCAAGACACAACCCCTACCACGACCTAACTCAAATGTCTCGAGTTTATCACCAATACCTACAAAGTTGGAAAGCTCAGAAAGATTTAAAAGAAAAGATGATTCAGTGCTGCCAACATTGCACTCACCTGAAATGGAAAACAATGCTTCAAGCGTCAAGGCTACCCGCGTTTTTGACATTCTACCCAAACCAGGCCCTTCGATTTCACATCAGTCTGATAAGCACTTCAAGCCTCATTCCACTAATCTAAGTACATCTTCGAAACTGGGCCAGATTCGAAGTAGGTCTCCACAGAGGTCGTCTCCGATTCGAAAATTTCAAAAGTTAACTGAAACTAAATCGAGAAGTCGAAGTCGTTCACCGGAGAGGGGTATACTACTCAATCGTGGATTGCATAAACCCATAATTTCGAATTCACCATCAGCTTTGATAGTAGAGTCTGACAAACCCGCACCACAGGGGAGAGAAACAACTGACAAGTTCAAAATATCAAGTAAAATGAACACCTCAAAAGACAAGATAACGAAGACCAAATATAAGCCTGCTACGAAAAACAAGTTCTTGAGTGCGAACTTGAACAGGTTGAGTCCTGTCAAAATTGATGGTCAATCGTCGATTTATGGAAATCGCATCATAGAATCACCTATAAAGACTGGTTCTTATAGTGTAAACGATTTGCAAATCAAGCGCCCAATATATTCAGAATCGATTGCGTCGCTCAAAAGAGATCTTGCCACTAGCATTGAGAATTCTATGAATCCCAAGAAAATCCTATTAACAAAAAGATTTGAGCTTCCTAAACCCAAAGAGGCTGTTAAGATTGATGATACTGTGGGATCTTTATCTATAACATCTCATCCGAATCAGTCCATCAAAGATGATACCACGTACAAGCCCAGTCGAGCCCCTATCAAACAGACTTCTCGCCATCAAACGCATCTTGCAAATAATGGGAAAGTGGAACTTAAGTCAACTGACGTACCGACGTTGGCTAAGAAAACTAGAAAAGCAGTTGGGAATTCGATTCCGTTACCGGATGCTGCCAGAGGTATAGTGCCTGGTGACAAGCGTCGAAGATTAAATGGAGCGAATGTGAGTGCGAGTGGTAACAAGCGAGAGATACTAACTAGGACTCCGAATAAGTCAAGAGTGATCAATAATGCTACTCCTCTCAAACATGTTGATTCATCGAATATACTACCTGATATCCTCACTGATGACGAAGACAATATCACGGTTGAAGCAATAAAAAATAGAACTATCAGGCCATGGGCAGCAACTCCCGAGCTCTTGCGACGGGTTACCAATCAAACAAATATTGACCCTAGTCGTATCTTTGGGGAAGTGAAAATACACATAGATGAGGTTTTTGATTCACCTACATCCAAGGAAAGAGGCAAGCAGTCGCCAGCAATCTCCCCAATCAATCCGGATAGATTGAAGGAACAGAGAGAATATGCAATCAAAATGGGATATAACTAAATAGTGTGTATATATTCTGGGTAATTACGGTCTATTTACATTGATCGTCTAGCTAAAGCAGCTTGTTTGTTCCACGTAGCGAGCCATTGTGGTGCTTCTGCTTTTGGCACCACAAATAATCTTAAAGCATTATCGAAAAGTGGGACCTTTGGAGATGGATTCATCAATGCACTATTGATGGCGATTTTCTTCCCCACTTTGATCAACCCACCAGCTTCCGTCTCCATATAACAATCAAGTTTCTTGACGGTGAAATTTGCGTGCTTGGGATCTTCGAACCATTCTCGAGGTCTATTCAAAATCAATTCAATGATCTCTAGAGGAGTAGACAATTCACTGATTTCCGCTACGTAATCAAACTCATCTATAGTAGGATATAGTATCATTGCTGGTATTATTAGTTGAGAGTCATGATCCTTTTCGTCTTCTAAACGGATTTGAGCATCTTTCAAGTAATCTCCGGGATTATTAGTTTTCAAAAGGGTATAATGTCGCAACTTGATTGAATTCTCCAAGACAGTTTGCTTCAACTTTGCCATCGCAAGTTCTTTCTCCTTCAACTCCTTGGCTTTCTTGAGCTTGTTTTCCTTAGAGATGACGGTCTCTAATACTTCTTTCATTGCCGAGTTCTCTGGATCTATAGAGAGACCATATTCCAAAATCTGCTTTGCTTCTTCGTATCTATCAACAAGAAAAAAAGCTTTTCCTGATCTGTAACATGCCTTGACATTCTTACCATCTATAAGAAGAACTTTTTTGCAATCCTCTATGCATCTTCTATAGTTCTTTATTTCTAAATTACATGCAGCACGGTTCAAGTAAAGTGATGCATTTATGCTGTCGACATCACATTCAATGTCAATTCCTTTTGTGTAGAACTCGATGGCGTTCTTGTAATCACGCATCTTATAACAGTCATTACCTTGATTCTTGAAATTTGTGGCGATTTCATCTGGTTCCCCATCGTATGCCAATGCTCTAAGCGCTTCAAGCTCAACATTATCCCCTGCTTTCGCATCCTCGTCTAGCTCTGTCATGAAAAATGGTAACTTGTTGAGCTCAGTCATGACATCTTCAGCAGTTTTATTTGTTAGACTTGACAATTGTGGTGGCAATTCTGGTTCACCAGGTTTGGGAACATACTTTCTTTTCTCCCACTCAGACAAGAGCTGGTCTATCTTACCATCTTCTTCCGCCATTTGCACTATTAAACAAAGCGATTGATTTGGTTCATTGATAGATGGATGCGAAAAAAAATCATCGCTAAATTGCAACCCTTTTGTGTGTTTACATTTAAATCTACATGCTCTATTAAAATGCTATATTTTTGGAGAATTGAATCAATTACGTGTGTAAGCAGGGGAATCCATGTTTTGAATCAGAAGCGGAACTCTAATGTAGACCCTTTCCCCGTTAGGACATTTGAATTTCAACTTTAGGTAGTAAATTCTTGCTAATGTACAGAATTGAAAGTCGGGAATCAAGCAGAAGTCAGTCGAGTGATTCGAGGGTTGGACGATATTTTTCATATCGATGCTGACGCTGAACTTTTTGAAATATTCAACAGCCTTGACCGTTTTCCCGTTTTGTGTTTTCTCTTTAGTCTCCCAGGCGATTGAGCTGATGGAATTACCTTCAACGTCAGTTCCGTCGACCTGAATTGTGGGATTTTGTATCTTCAAGTGATCATACCTAGTCGCCAAGTTAGCCAAGCATTTGACGTCTTTGACAAGTTGTTTGTCAATATTCAACTTTTCCGCGCCATGTTCTTTCATCAATTTCGAGAGATCGTGGGCATAGTTTTGAAACCTTTTGATGGTCAATAAATCAAAATTCTCAGTGCCTTTTCCTTTGTAGTCGAATAACATATCTGGATGAATAACAACTGGTATTGGGAGAGCTTTAGATTTGATGGTGCATACAATCAATTCAACGCTAACCTTCTTGAAATCGGGAGGTGTCGAAAAGCCCTTTTCCGAATTGAAGTACTCGAGATTGATCGGTATGCTGATTTTGGTAACTGGTGGTGGCGACCCAGGTTTAACGTATTTGGGAACTTGTAAATAGCTTACTCTGTATTCGATTCTAGGTGTGTTAAATGCAGCTAATCCTAACACCTTGGATTGGCCAAAAACAGTTTTCTTTTTATACGCATAGATTGCATGATATGCATTGGATCGACTGGTGCTCTTTCCATGTTCTGTGGATGCTGGTTTTTGATAGTATGATTGTGACATTTTTGATAACTCGAGCGCACTAGAAGTAGGTCGTAATGCGTTGGTATTGTTTGGGTCTCGCGATTCTTGAGGCACTAATGATAACTCCTTACCAGTCGCAATGATTTCTTGGATCTTCTCAACCATATTTGAATAGATTAATCTTGCTTCCTCCAGGATCATGGCTCGATTCAACTCAAAAATAGAGTTTGTAGATGAGATTACTCTCAAGTAGGCTGAGACTTCGTTGGCAACAACGTATTCGTTCGATGGTGGTTTGGGTGACATGACTCCAGTTCGGAATAACGACTCATAGTCGGACTCTTTACCAATTATTCTCGCACTGATGCTATAACTGATGGAATTTTCTGGGAATGCAAAATCATTTGTGTAACATGAATACTTCAATTTGGAGTTTGGATCAGCCTCAACTGTAGGACTAGTAACCCCATTGACCTTGTCTTCTTCCACAGCTTTCCATTTTTGTCTCAACGTATTGATGGCTTCATATTTTGATACACCAAGCGTCGATGGAAGTTGCAAATGTTTCACTAAACCATGTTCACACGTACTATCCAAGAGCTTCTCTGGTAATTTAAATGCAAAAAATTTCTTATACGTTATGTTTGGCTGTAAGATTCGTTTATGGTCTAGTTGGACGCGAGTATTATCGATTGGATCATACGTTTCCATTGGTTTGTGTGGGTCACTTATTTCGTCCGACAATCTATCGAGATTGGCATCATTGTACGAGGCAGCAAAATCAAACATGGTTAAAAACTGGGTCACACTCGTGGGGTACTGAACTACCGATTGCTTATTGTTCATATTAATTTCAGAACCTTCCAACACAACGGCAAACATATCAAATGGAATCGTCTTTTCGGTTTTGTTGTTTATCAATATAAACCCATAAACGTAATCCCCTTGCTTCAACTCCATCGACAAGGGATCAATTATATTTGGTTTCACACCAACTTTCCCAACCTTCTCAGTAAAGAATAGTTGCAACTTCAACAGCTTTGACACATTCTTATTTGTCGACGATAATCGCTTCAACTTGTGGACATTACCCAAGATTGTATCGTTGTTAACTTCTGCATTTTCACCTGAATTTGCAGCGTTCTCCGACGGCACTTCAGTGAAGAAATCAGTATGTGATGCAGTGGACGCCAATGAGTCTGCCGATACCTGCGGTGTCAACTCATAATCTGGAAGTAATTGCTCGTTTTCTGTTGTTGGCGTCAAATTCATGGATACAGTGTTCCGATACATTTGGTACGACGGAAGAATGTTCAACAACTCCAGGTCCTCTTTGACTATGCCGTCCTCAGCAGCCTGTCGGCGGATGATCGACGACAATCTCAACTTGTACCTGTTTCTATTGTCCATCACTTCATCAACAACAGTTCTGGTAGACTTTCAAATTTCAATTACGACTGGCGTGAATTCATCGTTAATTTTATGCACTAAATTCCAGCTACAGAAAAATATCGGCCTACAATAATGGCAAAGTAACCGTATGGAACAGTTAGTCCCAATGTTCATTATTCGTTTTCTATAATTACAGGCACATGTAGAAACATGGAGTCGCCGTTGGCAAGTTTCAAAATTATTCGGGCGTAGTACAATCGCGCCATGATACATGTTTGGAACGAGGGAACCAACGTTACTTGTTCGTTCATTCTTTCAGCACCTTTGACTTGGCAATCGCGTAAATCGAGTTGGAGATCAAATTTCTTGGTGTAGAGTGATTTATCGTCACTCATCTTCTCCTGGCTCCACGGCATCGAGTTGAGTTTGTTGTACACTCCATGTCCGGTATCGGTTTTGGACACAATTTGAAGGTTGGAGTCGCTAACCACAAGATGCTTATATTTGGTACTCATCGTCGCGAGCGATTTGATATCCCGAAACAACTGCGTCTCTAACTTGATCAAATCGTTTCCAATCTTCTTCACAAGATAGGTAATGTCTTTCAAGTACTCTCGACATTGAGTGATGACTATAGTATCAAACGTGGCGGCGTCTTTTTTCTTAGTGTCAACTTCTTGATCGGAAAAGCACATGTCGTGAGATATATCCAAAGGGATGTAATGTTTCTGAGTACGCAATGTCAATACAATCAACTCACAGTGGATCGACTTTACTTCTGGTAGTGATTTTGATTCTCCTTCAACAAAATATGATAACTCCATAGGAATCTCGATCCGAGTCTTGTATTTATCTTTGACTTTGTACTTCAATGGCGGTACATAGTCGATTTTGTACTCTTGTTTCGGGGTCGATAATGATATCATACCCAATATCTTTGAATTTCCAGTCAAGGACTTCTTTTTATATGCCCCAAGATACTGGTATGAGTTGTCGTGTTCACGTTTGGAGTTTTTACGCAAACTATCTTTGATAGCTCGATCTGCAACGTCGTAGAGCTGACGGGTTTTGGCCATCCTTGAGTTTCGTGAAGTTGTGGGTGTGAGTGACATGAAATCCAGTCTGCGATCGCATGGAAGTCGTATGAGTTCCTGACCCAAACTAATCTTTTCTCGAATTGAGTCAACGAATGCTTTATAGAACAATGCGGACTCGCGATTGATCAATGCTCGGTTATAGCTGGTTAGCGGATTAATCTTAGGAATGACTCTGATAGATCTACTATCTTCATTCGCCACCACATACTGATCTTTCGGGGTGTTGTACTTGTAGTCGGATGCTTTGCCAATGACTCTGGCGTTTACGCTATAGCTGATGGAGGAGTCGACCAATGCGAGATCTTTCACCTGGAAGTCCTTGGCTAGTAGTTGTGAGGGCGGCACCCCATACCTAGGCGCACCAAACGTAGGTGGTACTTCGGTGTGACTGGCAATATCATGGAATTCACAAGCATCATCTAACAATTTTTCGGGGATTCTGAATGTGAAGAATCGTTTGTAGACCACGCCTGGCATGAACATTCGTTGTAGGTCCATCGCGAGGATGGTGTTATCATAAGGATCGGTTTCACCCTCGCACCAGTCGTATGGGTCACCATTGTCGGTCACCAAACGATCGATATTGGAGAAGGACCACGATGCAAACAAGTCCAACATGTTTAAGAACTTGAAAGTGGTTCGCCTGCGTTCGGTGTCCACGTAACCGTTTTTGTTTTCCAAGGTGACAATCATGCCCTCAAACACCACATATACCATTTCAAATGATATAGGTGCTGTCGATGTGTTTAGGAAAGTGACGTATCCATGAATGAAGTCTCCTTGTTTGAACTCAGTCAAAGTAGGATCGATAATTTCTGGTTTCATGCCCTTTTGGCACACTTCTTTGGTGACAAATGTGCGTATTTGCAAGTCATGAGATATGGGATTATCAGTTTTGGAAAGATTGGGGATGTTGTGTACGTTTGCGAGGATGGTGTCTTCCCATATTTTGATATTCTCTTCGTTGAACTCAGTATCGATTTCGGGGAAATACTCGCCAAACCGATCTTCTGTAGGCGACACAACGGTCGAGAGGCATATGGGTGTGTTTGAGCCCGAGTTCACAGGCGTCATTTCGTACATTGGTGGTTCCACTCGATAGTCTTCATTCGATGGCCTCAAGGTCTTGGATATAGTAGCTCGAAACATTTCGTACGAAGGCAAGATGTTGTTAACTATCTCTTCGTCATTCTTGAATGGCGGTGGATCTGATATCGACAAGCGATCTAGCTGCTTGTGGTTACCATCCATACTGCTGATATCGGTTCAGTAAATCTAGTACGATGGAAATGCCATCGTGAATATTACATACAGGGCTGAAGGTTTGTATGTACCGAAGAATTGTGGAGCACCGATAACATCCAGAGAAGAAGAGAAAAAGATGACAAGTAGCAGAGTATACTGATGTTTTGAAGTGCTCACATATACTTTTACGACCACTTGGTTTGATAACATAATGATAGTTTTGACTAGTCGATGCAAAAATATTATTTACCTGGTTTTGCAAATGACCAAGACAAGTGATGGCATCACCGAGACCAAAGTTGTGATGACCAAAGCAATACTAAGACGGTTATTTCACTCACACGCCGTTAGTTATACTATATTGTGCTCCGACCACAACTGGTAATTTCTCCGGAGTTCCAACACTAGTAGTGATAGAGATTGATGAACCATGTTAACAGTATCCTGTAGTTGAACTGTTGATAAGTTGGTATAATGCACTGTAGCTTATATACTCTGTGTCAGACCCAGCTTCTGTCTAAACTGGATGTCAAAGTCATCATCCCCAGTCACACTAGCGGAATAATTGAATTTGATTTCGATATCTAAGCAACAACCAGATAAGGTATTATTCTTTTTTACAACTAGACAAGTGATACTTGAGATAATATACACAAACAACGAATGAAAGAAGTCATATCAGCACCCCGAAGCAGTTTCCGGTTCGTGAAGACGCTCGTCACGTTTATAACTGTGGTTGGTTTACTATACTACTATGGCTATGGCTTGAATACATTGCAGTTGCAACCAATAGACACGATAACTCGACTGGATCCTTACAAGATCCTCAACGATCCCCTACGGGATAGGATTGGGAAGCCTACGCTCGACCCTGACGAGAAACATTTGCACAGAGGCAAGTCTGCCATGATTGCTTCAGACGTTCCCTTGTGTTCGACCATGGGGAAACAAATTTTGCTCCAGGGGGGCAATGCCGCCGACGCAGCAGTCACTGTGGCCCTATGCATTGGGTCTATCAATTCACACTCGTCTGGCATTGGTGGTGGTGGGTTCATTTTATCCAAGATGCAACACGACATCATCTCGATAGATGCTCGAGAAATGGCGCCAGAACGAGCTCACAAGAACATGTACAACAAATCGCCCATCTTATCTAAGATTGGTGGGTTGGCCGTAGCCATTCCAGGTGAGTTGGCAGGATTGTACGAATTATACTCACGACACGGATCGGGCCAATTGTCGTGGAAACAACTATTCGCCCCTGTGATCGAGCTAAACTACCGGGGCTGGAACTGCTCACTAGTGTTTGACATAATCCTCAAGTTGGAAAATGACTTGGTGTTGTCGAAAGTACCCAAAATTAAAGACCAATGGGATTTCATCTACAACAACGAGACCATGACCCAAGACCGCCAGTTGAAACGCGAAGGAGACTGGATCACCCGCCCCAACTATGCCAGGACCCTCGAGATTATTGCCGATAGTGGGTCGGCCGATATTTTCTACGACCCCAATGGTCCCATTGTCGATTCGTTAGTGAAGACGACTAATCAATTGGGCGGGATATTGGATAGACACGATTTCACCCAATACCAAGCTAAAGTCGAGGCCCCCCTAAGCACCAATATCACTTTACCCAACGGGCGTAAGTTGAATGTGTTTACTGCCAATGGGGTGTCGTCGGGGTTAGCGCTAGTGTCGGGGTGGAATTTCTTCAACCGTATCTACCATGCTGACGACTCGGACTTGACCATCACCCACAAGATAATCGAGTCGTTCAAGTGGCTTGCCAGTGTCCGAACCCGGTTGGGGGATGTTGATGACGACCGCAAGCGCAAAATCACGCACAAGTACTTACAATCGGGCTGGATAGACGAGATATTACAAGATGGCGGATACAGCGACGAGCAAACATTTCCCTGGAAGCACTACGACCCTAAGTTTGACATTGTCGACAACCAAGGCACATCGCACTTCTCGATTATTGACAAGGATGGCAATTCGATCGGGATGACCACTACCGTTAATTTGCTTTTTGGGTCAATGGTGTACGATAACGCCACTGGAATCATTCTCAATAATGAGATGGACGATTTCTCTACACCCAAAATTAGCAATGCCTTCAATTTGACTCCCTCAATCTACAACTTTATTGGCGCCTACAAACGGCCATTATCGTCGACATCACCCACCTTGGTGATTGACGAAGAGTCGGGCGAGCCCGACTTGATGATTGGTGCTGCCGGAGGTTCGCGAATCCCTACCACAGTGCTACATGCCATCATTAGGCTCTACTACCAAAACTTCACCATACTCGATGCATTGGCGTATCCACGACTCCACCACCAGTTGATCCCGCAACATGTTATGGTTGAAGATGTGAATATATTTGACCACGAACACTCCCCACACCTACGCCACCAACTCGAGAAACTTGGCCACTCCATCGAAGAAACTGGCACTTTGACGTCGATGAATGGAATCAAGCGTAATGGCGAGTACTTGGAAGGTGTGAGTGATTTCTGGAGAAAGCACGGCGAAGCCGATGGCTACTAGAGCAGTATAGAATAGAATATATAGATACACTCAATACAAACCATGTCAAACCCAACTACCACATTTCATCGTTTCGGTTTCCGCGTGGTGATTTTTTGATTTCTGTTGGGAACTTTTGAAGTGGGGAGTGATTTTGCAGCACAATATATAAACCAAAGAAAACCCACCTAGAAACATCAGAGACAAAGCTGGGATTGAAGATGTGGGTTATAAAATGTCACATGACGTATTGTACTACCTGATTGAACTACTAACTCGACTAGGATTGGTATTATGAGAAGATCCCACATAGGGTCTACAAAAGATGAAACAACTCATTAGGAGTGAACGTATGCTCCAGACATTTCAGCATCACGGCAAGACTTCAAACAGGTTTACTTTGTCTACAACATGATTATCTGGAATACATCGATACCACTATTCAATCTTCAGTTCATGGTAAACGCATATTATCAAACTCCCACCCACCCAGCCACACATCATCTCACAGCCAATGGCGCCAGACCGGAGTCATCGCCAGAGTGGCGGTGGTATATCCCTCACTGGTGTATGCAATACCAGTTAATATCGCGGTTATTGCCCTGGGTGATTGCCAGTGAGCAAACCTGCCGATAACGCCTATACCACTCCGAAGAAAATATCCATGATGAGCAGTGCCATGACAATGGCGATAATCTGTAACTTAGTTGTGTGATTTTGAAGAATGATTGAACTTGATCAAGATTAGTCGCTCGGAAGAGTAGGTATGTCTGAATAGTAACTGGATAAACCTTCTACCCATTTTCTCATCTACAGCCAATCATGTTGTCGTGAAATTTCGGAGTTTGCGACTTTGGGAGTTTGATGCAGTGAGCCAGAAAATATCAACTTTAATCATTGATCAAGTATGATGACTGCCCCACACCCCCGGATTGGCGCCGATTTTTAGTGTGTGCACCCCAATAAATTGAGCCCAATGCAAAATTGATTGGGTGATTAGCGGCAGACAACTATATAAATTTTATCGAGTCTCCTGGAACACAAATTTTACAATTCCAGTTTTTGTTGAAAGCAGTTGTGTGTATTGTTGATCAGGGTTACACATATAGACAACTACACAACTAAACAAAACATACCATGGTATCAACGTTTGAATTTCAAGATGATTTGCAGAAATTACCCATCCCCGATCTCAATGAAACCTGTGCTACTTACTTGAAATTACTTAAACCATTGCAAAGTGAAAAGGAACATGGCAAGACCATAGAAGCCGTGGGCAAGTTTTTGAAAACGACGGGACCTTACTTGGACCAGGAGTTGAGAAACTACACCAAGTCGAGGAACTCGTACATTGAACAGTTCTGGTACGACTCGTACTTGAGTTATGACTCGCCCGTGGTGTTGAACTTGAACCCGTTCTTCCTCTTGGAAGACGACCCATTCAACAACGACTCGGCATCAAACCCCCAAATTAAACGTGCCACCTCCTTGACTGTGAGCTCGCTCAAATTCATCCAGGCGTTGAAGAATGAAACTTTGCAGCCAGACATGTTGAAGAATGGCAAAGCCTTGTGCATGTACCAGTACTCAAAGTTGTTTGGAGCTGCCAGAATCCCCACCGCCGATGGCTGTATCATGCAGTCAGACCCAACATCGAACCACTTGGTGGTGATGTCGAAATCGCAGTTTTACTGGTTTGACGTTTTGGACTCCAAGAATAACATTATCTTGTCGGAGTCGGAGTTGATGGTCAACTTCACGAGTATCATTAGAGACTCGTTGAAAACATCGCGTAACGACGTGGCCAAGTCTTCGTTTGGAGTTTTGACAACTGAGAATAGAAGAAACTGGGCCAACACCAGATCGCAAATCTACAATAATCACACCAATAATGCCATCTTAGATATTATCGATAAGGCGTTGTTCATTCTTTGCTTGGACGATATCGAAATCACCGACTTGTCGGAATTATCTAAAAATATGCTTTGCGGTATCTCCACTTTAGAAAAGGGTATCCAAGTTGGTACATGTACTAATAGATGGTACGATAAATTACAAATCATCATCACCAAGAATGGTAAGGCGGGAGTCAACTTTGAACACACAGGTGTCGATGGTCATACGGTTTTGAGGTTTGTATCTGATATCTACACCGATTCCATTTTGAGTTTTGCCCAATCAATCAATAACAACTCACCATCATTATGGAAGGATGTTACCACCAACGATGATTTTGCTCAAGAAAACTTGATCACCATCCCGAGAAAATTAGAATGGGATTTGACTCCTGAATTGTCCTTGAGTTTGAGATTCGGAGAAACCAGATTGTCGGATTTGATTAACCAGAATGAGTTCAAGCATCTAGAATACAAGAACTATGGGGCATCCCAAATCAAAAAGATGAAATTCTCCCCTGATGCTTTTGTACAGATGGCATTCCAGGCTACATATTACGCATTATACGGGAAAGTCGAATGTACTTACGAACCAGTAATGACGAAGCTGTTTTTCCATGGTAGAACTGAGGCAATCAGAACTGTTAGTGACGAATCAAATTTGTTTGTTAGAAAGTTTTTTGACTCGAAAGTTGCAAACGCAGACAAATTCAAACTTTTGAATGATGCCTGCAACGCACATTCATCCCAGACTCGTTTGAGCGCGCAGGGTAAAGGTGTAGACAGACATTTGTTTGCCTTGTTTTCAATCTGGAGAAGATACGTGGATGATTCGATAGAAAATGAGGACCATCACGATGAGAATTCATCAGATACCACTGTCACTGACTCGCATTTGTCAGCAGAAGAGCTCCGAGACCTTCCATCAATTTACGCTGATCCAGGTTGGGATAGATTGAACACAACCGTGATTTCCACTTCGAATTGTGGTAACCCTTCATTGAGGTTATTTGGTTTTGGTCCTGTTTCTGCAAATGGGTTTGGTATTGGTTATATCATTAAAGATGATTCCATCTCTATTTGTGCGGCCTCTAAGCATAGACAAACTGAAAGATTCCTTGTTACTCTTGAATCGTATTTGACCGAAATCCTTTCAATGTGGAGACACGAACAAGAGATTGCAAGACTCTCCGAGAAATTAACTGAGACTATTGCACACCCAACACCAAAACCCAATAACATGTCGAGTCTATTAGGTGGATATGGTTATTTTGACATGGGTGATGCAGATTTGAAGAGTAGAGGACCCTCTCCAGAACCTCCATTCCTTAATAGATTGAACTCTACTTTCTCGGTTAGAGAAATTGGAAAAAAATTGAGATTGGCCGAATATTGATATTATTTATTTGCATCAACTTTCAATTCTGTTACTCATTAGCGGGTGCTCAGCATATCAAATTTATATTGATTAATTGATCCTTTGATACTGCTGCTGATGATAAACTTTTTTATTACTAGGTTATTGCTACTTGTTGGCTGTAACTACTACTATTTATTAAGTCATTATTGACTACATTATTTATTATTTATTATTTATTATTTATTATTTATTGACCTATTTATTAGATACTTTTGTATATTTATACATTATTTATCGATTATTGATATTGTACATCTATGTAGAATAACAGTCTTTGCAATAATAACGTCAACGAGCATTTGGAGTCGAGCGACAATGTTCAACCGTCACAGCGGTTCATCTAAATACCGAACCCTTCATTCAAAGCATTTCTTATATTTGCTTTATTCTTGGTTGCATTCTTATTGAATCGTCCAGCTTTTGGTACCATCGAAAGACCACCACTTGCTTTAGCACCAGGGGGTCCAAGATTTGGGGTAGCACCTAGTTGCGGTGGTGGGTATCCATGTGGAGGCGGACCATACGGCTGAGGTGGATATGGTGGGTAGTTGACCGGTGGGTAATATCCAGGATGGCCGTTTGGAGGGGGTGGATAGTAACCATTCGGTGGTGGATAGAATCCCTGTGGTGGCATTTGCGGCCAACCTGAGGTCTGGCTGGGATTTTGCGGTGATTGCACTGTTGGCGAACTGTAGGGCATATGTGGTGGGTAACCCATTGGATACATTGGCGCACCATACGGCTGAGGGAATTGTGGATAACCGACTGGCGGTTGTTGTTGCGGTGGTAACTTTGGATGTGGAGGTCCCTTGAAATGGGCTGGCTTGCTTGTATTTTGCTTTGTTTGCTGGTTCACAGCCTCTGGTTTCATCGGTGGCATGGTGTTACTATTTTGTGATGGCACAGATGTTCTAGTAGGGGTCGATGCCCTTGATTTCTGTTGTGGGGACGAGCCGTTGGTGTTCACACTTTCCTTCAGATATCTTTGATCGTCAGGTTCCTCCACAGGCAACGAGGGCAATTCATTTTTGTTCTCTTGTATATGCTTTCTTCTAGCCGTTGAGTTGTGTGCTTTCCCAAGTTTTGGTTGATCATACGCTGATCCTGATTGGTATCGCTGTTCATTCTGCTCAATTGGCTTTAGTGGTTGCTGCAATTGTTGTCGTTGTACAGAAGGATTGTTTTGTTGTTGGTGGGGTTGCTGTGGAGATGTTGGTTGGTGTTGATTCTGCGAAAACTGTGCATGTTGTTGAGCATGAAAGTATT
The DNA here is from genome assembly GCA_030564305.1 of Suzukiozyma glaebosa. Lineage (NCBI taxonomy): Eukaryota > Fungi > Ascomycota > Pichiomycetes > Serinales > Debaryomycetaceae > Suzukiozyma > Suzukiozyma glaebosa. The sequence goes on from JAJLUT010000001.1 coordinate 267,749, forward strand.
GTTGTTGCTCTTTATGTTGCTTTTGCGTTGAAAGATTACGAGTTTGATTATGGTTTGGTTGTACAGGCTGATGCACCGATAATTGGTTGGAATACGGCTCTTGTTCGCTAGCAGGTACATCTGCAAAAGAATTTTTGTTCTTGCTATCGATGGGCAGTGGGATGCTATCCATTGTTGCCCGTATCTGATCCATTGTTTGTTGTATTTTATGCTCGACAGCATCACCAGAGTCAGTATCAGAAATCTTACGAACAGGTTGTCGCTTAGGTGATGTAGACCTTCCTTTCGATGGTGACGCACTACGCGATGCTCGAGTTTTCTGTGGAGTTACATCAGACAGGGTCCTATTGTTTCTCTCTGGTGATGAAGTTTCAATATTAGGAGCTGGGAATTCCTCATTGACAAATTTATTTGGTGATTGCAGCCTTCGTTTGAATTTTGTAGGGGTTCCTGGGGCTGAAATGGGAAAAGCTCCAGTACCGACACCTGGAGGTGGCATGATTGGCATGAACGGTATGGAATTCTTCGGATCCATCCCTGGCATAGGCATTGGGAAATAACCGAAAGGTGGGAAGCCAGGAATTGGTGGCATCATTGGTACATACTGTTGGTTTTGCTTGCCACCTGCTTGCGTATTTGAATTTTCATCATGATTCTCAGCAATTTCATTCGCACCCGTTGCCTTGTGCTGCATCTCTGGAGACTTGCTTCGAGATTTAGAGTCAATCGAAGGTGGTCGCAATTGCTGATTGTTTGGGACTGGATTTTCAGGTAGCTCTGGGCGCTGCTTCTGAATGTTTGACCCAAAAGAATTCGATTCATGTAATCCATAAGCCTCAGTTTTATTGAGTGTGTCATTTTCACGACTAATATCTTTCGTAGGAGATCTTGACCTACTGAATTCACGTTTTGTTGGAGAATGTGATCGGCGGTTGGTAATGGCCTCAGAATTTGTCGAGCGCAAAGTATTGTTGGGAGGTGGCCTTTCGTCATTAGGTGATCGCAACGGGGGTGGTCTTCGCTTATGTAAAGATTTCGAACTTGCTGATTGTTTCGAGAAGGATGATCTGGCTAAGGATTCACTGATATTGTCAACATCCAAGTCATTCAACCCTTTCAAATAACTTCTATAATCCGAGGATGCATCATCTTCATTGTCATTCATTAGAAAGGTCGAGTTGCGCGGTACTTCTAATTTGAACTCATCATCGTCAAATGATATATCAGGTAACAAACCTTTCAGTTGTTTTCTCTCCTTCGCAGGTATTGGTAATGCGGTTGTTTTTGCAAGCTCGGGAATACTTGTTCTTTCATGGGATTTATCGTAACTTGATTCGGAAACGGTTTTTGATTCTCGATGAGTTGGTTCTTTAAATATTTCCAAGTACTCCGAGGTTGTCATTGTTTGCTCTGTGATAATCAACCATTTTTGGAATCCTTTCAAGCCAGCTTCGACCACGATAGATCTGCCAAACAATTTTTTCATTCTCGAGGTTTGGTCGGAACCTAAAGTGGAAAGCCAAGTCCATATGTAATAGTCTTGTAATGTCACATCAGTTATAGTGATTTGGGAATACAAAGGTATGTCAGCTTCTGTTGATGGTTGGTTGTGAGACCAGCCAGGTTGAAGGTCGTAGCTTGAATCTATTGGCTTAGCGGTCAAACGAGTCAACACTCGTTTCGATTCATCTGTCAAGGTATTAACAATGTCAGCTGTTGAGTTTTTCTGAAACAAATTTTTCAAAATTGTATAATTTTCGATTGATCTAAATTGATTTTTTCGATCAAACGATAGCGTGTGTCTGGCTTTGCTTAGCAACTCGTAAGGATTAGAACTTACTTTGGTAGATTTTATTAGTACACAGGGTATTGTTATCATTGATTTGATGGAATCGTCTAATTGTGGTGGATATGAGTTGGTGATGATCAACGACTGTAGAGTTTTGGGTAATTTCAATGCATCGGCATCATTCTCTGGTAAAGATGCTCTCAAAAATGATAGTAGTAAATGAAACAAGGCATCTGAGGTTGATTTCCAAACTTCCAAACCCTCCATAAAATTATTCTCCTTAGTCGCGTCATAAAACACTGATTTTGACAATTTGTTTGAATTGAAGGCCCAGATACTTGACATTTTAGCAATCTTGCGTCCACTCAAATAGTTGTATTGCGAGTTTGATGCCACAGACATCAATAAGTCCATAAAGTCATAAAATATACTCGCGTGAGCTGGCGAAAGACACTTTGGCATGATGGTGAAAAATGCATCTTTGGGGTAGTTTGCCTCTTTTTCACGACGTTTGTATTCCAAGTAAACATCCCAGCCCACTACTTCGTTATTGGGTAGTCTCGACCAAAGATATTTCAAGCAACATATCAAGGTGAAATCGTCAGTTGACTTGATGATGCTGTACAAAACGGTTTCATCGTGCGTAATTAGCTCACCATTGGGGTACAATCGCGATAGTAACTTCTCTAGTTTGACATCGCTTACTTTGGACCGGAACGGAAGGAATATATGGGGGATTTTTGTACCTTTTAGTTTCAATTCGCCTGTGATTAGATGTATCAAGACCTTTAGTTTCTTTCGTGTGAATTGGTTCGCCGGTATTATATTGTTATCTAGGTAGTTACTCGGAAATGCTGGTAAGTTGGGTAGGTCCATTGGATCTGTGTGTGTAACCATCGCCTGAAATTTGGTTATATTGATTGATCCATCGACTTGGTGCTGAGGTAGACTGGTCGTGTATGTCTAGTGCTTGTTGCAGAGCCTGTCAAGATCGTTCCCGTCGTGGTGTGTGGAACTTTGATCTGAATGTTATTGTTTTCAATGACTTTACTAACAGAAAAATTTACATTTAGTCTACACGCATCCAAAGAATGAATATTTTACGAGTTTGTACTGTAAAAGTTGGAATAACGTGGATTGAAAGTAGCAGAGCCAGTACGACTGTAGCAACATGTACACCACTGGCTACACTCCACTGTACGCGTGCTTTTCCCTTGTTGATATTCCCAACAAAGCGGTAGTAAACCCTTGCAGATGCACCGTCGATTGTTTGTTCAATGAGCAAAGTACATTGGCAACGTTTGGAAAGATGGTACGTATGTCGATCTTGAAAATAGATTGTATACATCGTACACCATCGTGTATAACAGTCATAGTGACTGTCACAGAATGGTTTGCTTCATTCATGTACCTGCGTCTTTTTCGATTGCATTACCCAATGAAACATCATAAACGAGATTAAGAAAATGGTATTGTTAGAATACAATAAATTACTATAAAACATAATGTACAATTGCTAGTGTAGTTGAACAGTCTTAAGGTTGAACCATACCAATCATGTCACCATTAACACCGATTAATTGCTCGCCATGTTCGGCGGCTTCAGGAGCACCCATTGGTCTCATACCATACTCATTGTTCATCATGTTCTGGTTTGCCTTGGCTTCGGCCGAGGGTAAATCGGTGAGTGAGTGGTGGTTGGAGCTGTTGGACAGCATTGATTTCGCCTGGAGTCCTTGATTCATCTGTTGTTGCATAGGATCTATCATCTGATTAGGTAATGGTAATATGGGTGCAATACTCTGCGTGGGCGCCGCTGGCGGTTGTTGGCGGTAGCCCGCATTAGCGTCCATCGCAGTGTTGTTAAGCGTTGTTGGGATGGTACTGGGGATACTGGTGACGCTTTGCTGGGTATTTGACGTCATCTGAGTGATGTAGTTGGCTTGTTGAATCACATTGTTGAACTGGTCGTAGCCACCAACCGATTGCACAAACAACTGACAATCCTTGTGGCCAATAATTATTCCCTTAAGCGATATCACTTGATCTCGTAATTGGTTTATTTGTGCACTCAATTCTCGGTATCCATTCGAATAGAAATTCAACTCTTCTTCCATCTTATTTATCAACTGCTTCTTACGTTGACGACATTTGGAAGCAGCGACTCGATTTCGTTCCAAAAAGTTTTTGCGTTTGTCGTCTTCGGTTTTGGCCCTCCGGGTTGGTTCTCGTTTGACTTCGGATTTGCTATCCTTGGTACTTTCAATCGCCTTCTTTGCATCGCGCTTCGATGCTCGCGATCTTCTGGTTGTAGACGTATCTAAATGTTGTTTCTTGTTCGCATCCTCGTCTTCATCAACACTTTCTCGCTTCACAGATGCTCGGCGCGACTCATCGGAATTCTCACTCTCAATAATAGGCTCGAATGCTGGTTGGGGTTGGGATGGCTGCGCAGGCGCTTGCGCCTGTGCCTGTGGTTGTACTTGTTGTGCTTGTTGAAGAAGTTGCGGTGGTGGAATTTGAGGTTGTTGTTGCTGTTGTTGTTGCTGTTGCTGCTGCTGTTGCTGTTGATCCATGGGTTGCTGCATTGACAAATTCGACAACTGGTGAAGGTGCTGATTTCGTTGGTTGATCATATTATTATTAGTATTATTATTTGTGGTGGAATTATTAACGTTATTGTGATTGTGGCCATTGTTGTTATTGGGTTGGGTATTATTGGTATGGTTATTATTGTTACTGTTTGTTAAGCCTAGTAAACTCGACAATCCTGGTGTCATGGGACTGTTGATCAACAAGCTCGGAGTAGTCAAGCCAGGAACAGTCGACCCGAAATTGAATCCATGCAAATTGCCACCCGGGGTCAATCCCGATCTCAAGTTGGACTCATTGGGAGTCAAGCCAGTTTTGTTGGTGCCATACTTCAGATTGTCGGCATTGTGTCCTGTATTTGTCGCATTCAATAAACTATTCCACAAATTGGACCCTGGCGTGCCAGGGTTCGACATGTGTCCTCCGGGCGATAAACCCAAAGGAGGTAATCTTCTCTCGTTGGGTGTGAACAAAGGTGGCGTGATACCAGGTAACTTACCTCCTGGATTCGTCGATAGGTTTGAAATATTAGCAATTCGCAAATTGTGTTTGTTGGTCGAACTTTTTGTCGACAGGTTCAAATCTTCTGGGCTGTGATCAGGGTCCTCCGAACCATTCTCCTTAGTGGCGAATGATCTTTCAAAAGGATTTGGTTCCAATTCAAATGAAGTTTTCAGCTAAAAAAAGAAATTGGTTAGTAGTAAGTTTAAAACTAAAAGGTTGTGACGTAATGATGATTCAACTGGTTGATATCATCATGAATCACCAGCCATAAACTCAATACTTACATCTCCAGACATGATTGCTGTAGGTTCTAACGCAGTGCAAGTGACGAATCAACAACTTATTAGTTCAACTAGGGAAAAGATCAAGAACAACAATTCATAAAATTTAATGGCTACAAATTTTCTTACGTCACCGGTGAATATCGATGATCACGTGTGTTATTATTAATAATGAAATTATTTCACCTGAAATGATTATACAATAACAATACTATTCAGGTACGATATCAATGTCTTGTAGCAACTTGTTAATCTTCTCTTTGGTCTCCTCGACATTTTCATCCTGGGCTATACTGGGATTTTTTTTGATTTCGTCATGTGCTTCCTCATCGATTTTCTTGTCGACTGGTAATGCCTTAGGTGGTTTCAGTTTGTCAATCTTGATATTGGGCTCTTGCATGGTAGGCTCCTTGGACTCGGGGATACTTCTTCTCCATCCAGTTTTCAAGGTGTCGGTCAATTCGAAAATTGGGAATGGATGAGCCTCGGTGTTGAAGACATACTTGTCCAAGGGAATCTTGTTCTCGTCGTCAAACAACAAGTACAAATATTTCAAGGTCTCAGCCCACCAGAACGATTCGGTATTGTCGCGTTTCTTGGGTGGGACACTGGTGACATCATCTAATGACGTGTAACTAACCTCACCCAAATCATTAACCAAACGAGTGTATTTCTGGAAACTTTGGAAAATTTCATAACCATACTCACGATATTTGACGTCTCCCGTCAATCGGTAGAGAATAAACAACGATTCTACCGTCTCGGGACGTTGTAAATTGTGTTTATCTGCCTTCTTGATATAGAAATCAGGGTTCATGGGCTCGTCTTGATTGAAAACAACAATCTCGGGTGATAAACCAGTGGCAGTATCGTGGTACATTCTGTAGCATGTATGGGTTAACTCTTGTGCCAACTGGAAATCACCTTCCTTTTCTTGGTTCCAATCGGGTAATTTCTTGGCTTCCTCCAATGTCAAACCGCCAGTGGCACCCAAGGCTAATAAACCACCGTAGAAACAAACCAAATGGTCCATCTTGGGGGTCATTTCCCCTTTGATTCCTTGTTCTAACTCGCCAATGAACGCTAATCCGTTAGGCACTGATTTGCCCAACATGTGCTTCTTGACTCCAATCACCGATTCATGGTACATTTCCCAGTACACCTTTTCTTGCTTGGAAGTTTGCAAATATTGCTTCAAAAGGTACTCGTAGTACGAATCACCCCGACTACCCATTCGGATCAACGATCCTTGGAATTTACCGGTATCGGGTTGCACATATATGGGCACCAATCCATCCTCAGGTTTGTTAGCCTCCAACACTTCCATGACTTTCTCGGCTGCTTGCCAGTACAATGCTTCTCCCGTCAATAACGACAAGTATTTGAATTCTAACTGCAAGGTCCCAACTTCAGCAGTTGACGACGCGCCGTTATCGACATGGTTCTTGATTCCTTCGCCTGTTTCCAAGTTGACTGAACTATAAGGCACTCCAGTTTTACTTTTGAAACCCCCGAGCAATGCCTTGGCCAAATCGGCGGCTTTGTCCAAGTATATATCATCTTTGGACAATGCATGTGCCGACAATAACCCTCCCAACATTCTTATTGTGGTTTCAAACATGTTGACATTGTAGTCAAAGAGGTAATCCAAATCGGACTTGATCCATTTGCGGGCTCTGGCCACCTCGTCTTCGGCCTCCATAATCATCAAGGTGTCAATTGAATCGACAATCATCCACCCCAAAGGTTTGGGTCCCATGTTTTTCCCCGTTTGGCTGATGGGCTTGTATATGTCCTTGCCCCAGCCGTGCTTCTCATACGTGTGCCACGAATCCAAGAATGCCGATTTGACTTCCTGTTGTCGCCCGGCCCAGCTGTTCGACCGTGTGTAGTTTCGGTTGTTCAACAATAGATACAAAAAGTACACTATGCATCCACCTACTAGCCCTTTCAACGCCATCTTTACCTTCCAGTTCTTTCGAGGGATTCCACTGGGTTTGTCCTTGTAGTATAACGGTAATTCGTTCTTGGTCTTTGCTTTCCACCGTCTGTTACTGCCGTCGCCTATATCAAACTGACTCATTCGCTATGTATACCCTACTTCACAAATAACCAAATATACCAACTTAAACTCGGGCTGTTGGTCAATGGTTGAGCGTGTTCAAATGATTTTCCAAAAGTTTCGTGCGAGTTGTGTCGCAAAAATTATGACAATGTCACATGACGTGTCAAACATCAATTTTAACGCCGGGCACCGAGCACATGGAATCACATTGAAGTGAATCAAAGGGGAAGGGAGCTGCTATAGACCCAGGTAATAAGCACCAAGGGATAGTTGGGAGTAGACACAGAATGATATCTTTGCCAGCCATGGTTAACTCGAACAATACAGGGTCGCCAGAGGATACTACTGGCAACGACACCACCCCCAGCTCGCCTAATGCGGCTGCGAAGGATGAGATAAAGCCCAGGGTCACCAGAAGATCGGTGGCCTGTAAAAGCTGCCACAGCTTGAAGGTGAAATGTACGCCCTCAGATATCAACGATCCTTCGGGTCTGTGTGTGCGGTGCTTGAATGCTAACAGAATATGTGAAATAGACTTGAGCCAGACCCGAAAACGCAGAAAGAAGGCCGAGTTGAAAGGATTGAAACAAGAAGCAAACGGGAGTAGCGCCGATAAGTCAGAAGTACTGAAGTTGAAACGACAGATCCGGGAGTTGCAAGCACAACTATACTCACAAAATCACCAGCACCATAATAAACTGGGCTCGCCATTACTGGAGAGCTCGCAACCCTATGTGTCCAAGATAGACTTGGAACGCGAAATAACCATGTTGTGCAATACACCCGCAACCCTAACAAGCTTCACCGACTCGTTGAAACTGATCGCCGACAAAAGAACCCTCCTACTAAATGCCGATCGTGGACCAATAGACATGATCACCAATGGCCTTATAACCCTAAAGGAAGCCGAGTACCGCTTGCACTTGTACCGAACCAAAATATATAACACCCACCAGATCTTGGAAATCCCCGACAATATCACCGTGCATGAATTGCAACGAAACCAGCCATACCTCCTAAACTCAATAATGTCAATCGTGAACACGTTGGAAGCTCCAGACGCCGATGTCGAAAAATCGTTGCGCATCGATAACTTTGCCGTGCAGTCGATCGCCATTGAAGTCATGGTTATGGGGACAAAATCAGTCGAGTTGGTGAAAGCAGTGTTGTTGCTATGCTTGTGGTACAATACTCCCGAATTGTTTCGCAATCGAAGGTACCACCTACTCAACACCATCGCCGTCACCATGCTTCACGATTTGGGTATAATCAACCGTCCCGTACTAAACTTTCGTAACGACGATGGGATCTATCTCGAGAACGAAAATGGCAAGGGTATCTCGCTCGAATACCAAAGCTTGATTTTGATCTTGTACTCAACTACAGTGAGCATTTGCTTAATGTTGCGAAGAACCATCTATGTCAAGTGGAGCCCGTACATTGAAAGCTGTTGCGTGAATCTCGAACTAAGTAATGTCCCCAAATGGCAAAATTTGGCCGTGTTCTCGAGATTGAGTAATCTACTAGATAAGATACATCAGGTAGTTCACTCTACTGAGTTTGCAGAACGAACGTCGACCGGTTATATCATAGTCTCCGAGTTCCAAAACCTGTTGGACTTGGCAAAACTGAAAATTTCACCACTGGATCACTCGAACTTGGCTTTCTACTACTCGATTGAAGCATATTTACACGAACCCTGTTTGAGTAGCGTATTTACCGCGGAAACGCAAGATCGTGACACGGCAACTTTGACTAAACAATCCATGAAATCCATATCTAATTGCACTCGATCTTGTTTGAGTGCGTTGGATGAGTATAATCAATTATCAACACTCGAGGTGGCTTTGGTGCCGTTGATTTACGCGTCGCGAGTCATCTATACTGCTGGTATGTTGCTAAGACTAAGGTTTTTGATCATATCATTACCTTCGCATATTGAGAAAGACCTTGTTCCACAAAAAGTTATAACTTCGATCCAAGCCGTAAACAAACTAGTGGAACGAGCATCTAACGAGTACCCATTTAACAATTTTTTGAAGAAAGTTAGGTTGTTACTTCAACTATTCGTGCAAACCTATGCTACTCAGGTTCAAGAGCTTTTACGCAAGAATGGTGTAACACCACAAAACTTTCGACCCGTGGCAACAGCTACCAGAGAACTTTCAGAAATGGACCGTTTGTCAAAAATGTTCAATGAGGAACATGCCAATCAGAATAGTATTTCCTGTGAGAGTCAGACTTCAGTCCCCTTGAACATATTATCATACGCAGCAACCTATCGACGAGAGTCTAGTGCTGAGGCCAATAAAGCATCCCAATCCTCACCTAATACTAAGTTCAATACTCCAGTGCCGTATTCAAACTTACCGCTACCCGTAGTTGCTCGTGGAACAGCTACGAACTCCCCAGCATTACCGCCATTACCCCAGACCACCCTTCCTCAAATACAATCTCAGGACCAACCTCAGGGCCAACCACAATTTCAACCGCTTCCTCAGATTCAGACCAACGATAACAATCAGTACGCTCCGGTATTACCACCGCAATTCTACAATGGTAACAATCCTAATGCAAATCCTACATACCAGCAACCAGAAGAAAGCCAAGGCAGCGTACCGTACCCAACTCAGAAGTTTCCATTTCCCGTCGCTCCAACAGACCATTCAATCTTATCAGTGACAGATGAGTTTTGGGCAGACTTATTGAGTAACGATTCTGATAGGATCAATTTCACTAATAACAATTTTAACATACAAAACAACGAGGACGTCTTTCTTATGAACTAGCTAGCATCATCGTAGTATTCAATTAATATAAAATTCATCATTTTGGGTTCCGAATTTCCTGCATGAGTATTCAGCAAAATCATATTTGAACAATTGGTAGACGTTGATTGAGTAGGCACCAATGGGTAATGAGTCCATCAGTGCGCTAGATATCCTTCGGATTGTGGGTGGACTTTTGATACTCAATGCATTCTTCTCATGGTGGTTCACTTCCACGAGTACTTGGGGGTATACTGGCAGATTGATAGATCCAGTTTATATCAAGTTTCGATTAACTAACAATTACGTCAACTTGACCGTTGGCGAATTGGCAAGATACGATGGCTCAGATCCAAGATTGCCAATATATGTTGGTATAAACGGACTGGTTTACGATGTTTCGAGCTCGAGAAGTATATATGGACCCAAGGGTGCTTACCACAAGTTGAGCGGGAAAGATGCTGCTAGAGTGTTCGTCACTGGCTGTCTCATGATACCCGAACAGTATACATATGACTTGCGTGGTTTGGAACCAGAAGAGGTCGAGCGTGACATTCGTGGTTGGCAAAAATTTTACGCCAACAATAACCGGTATTGGTACTGCGGAAAGGTACTACACGAGCCTCTTTCAGGCGAACCTCCAGGTCCGTGTGAACACGTTAAGTTTCTCGGTTCTCACACAAAGTAGATGTGAATGAGTCTATAAAGCGTCTATATTCAAGATTTCAAACCTCGCTTGCTGCATCTAGACTGGAATTCAATACGTTTAGCAATGTTTCTTCATCTTCTAAACCAATACTTATCCGTATCAAGTTCCTGTCTATGCCCCACTTGGCAATCTCATCAAGTTCTTGATAGTGGGCTAAAATTGCATACGGACATGCTAATGTGAAATTAGTACCTAATGATGGACCTTTGTCGAGGTTCACAGCATTGAAGAAGCGTACTGCTTGGTCTGGTTTGTGAAACACAAATGATATAAGGCCACCATAGCCACCATTTTCAGTTTTGATCTCATCATAATACTTTTTCGACAGACTTATGCTGGGGTAAAACACATCAGCAATTATAGGACATTTTTGTAACAAGTCCACGGTGGCAAGTGCTGTCTGATTGATTTTGTGCGATCTTTGGGCGAAATCACGAGAGTTACGCTCGAGGAATAAGGCATCTTCACTCCAAAATAAGTCTTCGTAATCTTCATCAAAGAATTTCTTGAGCGTCGAATAGTATTTGGATTCGGGGTTCAAAACAATGGAGCCAGCTAGAACATTGGAGTCACCAGAGAAAACCTTAGTCAACGAGGATGCAATAATATCAGCGTAAGGATTGATATGAATATTCAAGAAGTTACCAATAGTCTCATCAACAACAACTGCGAAGTTGTATGTATCAGCTAAACTTCTTATTCTTTTCAAGTTTGGTGTTTTCAACAATGGATTAGATGGGCATTCACAAAATAACGCCATTATATCGAGATTACCAGATTTCAAATTGAATTCTAGGTCGTCCAACGACTGGTCGTCACCTAACCCAAGGAAATGGACACCAGGACCAAACTTTTTGAGAATGTTCAAGGTATCGACGTATGGAAACCCAAAGCAAACTGACTTTTTGGGTTTTTGGGTTTGCAACAAAGCTCTATGCGAGTTGAATATAGCCGCCATTCCTGAAGGGTATAAATACACATCATCCTCGCTCAAATGTGAATTGTGCAGACTTCCCGCGATTTCTGCGTTCGATTCTTCAACTTTACCACATATTCTTCTTCTCAAGGCGATTTTGGCTTGGGACGCAAACTTCAAATCCAAAATCCTCCCGTACTTCTCTTCTATGAAAGAATTGAAATCTTTCTCGACTTCCTCTCGTTGGTTTGAGATGGACGAGTTGAACGATAACGAAGGTGATTTTCTTTGAATAGCTTGTACTTGCATTTCGTGCTTCAATTTGTAATTGTGATTAGCAGATAAGTCAGACTTGTCCTTATGGAACAACTCTCGTAGAACGTACTCGCCCATTCTTGAACTTATTCCCTCGCCAGAATGTTGCCAGTAACTTTTCGCTAACGGAAAATCGACTGCTGGCAAAAATACCACACCTATACTTGTTGCTACCACTCTGGACTTCTCTTCCTCTGTTACCGGAGACGGTGTGCTTAATTGCAACACACGAACGTTGGTTGATTTTTTTGCATTCAACTTGATGAAGTCACGACATCGTTTAGCAACATTGTAAGTAGGAAAAATCATTGCTCTTTCGCCATCTCTCCCATACTTGATCTCGAGGTTTTTTGCTAGTTCCTGAATTATTGAGTGGATGAAAAACCTTGGATAACCCGAGTTCATCTTCTCCACAACCCAATCCTCACCTTCTTCGTACCCCACTGTTGCTTCCCATGTTGGTAATGACACTGATACCGCGTGTGCAACATTTGGAATCGGTACGCCTATTTCTTGCGAAGGCATTCTTATATCTGTTAGATCTGGACTTTAAATCAATGGTTGTGAAATATCAAAATCATAAATTTTTCCCACGCACTGGAGTTGACACAATTTTGAGTCATAATCACGAATTTACAAGTGCCATATGAACGTAATAATGGATTTCTAAATTACAAGTTCTAAGTATGAATACAAGCAAAGGTGAACTAATACGAATCTAAGATAGTTATGCCTTTTGAATACAATGAAAAATGCTCATCTCCCTTTCTCTAAGATTTAATGCAATTGACTGATCCTTCCTTAAGACGCTTGATATCGTCGAGTTTCTTGGAAGCACCGTTAACGACTGGAGCTGCGACAGCACCCTTACGGTTATGTTGCATATGCGATTGGACTAAATGGCCAGCTGCAAGTGCCGAACAAAGTGAAAGTTCAGCAGCTAATACAGCGGAGGCAACGATTTTCGCTAATTGTCGAGCATTAGCACCAGGTTCTGTGGGATGAGGGCCCTTGACACCAAGCAATTCCAACATGGCACTTTGTGGCTCCAAGATTGTTCCACCACCAATAGTTCCAACTTCAATCGAAGGCATGGATACCGAAATTTGTAAGTCTCCACCCACATTCTTCATTAACGTAATACAGTTTGACGATTCAACATTTTGGGCAGGATCTTGACCGCACGCAAGGTAAACGGCAGTGACTAAATTGGCAGCATGTGCATTGAAACCACCGACAGAACCAGCCATCGCAGAACCAACCAAGTTTTTACTTATATTAAGTTCGACGAGAGCATCAACATCTGATTTGAGTACCTTTTGAACAACATCGCGAGGAATTCTTGCTTCAGCAACAATCGATTTTCCTCTTCCTTCGATCCAATTGATGGCAGCAGGTTTCTTATCGGTACAGTAGTTACCAGACACAGATATCACTTCCATATCATCCCAACCCAAGTCGTTCACCATGTGGTTAAGCGAGAACTCAACCCCTTTAGAAATCATGTTCATACCCATAGCATCTCCTGTAGTTGTGCTAAAACGAATAAACAACAAAGTCCCAGCTAAGGCGGTCTTGATATGTTGTAACCTAGCAAATCTAGAGGTACTGTTGAAAGCTTTCTTGATACTTCTTTGACCTTCCTCAGAATCCAACCATATCTTACAAGCACCGGCTCTTTTCAACGTAGGGAACGACACACATGGACCTCTGGTCATACCATCATGAGTCAATACGGTTTCCACACCTCCACCGGCATTGATAGCTTTACAACCTCTCATGGTAGATGCGACTAAACAACCTTCAGTAGTTGCCATAGGAATATGATATGGGACGTCATCGATGATCATTGGACCAGCAACACCGACTGGCAATGGCATATAACCAATGACATTTTCACAACAGGCACCAAACACACGATCGTAATCGTAGTGCATAAACGGAAGTTTCTCAGTATTCAAGACCGGTGCATTAGCCAATTCAGCAATGGCTTTACGACGAACTGCAACGGCACGAGTATTGTCAGCTAATTGCTTTTCTAAAGCATACAAGGGTAATTTTCCTTTAACAACCAACTTGGAAACCTGCTCATCATTCAAGGTTTTCACATTTCCCGCTTTGAGTATCTCAACACATTCGTCAAAGTTTTCAACTCCGACATGACCGTTCTCTTCATAAGGTTTAATCGAAGCCTTTCTTGGTGTAGCTTTAGTTTCTGCTAAAATCTTAACGGCATCGGCTTCACTCTTTGACTTTTCGAGTAAAATTGAAGTAGTGGAAGTCTGGTATCTTGCAGCATTCAAGAAATAGGCATTAGTGAAAATGGAAATTATGAAAGCGAATAATAAAGCCTTTGAAATCAAATTGTCCCTGATTGCAGTACTGACCTTTTCCAAGACTAACAATACGAAGTCTTCTAACTGGACGAATGAACCATATGGCATGTAAAATCTTGGTTGCAAAATGGTGACAACAGTTCCTTTTTTGCCGATTTTCAAATGAGCGGCAATTGCTTCTGTCAATGGTGGAGTAACTTCCCATGATGCCGCCGTAGTTCCATCTGTGGTACTATACAACCAAGAGCTCCCCAAATAGAAAAAGTGGAATCCCAAGAAACCGGCAATCATTGCCATCTTGAACGAGACAATCGATGATTTGGGATTGAACAATGTGTTGGTCTCAGAATAGTCGACTCTGTTTTGAGTAGCATAAACTTGAGCGATCATTGAGTCAAAGCCATCTTCTTCTAAGGCCTGTTTTAAGGTTTGAGTATTTCTGGCCCGGTTTATTTCAATCTTCAATGCAAAGATTGCTGACAAGAATGTGTAAACCAAGATTAAATCGAAAAACAAAATGAACGAACTCAAGATACAAAAGTTTCGTAATCCCACGATATGGGGAGCGTAAGCGGCGCACGATAACAATCCTGCAATAACCACAAATGTGTCTCTCAATAAACTGACATTGTGTGACGAAATAGCATTAGAAACAATCGTGGAAACATTTTCTGGCGAGTTGGCCAATTTCATGATTGATTTTGCGATTGACACTTTATGCTTGAATCCAATGATAGCGACTAAAAACGGTATACCCTCAGATATACTAATCAATGGAACTTTCGTGTTTGTGAGTTTGGTAGTGGTCACTAACGCGAACAAGAATGCAAACGCACCCGACACCAACGTTGAGAATGCCAACCAAAAGTTCGAGCCCACTTGTTTCATATCGTAAAACACTTTGATCAATGTGTACCACATGGCAAGATACGCTAATACAATCAAGGTGATGTCGATAGACTCGGCACCTTTGATCAAATACTGAACCTTAGCCACGCTTGATTTCAAGTACTCGATATATTTCACAATTCGATTATTGTGTCTAACTTTCCAATTGATTCCATTCACTGGGATCGTCTCGTATTCATCCAAGGTTGACTGCAAATTATCTTGGGATACAATCAAAAGACGCTCATTGGCAGAATTACCATCTAACGAATTATCAATGAGAGGAACTTCATTGTTGTATACTCTCTTAAATTCAAGCGGAATAATCGTGTAGTGGTCTGCACTGGGGTACTCCAAAATATCATCGATTTCAACCCAGTTGTTGAATTTTTTTGAAAATCCTGGCGGATGGTAAAAACTCACCGATGGTGCTGAATTTCTAAAGTTTTCGGGTATGTAGTCATCGACAACATAAAGGTATGCTATTGAGGCTAGTAACGCGGTGATTATAATGAAGTGGATTGGTCTATGAGCTGAAGTTTTTGCCAATCCACTCGTAGCTTTAGTAATCAAACTAAGCATGGTAAGTGACTGAAAGTTAGTGATTGGTCTGAATTGTATACTAGTAAATATACCTGTCGTATACCACTGCCTCTACTTACGTTAATTAGATGATGGTGATCACTCAAATGATGTCTTTTCAACTGCTGTAAAATTGAATTTTTTTAGAAATCTTTATACGAGTGAGAATCTGACGCCAAAGTTTGTCAAAAGAGTTCGATGCAATTGATACAGAATATTACATTCTACGCGACAAACTAGAACTAAAGAAAGTGTGTACCTTGATATGGCCATACATCAAGTTCAAATCACTGCAATTCCATTCATTCTCACCCATACACCAACTCTGCTCGTTTACCAGCCCAAAACCATCGCAAATTTTGGTTTACACGCTCAATTTCTTTTCAAGATGAACCCAACTAAATCATAAAGTTTAAATAGGTGATTACAAAGGGGTACAACACTGGTGATTTTTATGATACAATTATACTTTTCTATAAAAAATTTTGTTGTTGGTTTATTTCAACGACACCAATTTGATGTCAAAGGTCAATTCTGAGTTGGCGGGAATACCTGGTAAAGCTTGCGAGCCGTAACCCATTTTTGCAGGGATGACGACTCTTCTCTCGCCGCCCACGGCCATACCAGCGACCCCTAAGTCGAAGCCTTTGATACATTCGCCTTTACCCAAGTTGAAGCTGAAAGGTTTACCATTGGTGTTTTTGTCAAACACTTTACCGTTTTTCAATTTACCAATATATCTAATACCAACCTTGTTACCACCTTTGGCTTGAGCACCCTTACCGGTCTTTCTGTCTTCGGTGATGACTCCACCCAAAAGAGTTTTGGTAACGAATTTTTTGTCCTTGGTTTCTTCGGCCTTGGTTTCTTCCTTCTTGGCTTTGGCTTCTTCCTTTTTGGCTTTGGCCTTTTCCTTCTTTTCCTTCTTTTTGTCAGTCAAGGTAGATCCAGTAGGACCTTGTTCCAATTCCTTAGTGAATTGCACTGATTTCTTGTCTTCCTTTTTGGATTTTTTCTTGGGGGTGGTTTCGTCATCCTCGTCTATGGATCTTTTCTTGTTGTCGTCTTCGTCGACCAATTCTTGGATCTTGCCTTCAATGTCGGCTTCATCTTCCAAATCTTCAATGTCGATCAACTCATCCTCATCGGGAGTCAAGTCGTACTCGTCGTCGTTGCCGTAGATGTAATCTTCGACATCGTCTTCTTCGTCAGAGTCTTCGTCACCTGGGTGTTCGACGTAGTTACCAGATAAGTGGATAGGGTACGAACCAGTGACAACAAAATACACTTCCTCATCGGGGGAAATTGTAATGTCGATTGGTTGTTGAAATGCAGTTTTGGGGGAAAGAGTACAAATAACAAATTCAGAAACGTCATCTTCATCGTCTGAGTCGTCGTCTTCAGAACCTTCTGAGTCTTCTTCTGACTCTTTGTCGTCGTCTTTCTTGGTGAATTTTTTGGATCTCTTTGATTTGCTAGGTTTCTCTTCCTCTTCTTCTTCTTCCTCATCTAACTCATCTTCAGACTCCTCTTCATCATCTTCATCTTCGTCATCTTCGTCTTCATCACCCAAAAATGGTGCTGATCTTTTCAACAATCTCAAAGTCGATGGTTCTTCCTTGTCATCGGCAGCTTCTGGGTCCAATGCAGCCAAAGTGATTCTGATGGTGATGGGGTATTCCTCTTCTATGGCAGCCACTGGCATGAAAGGGTCAACTGCCAAGTTGTAAGTGGATATAGGGATTAAACTAGCCATGGTTGTATGATAATGTACTTTGTATGAATTAAAATTATTCACCTTGAGTGAGATGAGATGGCATGAAATTGAGATCACGTGGATAGCTGGTTGGAGAGATTATATGTGTAAGACAAGCAAAAGATAAGTCGAGGGATGGGAAACAGGAGGTGGTGTCTGTTGATGCTGATATTTGAGCATAACCTATTGTTTTGTGTCGTAAACTATAATTGTATCTCCAGTGTGTGGGATCTCACTGTGCGTCATATTTGACATGCCACAAGTTGAAAGAGCTAGAACTATATAATGTCTTTTGGGAGCATTGTGCCAAGATTGGTATTGTGCAATTACATCGGTTGTAGTTATTGATCACAACCTCTCGACCAATAATGATCCAGATCCATTGACTCGATTGAGCACTAGTGGATATTCTAGAATGGAGTGTTGCAGTTGAACTAGCATTGCATTACGATCCAAAACGGTATATATCAACTCTAGTTTACGGACCAACTCTGCTTGGGTGTATTCTAACTTCAGTACTAGTATTCAATTAAGATGCTTACTCATGTTGTCACCTTGCACTTATACATTGGGCAGTAAGTTCGCCTTGGATCAATACATTGTCAACCTTGGACACATGAAATATGGCTGCAAGTGAGTCCAGTGTCCGTGAAGTCTTGGTACTCACCAGTTATGTAGCTAGTATTGTCAATCTTTGTAAATTTATATTACCCATCGGATTCATTTGTTCGTGATTATGTGTCTCCGCTACACTGTGGGCATTACATTCTACTACTTCACTTCGTGAACATTCACATTGTGAATTATGTATCTTATCTTTTATGTATTAAGTATACAATGGTTTAATTTTAAATAATCGATAAATTATATTTAAAATTTTAATAAATGGGGTTTATCACCTGATTTCAACGAGAATGAGGTGGATAAGTATTGTTTTAACAATGGGGTTTTCTTGATTTCGGATAATAAGCTGGCGTCGACAATCTTTTGGTCTTCGATTCTGTCGGATTTGATTTCTTTCTTGGCTGGGGTTTCGTTCAACAAGTCGGCGGCTGATTTTTTGGCAGATCTGGATAATTTTTCTCTAGCGAAATATTCCACGTTGAATTTGGCAACATCGACTTTGGCAACGTCGACTTTGGTGGAGGTGGCAATGACGTATCTGGCATTGACTCTTCTTAATGGGACACCATTGACTTTGAATGGACCTGAGACTAACAAGGTGTTGTCTTCCAA
The DNA here is from genome assembly GCA_030564305.1 of Suzukiozyma glaebosa. NCBI lineage: Eukaryota > Fungi > Ascomycota > Pichiomycetes > Serinales > Debaryomycetaceae > Suzukiozyma > Suzukiozyma glaebosa. Next base: position 286,486 of record JAJLUT010000001.1, read on the forward strand.
GTTTTTCAAGTAGACTACTCTCTTACCTCTGAATCTTCCAGCCAACAAGATCAATACAGTACCTGGTACCAATGATGATCTTAATTTTTGAGGTCTAGAAGTTTTTCTAGTCTTCTTAGCAACTTTGGCATCTTCAGAGTTGTACCACTTTGGAGCCTATAATGTTAGTATAAGTTTAAGAAGGAATCCGATTCAAGATGGCAAAATGGGTGCTTGACCCCTTGGTCTCCCTCTCTCGTTCTTTCTTGTTTCAGTCTTCTCCTCTATTCTAGCACATCTTTCTAATCCTCTCCTGTTCACACATACAATTTGACTCATTGTTGTTGATGATATTAAGTTATAAATTTATCAAATTATAATATGAAAAATTTGTATTAAAAATTGTCACTGTACCGGAATTGAAATTGACCAAAAATTCATCATAGTTAAGTAGTCACATGATACATTGATTTTTGTGTAACCTTTTGTGTCAGGTGATGCAATTTTTGTATCTGTTCATTCACGTGAGATTTTGAGATTTTGAGACGTTAGCCCTATGGAAATACCGATTAGCAGTTTTGTATCAAATGGAATGGTTCACTAATATCTTCATCTCTTGGCTATGTAATCATTCTTATAAACTATTGTATCTAACACTAACTACCAATTGACCTGGTCCTGCTTCTAAAGTAAGATTCTCCGACTTGTTCAATACACTGTCCAAGGGAACAACACCAGTGCCAATTTCATTGCTTCGACCAAAGCTGTGGCGATCACGTACAATGAAATACAACTCGCCATCAGGACTGCTTCTGAACGCTACAGACTCGTTGATCTTGTACACCTGATCATTCTTATCTAACTTGGTGGGTCGGGTCTTGTATAACTCTTTATTCTTGGAAGATGTCTTTAGCACCACCTTAACATCCAATGAATTAACATCATACCCATGGGCTTGCACAATCAGCACTCTCCCAGGTACACTGTCAGCACCATTAATGCTATTAGTGAAACTCGAGACATCACTAACGCCCGAACCGCTTCGGGTGTGGCCACGAGGACCAGTGCGAATGCTTCCCATACTAGGTCTACCACTCTTGATACTGGTCCCACTACCAGGGAACTGTGGTGGTGGTAAGCTTTCTGGAACAATATTAGGTTGTGCCTGGTCAATCTCATTCTCGTCTTCATCATCTTGTCCCAACAACTTTTTGGTTGTCTTACCAAGGCCAAAAATGCCCTTGGAGGATCGGCTTTGCTCCTCAGCAACCGCCTTCTCGTCCTCGGTGGCCTGGATTTGCGCTTTGGGCTTGGTGTTGTACTCACCCTCCAAAGTAATGTCATTACCCTTGTTCTTGGCCGATTGGTTGGCACTAGTGGTGTCTTCGTCACCCTTTCCATTCTTATCGGTACTCTTTTTTCGATGTCCGAGACCCTTAAGGAAATCAGTACCCTTGGAAAGCGCATTCTCAGCCATATCAACAGCAGCAGTAGCACCGCCAACACCAACTGATCCAACTGCTCCAACCGCACCAACACCAACTGATCCAACCGCACCCACAGCTCCAATACCAGCTCCGGCAATTCCACCAATCGAGGTAAAGTCCAAGGCAGCTCCCTTGGAAACAAGTTTTGGACGAATGTATTCAGGTTTGAACATGGCCGACAAAAACACGGTACCTTGAGTATCCAATTGTACTTGAAATGGTGTGTTTTCCAAAGCATTCATGCGGCTAAAATCGACGTGGGCTCTTCCCAACAATTGATCATCATGGGTATAATCCCAATCAAACACTTCAACGAGAACAGTTTGCCTCGATCTCGATAAGAATGGGATTTCGCAAGATTCATTCCATTCAGGATTCAAATTCTTTCGTTTCTTCTCAGTCTTGTAGACTTCGATACCATCGACTTTGATACTACACAATGGATCGGACTTACCATTCGAATCAACTGATTTCAAATTCTCCGCCTTGATAATCTCCAATTTCATCTTACCAACATCCAAGATAGTGTCGAGTGGTTCCAACTTGGCAGCAGTAGGAATGAATTCCATTTGAATTTCCACATTGTTACCTGGTGATAAACTCAAAGTATACGGCCTGAAATTACTTTTCTCCAACATACTCAAAGTTTGATATTGTTTTTCAAGTACCAAGTCTTTTTCCAGGTTGATTTCAGCAGTTCTAGCTAATCGGAATATTATATTCGAGTTTGGCAAATCACGGATAAATCCTTCTGCAGTCATATTTGTGGCCAAAACTTTACCAGTAGCCTTAAAGGAGACTCCTGATGGTGAAGCCTGATCATCAAATAATATATGCAAGAACAAATCTGATTTTTCAAACCTACCATGGTTGACATGGACTGACATTGCACCAGCACGATATTTGATCGCTTGCTGCAATGCCATCTCAACACTTTCGGGGACAGTATCAGTATTGTCTTCAACATCTATCCACTCATATTCATCAGGATGTTCTGCAAACAACTTCTCGTCGCGTTCTTTCTGCGATGCAATACGATCTTCCTTTTCTTTCAATTCTTTGAGATATTGTGGTTTATTCTTGATCTGCGAGAGCGATAAGACTGGGATAGTAGGAACAAACGAAACTGAGTACGACAAAGTACCTTCTTGAACACCATGGAATAAAACTGGTTGCTCGATAACTTCGTCTGAGCCGTCGTAACCCAAATAGTAACCATCCTCATTTTTCTTCAAAAATTCGAATACATTAATGGAAGCAGTACCTAATGACCTATCTTTACCTTCGTCTTCCTCATCCATCACTTCTAACAAAAAGTGTTGATGCTCGTTACCAACTGGTAAGAAAAATACAGAGTTGAAGTAAGGGTCAACAGTGTTGGCAATTGTTTGAGTCCTACCTCTTAATTTTGAGTTGAGTGATAATCTCACGTATGGGTCAATTACTCCTACTGATTCCAAGTTCTTGAGTTTTTTGGCCGATCTAATGTGAATTCTGATACCACCAATAGGAGGTTTATAACTTGTTGGGTTCATGTCGTCGTCTACCGATATGGCTTTCCAATTGGCACTAATCCTGACTTTTGGTACAACACCGTTCATTGGAGCTGCCTGTAACCATTGTTGACCACGTGAAGTTTCAAAGATGATATCTTGTAAGTTTGCATCGAATTTTGCTACGACATCATCGTCAACTGCATCTTTGATCAAAACTTGTACTGTTGTCGACGATTGTTCGGTTATCAATGCTTCGAAAGATTCTTCCCAAGATGGCTCATTAGTACGCCTTAATTTACGACATTCTCTGGTTAGCTCATTGTTAACATAAATCTCGGCGTAAGGGTTCAAAATACCACTCACCGACTCAGAAATATCTAAATCCTTAGCTTCGTGCAAGTTGATTTTAACAATACCGATTTCGGTGTCTGTGATAGCTTCCTTAACTCCATCATCGTGAATGATTGGTGGTAAACTTGGATAATACCTGATGTCAAACTCGATCTTACCAACTGTCTTTCCAGACTCTGTCAAATTTTTGACTAAACCAGTTTGTATCTCTTTCTGCAACAACTCATCCATGGGGAAACTTGCAGATCCTATCAATTTATCATCAGCCTTATCTTTGATCAAATCATACACCTCGAAATTGACATGATTTGAAGTTAATTGATTGACCAAAATGTATTTGGTTTCCAAGTAGACAGGATCATTGATTTCTTTCTTTGCCTTAGTACGTTCTTCCACCTTTGGATTATTAGATATCTCAATCTGTACATAAGGATTAAGACTGTTGGCTTTGGTGTTGATTCCTGTTTTCAATTTGGTACATTTTTTGACCGTTACAGCAATAACACCTATCGAATCGTTAGATTGTTGCGACATGAGATCCTCGATGTCAATATCAAAGGAATTTGGCGCATAAAGCATTGGTCTCAAAGTGGAATGAATAATCCCATTGACAAAGGAGCTCAAACCAGGAATAAAGGCCATGATATCGATACCGAAAGTATCACCACCAACTGGTTTCAAACCATAATCAATGTTAGGTGCTTCTAAGAATTGCACCGAGAGCATTTTGACATGAGGGAAATTTTGGGTTAATTTCAATTTGATGTTTAGTCTACCAGTCATAGACATGTCTTCGACCAAGATTGGTAAGGTTTTAGTGACGAAAGCTTTACCAACCGTAACACCCAAAGCCACTTTTGGTTTGATCATTTTCTTGATTTCTCTCTTGGTCATATCATCAGTATCGTTTGGAGCGAACGAAAAGTCCCAATCCATTTCAATATGGTCATGACCTTTCGAGGGGTATGATTTGACGGAATTGATTCTGGGAGCTTTTGATCCAAGTGTAAATTCATCTAAAGAGATGGCATCAATACCAAATCCAGGAGCTTGATCTTTCATGACCTCATTGGTTTGGAAAATAACCATATCAGCCAATGCAGGCATATAAATCACCCAGAACTTATCTAAAAAGGAGTTCAACCACTCCATCGATTCCAACTCGTTATCTAATCGGTTATTGGCCGTGGTTCTTGTCATATCGTCTCTGATATCACGATTGAAACGTCTATATTCCATTCGATACACTGAATTAGTGAATAAAAGCACAATCACTAACGAAAAAACCCCAAAGCCCAATCTTGCAATTCCCCACGAGAAAATACAAGTACCAACCATCAAAGAACAGTTCCAAAACCAATCTCCGTACAAGTGATTGTAAACATAGCTCTCGATTTGCCTCGACACTTCTAATTGTTTCTTCTTATCAGCATTTTTACCTGTAGCCCAGGTACCGACAGACTCCCAATCGAAAGTAGCATTGTCTCTCAAATGTACATTCTTGGGTACTCCATCAGAGTCCAAACTGTCTTTGACTGGTTCAGCTCTTGGGTTGTTGGCTTCACCATCGACGTGAGATCTTTCAACGTTATAGTTTTCATTAACTTGTTTATTTTGCTCCTTCACTGCATCCATATTGGCCTGCTTTGATTTTGGCCCCACATCTTTTAAAGGTGTATCTCTTTCCTAAAAATTTCAGTTAGCAATGAGGGTTATTGACACTATATTTCAATACATACAACTCCCATTTTCAATTGAGTATCTCACAACGTATCAATGAGTATCGCCCGTATCCAACTCGGCACAACAATATCCACGAAATGTAAGATGACGGTTACAATTGATCGGTAACAACTATAATATCCACCTGAAAGTTGGCTGTTTTCACTTGAAATTGGGGATATGCTGTTGTATGCAGAATCGTATGCTACGGACCATATGCAACGAAGTTCAACGCTAAACGATGATAGGAGTTCATGGGAGAGCCAAGGGTATAAAAGAGAAGTATTCTTGAGTCTAAAAGTCCTATCATGTAAGTTTTATCGCTCCTGTCGGTGAATATCATGGCTTGTCCGTTTAAGGTTTATTCGCAACATGCGCAGGAACCATCTTTGACTTGCTGCTGATCACTAAGTAGTCAACACGTCAATCGAGCTTGCCAGAGTATACGTATACAATTTATGTAGTTGTATTATTACTTCAAATTGCATCACCAGTCCCGAAGTAATCTTTAAAAAATCACAACTCGATTTTGCTGAATTCGAGTTGCATATTTTGCAGTATTTGATAAATTGGTCGGACGTTGTGTGCTTCATTTCAAGCTGGACTCGAGGATATGAGGCTGTGAATTGAAAGAGCATCGATGATGCAACATCAAAGCTTATGGTTGTATCAACTTCAAGGAGACTTTTTGCAACCAATTCCAACTCGTCATATCAAGGTGCCGTTTTTCCGTATTGGGAAAAACGCTAATCTAGATGGTAAAGTTGACATCATATTGTATCAATTACTATACGAAAAGGCGACCTACATTGATCACAAATGTCTGCATGATATATGCAATACTTTGAAGTCACTATTCGAAGTTGGTTGTGTAGACGCGAAAGTAGTCGTCGCCAAACTAGATTGATGTACAAGCTCTAGAACCATTCAAATGGCCTGCTCTCCTAGGATTAAGGCGGTAATGCTCAAACGTTATGCCCAACAGCCTGCGAATCAAATAGAATCTCCGGGCCTTTAATCCTAACCGGTACTTACAAGCTCCACACGGCCTCGAATGTGGAGGTTACTCTTTGTTTGTACTACTATATTTTATTATGTATTATGATATTATATATCTATCATTTAAACAGATTCCAAGACAACGTCTTTGAATCCACCAGCAACTTTTTTCCCCTTTTCTTCGGTAGAACCTTCACCGTGTAAAGCTAACAAAGCACCTAAGTCGAATTTTGGTTGTTTTAACAATTTGACTTTTCTAATGTGAACGTTTTGTAATGGGAAGATAGTTTGAGTTGATTTTTCAATTTCTCTACCAATGACTTCTGGGATCAATTTGGAGGTTAATTGAGCTAAGGTAACGTTGGATACTTCTCTTTGCATGATTTCAATCATCTTCTTTCTGACTTCTCTCAATTTCGAAGATTGAGCGTACGTAGTCTTTTTGATTTGGTTAGCTTGTCTTTTAGTGAATGCAATGGCAAAGATTCTCAAGACGTAGTCGTCAGCAGTCTTGACAGTGACGTTGGCTTCAACCAATGATTGCCATTTTCTAACTAATGATCTTAATTTGTCACTTGTGAAATCCAAACCGTGAAAGTTGGTTAATAAGTTTTTACCTTGGACTTCATCAACTCTTAATTTGACTTTTCTGAAAGAGTGGTCTTCGGTACCTTGTAAGTCAGCTAAGCAGACTTCAATAACTCTACCTTTCAAACCATCGGCAGCGTTCTTTAACCCGGTGGATCTATTAATTAAGGTTTTACCAACAGCTCTGTTTTCGAAGGTGGATGGAGCTTTGATATCAAACCAGTCTTTTCTGGTGAAAGGGTCTACGACCTTCTTCTTCAATCCTTTCTTTCCTTTGGACAATCTCTTATTTTTACCAACAGCCATGATTAAAGGTGATCTTGATAAAGTAAACTAAACTCTGAAATTTTTTCAATTTGGTTAATTGAATATTTCGCACTGATTTTTAGCAGTCACAGAATAGTGAAAAATAGTTGAACCCTAAGCTATCAACCTTCACGCGAATCGCACATGACTAATCATGTGCGTAGTCATGTGCTTCCAGCCGTTGGTTTGTTTACATTTCGACACGATCAAACTGATCCCAACTGTAAGTATGGAAGATACTCAAAGCAACCAGTATGTACAAGTGATTGAAGATATGTGATGGTATGGGGAGATGATTGACTGGTATTGATTTGGTTGTTAGCTTGTTTGGGTGAAATCGGCTTTGTTTTTGAATTGAAAAGATCAATTTGGTTCTTGGTTGGTTTTGACGAGTTGATTGATTATAGAAGCATGGTTGAATCGAAAGTTTTCCAAGTTGAGTTTGGTTTTTGATATTGCGCTGCCGGTTTCGTCTGTTCTTGAAAAAGGTCTCAGAGTAATCTGGTGGAGTTTAAACCTCTTGTAGATTAGGACCCTGTGACCTGGCATGAGCCAAGAATACCAACAATGTCATCGTCTACTCATGAAGTACTGTTGATGAGACCGAGCATTTAACAAGAAGTCAGTACTAGGTTTATGAAAGAGCTTTCACGATAACTATTCACAAAAAAACCGGGGATTTTTACATTTACTAACATTGCAGGGTCGCCTTGAAAATAGGTCTCATTGGAGATTCCCAGATTGGGAAGACTTCGCTAATGGTCAAATATGTCGAAGGTTTGTTTGATGAAGATTACATTCAAACATTGGGCGTCAATTTTATGGACAAAAAGATTCAAATCAAAAATACTCATATAACCTTTAGCATATGGGATTTGGGTGGCCAGAAAGAATTTATCAATATGCTACCCTTGGTGTCTAACGATGCAGTGGCTATATTGTTTATGTTTGACCTCACGCGCAAATCGACTTTGAATTCAATCAAGGAATGGTATAGACAGGTGAGAGGGTTCAACAAGACAGCAATTCCTTTCTTGATTGGTACCAAGTACGACCAGTTTATCGACTTATCGTTTCAAGACCAGTTGGAGATCACACACCAAGCCAAGAAGTTCGGTAAAGCCATGAAAGCACCCATAATCTTCATATCAACCTCACACTCAATCAACGTACAAAAAATCTTCAAGATCATTTTATCAAAAGCATTTGATTTGAAACTAAACATCGACGAGATTGTCAACATCGGAGAGCCATTGTTGATTTACAAACAAGGGTGAATAACATGTCACATCTACAAGAACAACAACAACAATAAGAACTACAATAGGGTGCCAAGATACCACAGTGTTTTGCGATGACACGGCGAGAGTATGCTACAAGCTTGAAGGTTCAGGTTGACTACCGGAACAGTGTTCAGTTTGGTGCCACCATCCTGCCAAAGCAGCTGAAGGATTCATCGCATGATGCTCATTTGCAGTCTGGAACTGTGATGCATATTTGCGGTCCCTGTCAGAACGAACTAGTCTCCATGATGGTATGCCTATAGAGGAAGGCTCAGCTACGTGGGCTCTCATCATAAAAATTCGAGTAGAACAATTTATATCATAGAATAGATCAATAGGAGTGTTTAATGAAAGGTTTTAGGTTACATCAATCGTTGTAGGTTTTATATTCGTTCCAACTTGTGACGTCGTATTTCTTGTTGTTGATACGGATGGTAGCACAGTTGGTGCGGCTTGAATCTGAGTGAAGATGAGTGAGTTGATATTGATCTTTGATAAGCTGCAAATGGCCAAGGTTTCCAATGCGCTCAATGGATGGCAATACATACTACAGGGTGATGAAAATAAGACTGCTACTGGAACCCCGTCACGAAGGAGCCGAAGAGGTGATAATTCAGCGCAAAAGATAACGTTGAAACGAGACGACGATGAGTTGGAGGTGAAAGCTGGTGATAGTATACTAGTTCAACAGGGCGATTCTACTGAACTTGCATTTATCAAGGAGATAAGATTTGGTAACGATAAATTTTTGGATATTATTGTGTCCTGGTTTCTCAGAATTGAAGATGTGGAGGGCCTGAGCTTGGTGCAAGAGGATCCGAGGATAACAAATGAAATATTGATCACACCATACCTTGAAGAGATCAACCTTGCAGATATTGTTGACAAAGTGCAAGTTTTATCGTTCAATGACTTCAAGCAGGTTGTTATCGATGATTCCATTGCGAACAATACGTTTATGACTAGACGAGGTTGTGACTCTACAGGCGAGAGCTTTACAGAAGAATTTGACTGGAAAGATCTTATGAGCATTCATGAAAGGGATCCAAACGAATTGACAGAATGGTTGCGTGGTCAAACAATCCCAACGGCGTATAAGGCTGCAACAGCACCTCCAAAAAAAATTGCAACTGTGAAGAAAGCGTTGACTGAAACGAAACCTTCGAGAAAACGGAAGATTGTTATCAGTGAAGATGAGGAAGAACCCTCGGATGAAGCTGAATTGGCCACACTGGAGGACGAGGACGACTTTGATTCGGATGACCAGTTGGAAGTTGAGCCAGTGAAAAAATCATCACCTTCGAAGAGAAAATCATCAAAGAAACGCTCATCTCCATCAAAGTCCCCAAGTAAAGCCGCAAATGATATCTCAAAGGAATTCATGAACTCAGTTCTCTCACCTTCTAAAAAAGGAAGGCAAGCTTACAAAGTCAAAACCGAATTCAAACCGAACCTGTCATTATTATCACCAAGGAAGCCGAAACATGGTAAATCCACAATAGACATAACTTCAAAAGAGTTCACTGAGATCAAAGCCAAACTTCATACTTCGGCCCGACTCGCATCGTTACCTGGAAGAGAAGATCAATTTTTCACCATTTATGCTACGTTGGAGGAAGCAATAAAAGGCGAGATTGGAACATGTTTGTATGTTAGTGGAACTCCAGGAGTTGGAAAAACTGCCACAATTCGACAAGTCATTTCCCAATTACAAGAATATGTTGAACAAAATTTATTGAATGAATTCGACTATTTGGAAATTAATGGGTTGAAATTGATAACTCCAAATGCATCATATGAAAAGTTGTGGGGTAAGATCAGTGGATACAAGGTAACAGCTACAAACGCAGCAATACTTCTAGAAAATTACTTCAGAGATCCGGCGCAGCAAAAGAGACCTTTGGTGGTATTGATGGATGAATTGGACCAAATCGTCACTAAGAAGCAAAATGTTATGTATAATTTTTTCAATTGGCCAACCTATGAACATTCCAAATTGATTGTAATTGCAGTAGCAAATACTATGGACTTGCCCGAGCGTGTTCTTGTGAATAAAATATCGTCGAGATTAGGGTTGAATCGAATCCAGTTTCTTGGGTACACTTTCGAAGAACTAGGAACAATTATCAAACATAGACTTGACATGCTTGCTAAAACAAACCAGCGTAAGGTTGTTATCAAAGAGGATGCTATAGGGTTTGCTTCTAGGAAGGTTGCGAGTGTCAGCGGTGATGCTCGAAGAGCGTTAACCATTTGCAGACGAGCAGTGGAAATCGCGGAAAAGGATTACTTGGAAAACGTGAAACACGACAAGGAGAGCGATGCTGGAGAAACCTTTCACGTCCAGATCATACATATTTCTCAAGCTATCAACGAGACAATAAATTCACCGTTGCAACAGTTCTTGAAGGCTTTGTCATTCACAGCCAAGTTATTGCTAGCAGCTACATTATTGAAAAACAAGAGATCAGGCTTGGCTGAAAATGCATTGGGTGACATAATAGATGAGATGAAATCGTCACTCCAAATGTTGACTTCAAAAGAGTCAAACAAAATGTTTCGAGATTTTCACTTGAATTCTAATTTCATGCAAATGCTATATGGCAGTGGACTATTTGAAATGTCCGACGACAGGTTGAACTTACGAATCTCGAAGTTCAGGCAAACTTTGACTGAATTAACTGAATATGGTATTATAGTCCAACAATCTGTTCCTGGTGAACGGTACAAACTCACTCAATTGAATGTGTCATCGGAAGAGGTCAACACTGCTTTATCGAAAGACCCTGAAGTTGGTGATTTGTTAAGAACAATCAATGCATAGACTCGTCATATTCAATGGCCAACAGTTGCAAAATCAAAAGTTTTGCAGCAATATCGTATGCAGGTGCGTGATGGCATCGAAACGTAAGACGTAGTTAACGAATACGACGCCCGGATAGATTGCTCATGAACCACATAGACCCCGCAGATTACGTTGAAGCACCCGAAGGTGCTGTGTCGTTAAAGTTCGGCGATGATAAACAACAAGCCAAATTCGAACTAGGAGTCTGTATGGCAATTCACAAATGGGAAGAATTAAACACAGCTGTGGAAAACCAATGGGGTGGCCCAAACTCAAGTGATAAGAGAGATTGGATCTCGGGAATTGTGATAGAGTTATTCAACGAAGACAAGGTTGTGGATATTCAAGCGATCGAGGAAACTTTATTATATGCAATGGTTGATGAATTCGATACCGAAATCGATAATGATTCTGCATTGGAGATTGGTGCATTGATCATGAAGTTCTACAAGGATGTTGGAATAAAACAGTACGATCAGATAGATTCATTTTACGCAGCATGGCAGGCCAGGCAAAACATCAAGACGATTGCTCAAAAAATCGATATCGGTGAAGATCCTAATAATCCGGACTCATCTGAGAGCGAGGACGATGACGATGCGCCCCATTTGGTTGAAGACGAGGATTCAATGGACGTGGACCAACCACAAGCTCCAGTCGTTGATGATGATGGGTTTGAATTAGTACAAAAGAAGGGAAGAAGAGGTTGAGCTAATATATTAATTAGTATGCTAGATTCTATACAAGAGATATAAAAATTTGTAAAATGCTATTATGAGACCAGGTTCTATCTAGAATCATTACTGATGGAATTCCTAGGAGTGTTACTTCTAGTTCTATTCAAAGTATTCAATGAATGTAAACTGGTAACCGAGTTTCTGAATGTGTTTCGCCCTCCATGGTCCTCGTCGTGAATAGATGATGCTGACGTAACACTTCCCCTGCTATTGGTGTACATTCTTATATCACTTACTCGTCGAGCCAAATGTGGTGGACGGTCACTGTGCATAGCTGGGGTGTTTGGTGTGATTTGGGCTAGACGATTGAAGTTGAAAAAACTGTCAGTGTTTGTGGTGTTGACTTTGAACAATCTGATTGTTGTCTCCGCGTATGTGTTGCACTTAGAGTTTGACTTCGTAACCCAGTCGATGGTTTGGGGTGAAACGTCACTAGAAGTTGCACCAGGTTGTTGTAAAAAACTAGTCCAGCCACTTGTGAACTTACTGACTGAAGCCATTGTCTCGCTTAGGTTTCTCATAAGCCGATTATTGTTTCCGCTGTATGTGTTGTAATGATCGACGGAGTAATAGATGTCGTTAAACAAAAGTGAAATATACCAGCCCAATGATAGCGAACTCCAAGAGAACTTCAATAGTGCAATTGAATTTTCAGGAAGGAAATCGAAATTAATCTGATGTTTGTTATCTAGCATCATCTTCAGATAATCCATATTTCCAATTTTGACCACTAGGAGAAATGTGTCGACAGAAGCATCCTGACGATCCCATGTTTCGTCTAATTCCAACTTCAAATGGGGTATAACAACTGTTAGAATTATCCTTAATGAGTCTGTGCCACCCCACGACCTTCGCAATGGTGTACTTATTGGCATTTTCTCAATTGCTCGTTCACTCATTCCAGTGAGTGCTATCGGTCTCATTGATGATTCCAATTCATCAACAATCAGATTATTATCCACATCCTGTGTTGCAAGACTGATTATTGAATTACTTTCAGATGATGTTCTTGAGTTCTTGTTGTCTGTTTCGGAGTATGTAGAATCAAACGAAATGTTAGAAGTTATTCGGGCTAACGAGTTGATACCTTTGTATATCGAGGACTCGCTTTTGGTTTCATTTACTTCAATCTCATCAAAATGAGTTCCGAGCGTGTTCGCTTCAAGGTTTTCTAGTGTCGAACTGTATATGTTGTTCCATACCTGGTTGTACACCTTCTCATTCTTCAAAATTGAAAACAACAATATTCTAGATGCTTTCGGATTTTTGACGACGGCTGTAGTAATACCTCTCACTATGATTGCCAATAAATTGGAATGCAATGGTTTCTCTGTCAAGAACTGTTTATGCGAGAACTTAGTGATCAATTGGGTGATCGAAGACGCAGCAGCATACGATAAACCCCCGTAGGGATTAGCGTTCTGTAACCTTTTCGTAGGGGAGTCTTCCAAATTGATTGGCCTCGATGAGAAAATGATAATCAAATTGTATGATGATTCGACTAGTGTTAATGCAAGCATGTCATTCAATGTGCTCATCTTATTGATGAGAAGTTGACACAATTGAATAACAACGAAATCTCTCGTAGTAATCGGACTTGGGCTAACCTTGAAGCTGATTGGTAAATCTGTGTATGATTCATCAACAGTGTCGAAAATATTCTCTAACATGTCATTATTTGATGATAGATATAGCAAGAAATATGAACTTTCCTTTACTAAAGCTTTATGTCCCGATGAATTTTGAAATGCAAAAATGTTGTAAAGTAATGCGATCATCAATTGAGTGATATACTCTTGTTTCACTAACAACTTTACTGCCGCGTTGCATTGAATCAACTCCCAAAGTAATATTATCGCTGGGGTCGACCATAGCGATGGTTGGTTAGTGGCTCGATGAATAGAATATCTATTGTCCTCATTAGATTTTGCTCCTGTCAATGCTTGGTCAATTATACAAACCAATGATCCGACAATATACTTCAAATCATCTGGTTTTTGAAACTTGGCAAAATATGATCTTGGAAAGTTGTAGTTCTTATGCTCGATTGGGATTTCATCCAAGAACTTGAGATTGTCTTCCGATGGTATTGGGTAGACAATTATGTAAGTTAGTAATTGGATTGAATGGGATATGTATATGTGTTTCATTTCCAGAAGTTGGCTATTCTTGAATTCCAAACCATTATCCAATGTTTTTGCTGACCGGCAGATTAAATTGAATAAGGAGTAGGCTAGGGTTAGGATATCCACTTTTGGAACACTCGTCACTAAAAATGATGCAAACTTTGAACCTTTTGAAACTATCTCGGAAGGTAGTTGGTACATCGAAGTAGAACATAGTGTTATCATCAATCTCAAGATCTCTGATCTGTTCGAATCATAGATCAAATTTGAAGGCTTGCCCTTTGTTTTTGTTCCGATCCCCAGCTCCCAGATTTGTACCGCTTTTTTGGTATACGTTTTGGATGCCAGGTTGATATCTACTGTGAACTCACTAGTAAAAAGTAGGTCAATCAAGCTTGTCATAAGACTCGAGCCTAAATATGCAATGCTATCTGACTTGTCTTTATCAATAATGCGAGCCGTCACTTTGATCTGAAATGCTTGCTTCCAGAACAAATTGTCTTCGATTTCGGAGTAATAGTTTTCCAACTCATATAAGAAGGGTAATAGTTTGGCCAAGAATCGTATACAGTTCAACAAATTCCGTGCTTGGGACCCAATCAACTTTCTCTTCTCTTGGTTGATTTCAACAATTTTCAAGCACAATACTCTCACAAATAAGATGTAGTTGTATTGGTTTTGGTTTCTTATTGTTTTGATATCGTCTGGTGACAACAAATCCAATATATCACTTGCAGACTCTGGTTCTTCCCAAAACACTTTCCAGAAATTAGTTTGCAGTATGGGTATTATTCGCCCTTGGCCCAACTTGCTAAAGTGATTCTTGAACTTAAGTTTGTCTTCAGCTGTCTTCATCTAACTCCGTGTGCATCGATAGTGGTATATGTTGAATATCGTTTTCACTATAAGGTTGCACTTTTTTGCGGCTGCTCGTTTTATAGGTTGTTGCAAAATTCATTCTGCATACTCAAAATCTACTCAGGTAAGCGATGAATCTGAATGGTCTTGTACTACAGCAGAAATGTCACAATCAAACCATTGAAGCAATGGGCAACACGATCGACGTTTTTGGGTATTGTCAATTGCAAATCTATGAGTTTTGTTTATAAATTGAATGTACTATATAAGATTCAGTTGATTCTTCGATTTTTCACTATGGCTTCAACGTCACTGTCGCGTTTTCTAATGCTTCCAGCAATCGAAGCGTAGCCAACGTCGACATACATGCCTGCGACGTTGTTGTCAGGTGTGTAATTGGTACCGTCCAGTTCTAAATCGTCGGCGTCTCCTGTGTTTGGTAGGATGAAATCCTCTTCCGTCAGTCCATTAGTTAGCCAACCACTCGGTATCTCCAATGTTGGAGAATGGTCAACCTCGGAGGGTGTCAAATTAGGTTTGCTCTCTACCTCGTCATCGCTGTCCGAGTCAAAATGAAACTGGGCACATTTAGACATGGCAATGTACAACTGTTCAACATTTGATTGTGTGTTGAATAATGGATGGGCATTTTGGTGTTGATTATTCTCGAAGATTTCCATTTCTGTCGTGGCAATAAACTCGGATTGTTCTTTCGACACACTCTCTATCAATTTTTTAGACAAGATTTGCAAATACAATTTGTAAGTAGGATCATTATCAGTTGGAGGCTTGACCGCATGTAGTGAAATGACCTGGTAGGGCAATTCCAACCCAATATTGTCTTGATTGAACCAAATTATTACTCCAGTATTCAAAATAAACAAACTGATGTCGTGCATTGATAATCTGTAGAACTCCCCAGCAATTCTCAACTCTTGGTGTGGGTTTTCAACGAAATTCAACGAATAATTGCTGCCTCCACCATATAAAACAAACTTATCGTCATCCTCTAACGAAAACTTTTCTGGTGATGAAGCTCGATATAAATCAACAGGTATAGTATTTTCACTGTTGGGTTGTTCGTGAATGAATCGAGGTTCGGGGGACATCTAAAGACCCAAACGTGGCTAGCGATGTTGAATGCTATGGAGTCTTGCTCTATTCAAGGTCTTCAAGTTATCAGAGTTTAAAAAATTGTCTCACGTGGAAACGCTCACACCAGTGTGGATTCAACGTCAATCATCAAATTGAAGGGTATATACTGATTACAAGTCTATATGAGAGAAAGTTCACCTCAAGGAGTCCTGATAGTATCAAGGCGCTGGAGGTTTACGAGTCAAAGGTCTGGAACCCTGACTGCATCCTGATCTCGGAGTCGGACTCTGAGACTGGGGTGCAGATGGCGATGTGGATCGACGAGCCGCTTGATTACCTTGTTGTTGTTGTGAGACATTTCCATGGGTTCCACCTTGAGATAATCTTCTTATTAGTCTCTGAAACACAGGACTAGCATTTTCATCATTAGCGATTTCGCGCTTCATTCGTTCACCACGTTCCTCCTCTTGTTTCTTCAATTCCTCTTGGGTGGGAGGTAATTTCTCATTCACTAAATCAGCTTCTCTTGCATCCTCAAATGTCAAAATGGTTGATTTCAAGCCTTCACTACCATTAAGTAAAGAGCCTTTTGGTAAGTGTCCAGCGTTTAATTGTTTCAAGTGAGCAACATTCTCGGACTCTTCACGCAATAACTGGTACATCCTCGACACTCTACCAATTGCAATGACCTTATTCCGTAATGCGATTCTTTTCTCTTCTAACGACAATTCGTGTTCTTCTTGTGCTCGTTGGTATGGGTTTGGTTCGTCACTATCTATAATCATATCATCAGGTGATCTACCCTCTTTCTCAGCGCCAATTCTTTCGTCCTGTAATGGTGTCTCCTCGCCTAACTCTTCGTCGGTACAGATATTCAAAATCGATACCAACATGTCCGTGATCTTTTCACCCACGAACGGCAACGACCAAGTGAATACATCCATAAAATGGGGTAACCAATACGGATGGGGCGACGAGTTGAATTGTCTGATATTCATGACATTGTTTTCATATTTCAACACAGCGGCCTTGTTGTTGTAGGTGTCCAAATAATTAGGAGCTGAGAACATAGTCAACAATGACGGAAAGCCCATGGTCTTGGTCCTTTTGTACATTCTATAACCAGCGTCTTGCGCTTCGTGTGCTCGAATGATCGACAATAACCCAGTTCTCTCTAGAAACTGACAAGAAGCTTTATAAGTAAATGCATAAGAACAACCTCGAACAGTGTTTCTGACAAAAGTTTGTGACGACGAGTCATCATCATAATCCTCTATAGGATCAGCCCATAACAAATCACACATCAATCCTTTGGTTGGCGGTTCTCTGAATCTGTCAATTTTGATCAAATCATTCAAAGTTTTTAAATCTGGTGATAACCCACCATGGACACAAAAGAACTGTTTGTTCATTATGGCTGCCAAGGGCAAAGCATTGAAAGATACCAAGCATGATTCATATACTGCGGCCGAATATTTGTGCAAGCATTCCGATTTGAATGTAAAGTACTCAGTCAAATGTTTGCATTCATGATTACCTCGCAACATCCAGAACGAGTCGGGGAAGTTCAACTTCAAGCAGTAGAGATATATCAAACATTCGATTGAGAATGACCCTCGATCGACGTAGTCACCGAGGAATAAATATTTTGTTGTACTGGGGTCTCCTCCAACCTCAAACAACTTCATCAAATCGTAGTATTGGCCGTGCACATCACCACAGATTGTCACTGGTGCCGGGACTTCTAACAAGTTAGATTCGGCCGACAACACTTTGGTTGCCATTTCCAAGATTTGTATGGCTTGCGATTCTTCCAATCTACCTTCTTTGTAAAAGAAGTCCTTCAAGAACTCATGATTGGGCAACCCATTAGCATAAAACAACTGTTCGTTGGTTGGTTTGAATGCAGCTGGAGGGTCGACCGTTTTAACAGCCCTCTCTGTAGTTGATAAGCTTTGGCCATCTTCAGTTATATAAACGGAATGGCCCTCACCTGCAGATGCCTGCTTCTGTTTCAAAGCATTCAAAGCATTGTTTATTTGCTCTGTATTCTGGGAAGCTGATCTATTCACCATTTTCAATGAATGCCAGTAGTATATGAAAAATGCACGGAAGCTATTACAAGTTGAAACCAGTTGCTAATGTGAACTGACTATTCAATCTAGTGATATACTCAAGTCTATCGAGTTCGTAGGATGCTAGATGGATGCAATGTTCGAATCAAATTCAATTGTAGATATTATTCGATAATAGATTGGTTTTTTTGTTGTCTCACAAAAAGTTAATCGTGACGACGAGGGTTCGAGGTGAATGTATAACAAAGAGAAAAGGGCTCAAGAATGGTACTAAACCAAACTACAACATTCGACAAAGTCGTTAATAATAATTTAGATTAGATCATTTCGAAGCTTCCGTGTGTTTGCTTTGTCAGGAGGCTGTCGGCCTAGACCGAAAGCAAGGCTTATGCCCAACCGAAATACTTAGAAGCAGTGGTAAACGTCAGGATGATGCAATCTAAAGGTGATGGTAATTACGTAGCTACTCTTACAATTTCTTTCATGTTGGTTTTAGTCAATTTGTGGATGTTATGATTTTGTTGATGCTGGTTGGGCGCCAACTTATTCGAAAGTTTCACAAACAATAGAGTTGGAGTCAATTCAAACGCGTTATCAATTAACTAAAACAATGTTATTTCTATGAAATTAAAACTCAAAAACTTTTTCCTTGTGAATTGACATAGATAGTATGAGCTTTACTACCTAAGCCATTGAAACTGGTCGAGGCTGCTGAAGTGTACGCTCCCAAGTTTGGGAAGAACAACCAGTCGCCCACCTCAACATTTTTCGTTAATGCCGACTGACTCGAAACACAATCTAAACCATCGCAAGTTGGTCCCCAAATTGAGAATTGATATTTACCCAGTGAATTATCATTGATATAATCCTCAATCTCTTCTTGATAATAAAACTTGTCTTGATGACTCAAGATAAATGGTTTAGGTTGTTGATGATCAAACAAAATACAGTTCAAGTTCCCGTAAACGCCATCATTGATGTAAATCATGGCATTGATATTGGAGTTGGCATTAGCACTACTCAAATCACGACGAGCAATAATATGGCAACCTAAGGTGAATGCGTTGGACACCATAAATCTACCTGGTTCTGCCATAAATCTAATATGATGGGCATGGACAAACTCGTCAGGAAAAAACTTGGTCAAGGACTGATTGACCATGGCCGATGATTCCAGGAAAGTTTCTCTTTCGAATCCCCCGCCTATATCCAATACGTTCATTTGAAAGCCCAATTCAATAGCTTTGTCAAAAACTATTCTCGAATCTCTGATAGCCTTGAAAATCGACGTGAAATCCTTGGCTCCAGACCCAACGTGAAATGCAACTCCAACAACGTTCAAGTTCAATTTCTGCGCTAATGGCAACAATTCGTACAAGGCTTCATCCATGGAGCAACCGAATTTAGTCGATAAACGACATTGCGATGTTTCGTCATCGGTGATGATTCTCAACAAAATCTGACAATTAGGATGATATTTTTGCAACTTGTACAACTCTTGGCAATTGTCGACAGTAGTCGCATTGATGTTCGAATCATTGGCGTATCTGATGAAAGAGTTGGTTTTGCAAGGATTGGCATAGATGATCTTGTCGGAATCAATACCCAAATTTAGGATTGTCTCAATCTCATTCTTCGAGGCACAGTCAAACCCGGTCCCTAACGAAGCCAACAATTTGATCACTTCCAAGTCCGTGTTACACTTGACAGCGTAATGAGGTTTGATCTGAGGCAAGTGTTGTTGCCAGAGTTTGAAACTCTTTTCAACTTCACCTAAATCGCAAACAAAAAATGAGTCTTCGTCTCCAGCGTCACAATCTTCATGATTGACTGTCTTGATATGGTTGGTTAACGCATTGCCAATCAATTTCTGGCTGGTTGCATCGACTGATCTTGCACGTTTACCAATGACTTGTGTCTGGACACAAGTTTCATATGAATTATTTGATTTGTTTAAATCTAAATTGAATCCATTCTGATAAATGTCAATGGTCATAACTTTGATCCAGGGATTTCTCTTGTATATTTGTCAATCCAAAATCTATTCTTTTCGTTTCTTAACTATATCTACTCTATCTGGGGGGCCAATAAAGACAGATAATGAGTGATGGGTACCTTGAAAAACTCACAAAAAAAGTGAGTTACAACAATATAAAACCTTCAAACGGCAGCTCTCGTAAGATAAGACTAGTTCGAAGCAGAAGGCTATTGAATAATTAATCAACAATGGTGTATCAAAGATCTGATTAAGCTAAACTTCTAATTATATCAAAGACTCAGTGAAAAATTTAAAGCGTAGATTAAGCGCTCCGCAAAAAAAATTTTGCAATCGCCTGCACAAATCAGCGGTGTTTAATTGCTTTGATTTGCAGCCATGTTCCTTTGATCAGTGACAGGGGCGTTGGCATTAGGGGTTGAACCCAGTGGATACGACACCCCACTGTACTGGAAGAATATGTATTGTCGTAAACACTCTCTATCTATAACTCAATCAAAGGTTCTGGCTCTGGGATGTATTTGCTCTTGACAGAGGAACCACCAGTTCTCATGGGTTCCAACTCAGTGGTGGGGATTCTGGGAAATCGATCCATGTTGGAGAAATCAGTAGTGGTAGTGTTGGAGTAGCTTGGGGCAGTTCCAGGTTCTTCTTCGTCGTCGAGTGCAGGGTATTTTGCATTTGCCTCTTCAAGTGCATAGGCTGGAATCGATGATGATTGTCTACGTATGTTTGTAGATGGCGGTGGAACAGCTGAAGTCAAGTTCTCGGGGTCGGTTTCTTCGTTAGGCATGTTGTTGTGCGATGGGTATGGAACTGATTGTGACGCTTGTTGTGGTCTTTCCGCTGGATGTGTGCGTGCTTGGGCAATGTTATTCAAATATTCCTTATCGCTATCATCTTGGGGATCGGAACTATCTTCAAGATATCCCGGTTGCGATTGATTGTAGTAGTTGGACTGATTGTATCGATGAGGTTCCTCGTATGAAGCAATGGTAGGTTCATCTTGTCGGGTGTTGAACGATGTTGCCGGCGGTTCGCTCGATTCCTCATACTGCGAAGGGCGTTGAATGGGCTGTGACGGTTCTGATTGGTATTGAGATGTGCGTCTGATAGGCTGGACTTGACCTGTTGGTTGTTGGCTAAATGGTTGCTGATATCCGGAATGCTGCTGTTGTTGTATTGGGTAGTCATTGGCTCCATGAAAACTATTTCTGTGCTGACTCTGACCCGTAGCTTGGGGATCGACAAAGTTGGAATTTGGGGTGTATTCGTTTGGTTGGAAATAGTTTGACGTTCCGGTTTGGTTGGCGTGGTTTGGTGTGCTAATATTGTGGTTTCTATAAGCCATGTTCAACTTGGATTCTAGAAACTCGTCGTATAATTTGGTGACGGTGGAGATTTTATTGTTCAATTCTAAAAAGGTCTCGTATTTCTCGATTGCCATTCTCAAAGACTTGTTGACCTTTGGTTTCAATGTGACAACTTTAGCATGTAAACTGTTCAAATTTTCATCGTACAAGATCTCTGACCTCTTCTTGCGGTCATTTTTGAGTGTAGTCATCAATGTGATGAATAGGTTGATATTTTCTTCTTCTTGTTGGGTTAAATCTTCCATGGGTGGTTTTTGAGGCGGTTGAATTGGCGCCTGGGCTGGTCGTTGTTGTTGTTGCTGGAATTGTATAGGTTGTTGCAGAGGTAAATCTTGCTCCCAGGGGTTATGGGAATATTGATTCGATTGCTCGAAAGGATCACTTTGAGGCGGTTGAAATGATGGGATTGAGATGTTATAAAAGTCGGATTCCGGTTGAGAGGGTTGCAAACCCATCGATGATTGAATTTCCTCTTGCTGTTGGTATTGCTTTTGTATACTCTGTTGTTCTTCGAACGCTTTCAAACTGGCCGCAATCGCAGCTTTCATGTCTTCGTCTTCATCATTTGGAGCAGACGAGGGTTCGGCTCTACTTGATTGGGGCTTAGGTGCTTGAGGAGCCGAATAAGGCACCTGTGTATCTTTCAAACTCAATTCAATTGCTTTTCTCAATTCTTCATCTTCATCATCAGCGTTATTAGACACACTTCTGCCTACGGTTGAGGTTTGAGTATTGGATCTTGAACGGGGTGGTGTGTTTACATCACGCTTGTTCTTGGTGTGTTTGGCGAAACAGTTATCACATACTCTCACCGGGTCCATGATACCCAATGCAACTAAGGGAATACGACTAAGTGAATGGTCGTTGCAAAATACGCCACCACACGAACGACAATGATGTTTGCGGTTGATGATCGAGAACGGGTTGTAGCAGATCATGCACGAATCGGAATCAATCCAATCTGGCGGCACTTCTGAGTCAACAAATCGTGAATTTGGTTGAAATTCGCTCTCATGGACCGATGGGAAATCATAATTTTGATTTCTAAGCGAGTTGTAGGTTTTCTCGACGTAACTCAATTGTAACTGATTCTCAAATGCAATCTTCCACTCTTGAATGAGCTGCAAGATAAACTCGCCTACTGCCAACTTTGACGAATTGTTTTGTACTTCATTGTCATGAGCATTATAATGGATCTTGAAGATGAAGTCGACCAAATAATCAATAAACTCCTTTGACGATATTTCCACCAAGAAATGATAGCCACTGTTTTTAACACACAAGTCGATCAACTTCAATGTTGACGTCAATAAGTTTGGATTCGAGTACACCAACGTCAACCGCTTCTTTAACGATCTCATGCATTGTTGTGGGGGAATTTTCTTGCTCCTGATGAGATCGGTGATCTCTAGTGCCACTGATAACTCTACCTCTCCATTGGGGATCGATTCACTTGTAGCTTCCGATATCTTGTTATCCAATTCCACCGTGGATACGTTTGACGAGAACCAGGACATGATGGCAAAAATTGTCTAGTAAATTTGGAGGAAATGAAACGAATCACAGACAATCAGGTCAAAGTAGCCGTTATTTAACAAACACTGTCGCCAATTGCTCGTGTCCCTGTCTAATGGTAAAGAATCTAAAACTACCTAAATAAATACCAATCGATTCCTGCACTGGTCACAAAAATCTGGTTGAAGGCTGAATCGAAATCAACTAAACTGATTTACTGGGGTATATAAATAAACTACTAAACCAGTACGAAGACTGTAGAAGCATTCGATTTAGATGTGTACAAGACTTTTTGCTAACTGTGACCACTAATAAGCAGTGTTCATCTGACGTAGGTTACACTCTGATGTCATTTCTAGATGTAGCTAAAAAGATGGACAAGAGTGGTATTATCACAAGCATGGCATGTCTAATGGACATGCAATCCCTCTGCTAAAACAAATCTACCCTATAGAGTTTATCAACTGTGGATACTCGATTTATGAGTGCACCAGTTTGTCACCCATATACTCAGAACGGACTTGTATTTATAAGCTAGCACAATTCGAAGACTAGTCGCGTACTTATCAGCTTTGAAAACAACTTCGTCACTTAATCAAAGTATAATGTAGAGCTGGAGAAATATGAATTCAAATTCCACTGGACACTTTCTGAAACAGGTCAATTTGGTACTCTTCGTGAATCTTGTTCGCATATATAGCCTCACTTAGTGAGACCAGATTCTAGTGAGTGTCTACGATTACTACCGAAACAATGTATTGACTAATGTACATAGATCCTGTCGAGCCCAAGGCTCAGTGTGAGCGAATGTGTTTCTTATTGAATAAGAGCAAGAATGCAACCACATGAAAGCCCAGTGGTGTGTTTGTGAACCTCCACTTCGTGAGGTTCGCATCGGTTCACTTCATGAACAAGACAAAACTCGACACGCCCAACCCCAATACTGCCACCCACCAGTATTTATCAAACACGTCGTTGTTGACGCTCCTCTTGGCGTTGGTTCTGTATTGGTTTTCCAAGCTCCGCTTGATCTTTTTTGTCAAGCTCGAGTCGGTTTCCGAGGCGGCGTCGGTAGGGTTCAACGCCGATGTTGGCAACATTAATGGCGGCTTGTAGGCCAAGTATAAAGGTTGCATCTTTGATCCGTCGAATTGATAGATCTGCAATGTCCATCTTCCATGGTATGGATCAATGTAAACTTGGTAAGTTTTGAACCAAGTAGCTTGCACGTAACGATTGTACTGTGATTTCCCGGGTCCTACAGACCCGCAGGGGTCACTCAATAATTGTCTGCCGTCAACGGCAATGGGTGTCAACACCAAGGAACCATTAGCTAATAGTTCGTACGTACCATGTTGGTACGTCACCGACGCCACGGGACATGCGTGATCTTGGGCATTCGAGACCACTCGATATAACGCCTCTTCGTAGTGGCCGTCGGCCGTGAACGAGTACGAGATACCAGGCAACGCTGGCTCAATCAATAGCTCCACCACGGGATCATAGAACCCAGGCCCAGTGAAGACTGAATTGGATTTGGACGACCAGGTCCCCTCCAACTCGTTCATATTGGGGTCTGCCCAAGCAAAACACACCCAACAGAAGACCAGTAGCAAGAAACGAGTAACCATATGTGTGTGTGTGTGTGTGTGTAGAGTGCTAGTGTGTTGTTGAACTGGTTCCACCAAACATCAAACGCTAAAAAAAGATTGCGATGCAAAAACCTTTGGCTGAGGGTCACGTGGAGATAGGTTGGCAGTGCTGAAAATAGAAAACGCGCCGCCAATGGCTTGGGAATTGAATTGGAACTGCGATAACGAAAGGTGGATAGGTGTTGTGGAGATACTTGTAGTAATAAGCTGGGTTGGTTGTTTAGTGGGACAGTGTGAAATTTGGCATTTCACATTGTATTTTGCAACCATTTTTTACTACAACAGCTACTGGCGATTATGTATGTACGAGAGAGGCAGTGATTATATACGGTGTCTGGTACCCTGGTGTAAGTAATATAAGCGCAAAGTACAAGAGAATGGGTTAATGGGTGGTAATATCAAAAGTCGTAAAGAAACTGGATATCACTTATATCACTGGCAAGAAAATGGGTTTTACTTGAGATGGCGATCTTGCCTTGACGCTGGTCCTGAAAGTATAGTGTATCTGTGAATCAGTAGTGATTTGGACACCCCATCTGGCATTTTCGTTGTGAGTAGCACGTATTCGATCGAAGTCGTGGATACGTACTGCTCGTGGCTCGATTTGACCACGGCCGTGGTCGTGAAAGTGCACACTGCCCATGAGACTCAAATTGGTGGTGAACCTCCATTGGTAATGTATTAGTCTGTTTTTTTGTTTTTTTTTTATTTCACGCTTGAATTGGCTATATCCAACTTTTCATCACCCAAGTTAGCATTTCGTTACGAACTGGTACGATAACCGTTGGTTTGGTCGAGTCATTGTCAATGTAGTGCAAACACGTTCAAATCAAATGATTCACCATACCCTGCCAGCATTTGCATTGTTTAGCGCTCGCGTCACCATAAAATGTTGGGGTCGCCGTTAGCCACCCGCCATTGATGTCGTGAACTCACGCTCGATCTGTGGCATATATACCCAAACTAGCTTTTTCCCCAAGTGGGGTGAAAGACACAATTGCTTTTACTAATCTTAACCCAATATCGACGGCTTCACTACTGAAAATAGTGGAAAGTCGGGTGTTGGGTTGGAGTTGCCTAAAATTACATTATTCGATCGTACATTAATCTTCAACAATGATGGTGAACAAAAGGTCGACCCTCATCACCCCCAATCGGGTAATGCTTACACTAGACATATCCCCCCATCGCCTCCTTGGATTGTGTTGATGCCATTATGTACATTGTCAGGTCGTAAATCGCCATTATTGCAGGTTGACTCCATTTTATCACATCGATGGTGTGTTAACGTGTTTGATGAAAATAAAATACTAATACAGATACCAGATCCCACCGTTACCTCGATATTTTATAGTGATGTAACTGGAGTCGACATTATCGCCATAACTGTAAGGGAGGTCCTTCATGTTAGATTCAACCAAAAGATGAAATTGAGGCAAACCTTTTAGATTTAGGGTTAAAGAGCCAACTGAAAATCTTTTAGTTTTGCAATGTAGGCTATAGGATATCAAGCAAGGAACTAACAAAGCAGCAGTGCTAATGGTGTTTCCATGGTGATTTAATGTCAAAAGTACATTTCGTGCGCATGAATTTGTTCCAGGGACAGACCGCGCTGTGTATGATTTAAGCACTCCCACTAACCCTACTTGCGTAGTATCTAAAACCATCTCAATCTATCGACTCAAGCATCTAATCCAGATTGTGTTTTTAGCTTTCCTGGCATGAGGTTGCTGAACACATAACCACCTACAAAAAAAAACTCTAACCTCCTAGCAAAATATTATGGTTGACCCCATGCACAGGATAACCTAAATTCAAAAAAGTAACAGGATTTAACCATTTAGGCGAACATAACGAGAAACCTTAATTTTGAAGCCAGTGTTATGATATGCTCTCAAAACAGGGTACCTTATATTCTAGAATTGTTCTACAGGGGCTGGTCTGGCTCATGATAATTTTATTTGAATTATATAGTCATGAAGTCGTTAAATACAATCAATGTATTTATATGCTGTCTATAAGGGTATGTTTAAGATATTATTATGAATGGTACATTATTCCGATGATTGAAAAATTGAAATGGGGACTGATTATTCGCTTCACTCTTCAAATATTAGTGTTTTATCGCAAAGATAGGTGAGTCGTTTTCACTCAATGGCGTCGATATTATCCTTTTGTAGGTGTCGTATTCAAAGATCTCTTGTTCCTCATTAGTAGATTTCTCGGAATTGGTAAGCGACGTCGACGAGCCATTGTGTTTTTGTATGAGTAGGTGTGATGGCGGTTGTTTAACCTTGATGACTGGCGAATAAAACGAATTGATTTGATAAGCAGGAGGAATTGAATAAGGAGGCGTCGAAATACCATAAGGCGTCATTGTCGAAGAAGGTGATTTTTTCTTCAATATCACAAAACTATCGGGGGAAACATTGGTTGTGGTCGAAGATGAAGTTGATCGTTTTTGTGGAGTTGCGGGCAATTTCCACGAATTGTAGTTGGGTTGGATGTGATCGTTTTGGTCCAATGAGAACTTGTAGTGAATGTTGATTTGGTGATATAAAAATTGTGGACCCTTGGAATTGAACAATTTCAAAATAAAATCGGTCGAGTTCAAGATAGACTTGATCAAGATCTTTTTGATGTATTTGTATGTGGCAGCGTCTATGGCTGTGTCTATGTGGCTAGCATAATTCAATTGTTGTTTGCCATTGGACAAGTTGAAAGTTTCATTAATAATATCGACCATTACTATCGACAAGTGGATTATGTTGACGTCGATCAATTCAAACGAGTATAATGAAATGTATGCGAGATACTCTTTGATTTTGAAAAATTCATTGCACGATAACGCATCAATGTGGTTTTGGTTTGTGGTATCCAAGCTGGGTAAAATGTTGAACTCGGTTTTATTGATGATAAATTCCTCAATGGACGGGTCATTTAAGCTCCAGTCCAAAGTGGACAATACATGAAGTTCCATTTGTTTGAACATGCCAATGTCGTATTTGCATTTGGCCCCACATAATTTAACTAGTTCGTGCAATTTCGGCAATCTGAATCTTTCCGTTGGCCCCAAGTATTTACCCCCAGAACCATAACCCAAGTCATTGATGGTTTTGATTTTGGGCAACTTTGATAAGTTTGACAAGTTGACAAAATGGTTGTTACCTCCTTGGTATTTGGCAGCGATCCAAAGACAGGTAGTTATAATCAATTGTGATTGATCCAAAAGGACAATTCGCTTGGAGCAGTAGCGGTCAAAGATTTTGATCGCTTTGTAGAACACAAACGGCAAGATCTTCAATCTTATGGTCATCTTCAACAAGAAGTCGATCAACTTCAATCTGATTGACAATGTGAGGTACGGTTGTTGTTTATACAAGTCCAAGTTTGGCTTGGTGGTGTCTATGGAACTGATGATGGACTGGTATATGTCTTGTTCATACTCATCCAAAGTCTGTTGGTGGTTGGAAAGTTCGGAGTGGTATAGCTGAATGGGATATTCATATTGAAAGAATTGAGAAAGATCCATACTATGTGGGTGTCTTTGGATGTTGAAAGTAATGTAGTAATGCAAGGATGGGTGAGTTGTATGGGTAAAGTTTGATAATTTATCCAAACATGAAGAGAAAAGTTTAATGAGAAATAACAAATATATATAAATTCCCACTCGACTAAAACTAAGGCATGACAATCATAATATTACCACAATCATCCAGCATAATAATAATAAATAAATCACTTACAATACGATGTTAATTTTTAACTTTGGCGAAATTGTCGAAAATAAATTAATCAAGGTACAGCTGATAAAATATCGTCCCCAACTCGAAAATAAAATATCCCATTTCCAGCTTGTTCATGGAAAGTTTTGGGTCAAACAGCAAACAATGAGGTTTTTTTTTGTTAGTGGGCTTTGATTATTAGAACCATTATCGTATCACTCTTTACCCAATTCTAATCTCAGTTGCCCTGCTACCGCACTCGTTATTGTTTAAAACGGGCAAAATTTTTCAGTGCTCGTCTAATTGCCAGGGCCAAAATAAAAATCTCATTCTTATTACTTACATGTACAAATATAAACAACAAACCCGACTCGTAGACACAAGCGTGGAATCGACAATGTCGGTGGCACGACTTGGTGAATAGAGCGAGGTTCGCAGTTGCCATGTAATCTCGACCAAACAATAGAATTTAGACACACGTAGTGGCCAATGTCCTCGTCCTTTCTCGTCCTCTGGTCTAGCCTTCATTGTTGGATGAATGCGGTTAAATGGTTTCGACAATAGCACTTGCTACCACCTCTTGGTTGGCGTCGGGTAGGACTTTGCTGTCCTCGACCCTTGTGATTCTCTGGCTTCAAGGGGGTCTTCCAATGGTGCTTCCATGCTTTCATTCACCAGAGATATTTTTGGGGTATAAATGGGGCTAGCTTGTACCTGGCCGTACACAGCCGCTAGTGTGGGTATTTCAAGTCGGATTATGGTGTTTGCCATGACCCATCCCCATTCAACCACAACTACATCTACTTTTTACACCTGCTTCATCTTATCAGGCCACCATTAAAGTTCCACATGTGTTAGATCTATAATAGTTTAATTTCTTGCTGTAGCTGTACACCTCATAGAATATATATTGCCCTTACACCTTGAGTCTTGTGTTTTTGCTGTAGTCCACCTCCTGAGGTGATTCTTTACAGATGAAGAACAACTATTCATATTTTGCGGTTGTTTACTTTTCTATCAAAGGGGTTAATCAACCAGATCTAGTGCTAGATAAAGTTATACCACAGGTGGCCAGATGGTTTGGTGCGATCACTGTTTTGGTTACTCAAAACTAGGTTTACCCTTTGAAACCAGGAAAAGTTTGGCGGGTCCCCATCGCTACAATCCTGCTTCCATCCTCCACCCTGCCTCATCTTGTCCCTTAAAAGTTGATGGAATTATCAGCCTGAGCATTTCTTTTGATTAATCGACAATATTTTCTGGCTCCAAATTTCGCCTAATATTTTCTGGGGCGCTTGCTTAATGCAGAGCAAAATAATCTCTGGCCCAAGACTCCCCCGATTCTCGACTAACCAACAAGCAGACATTGTATGGGTAGTCCTGGCTCATCTGCATTGATCAAAGTCAAATGCTATGCGTTATTCTTTTTTCTCGGGTTATTGGGTATTGTCAATTTTGTTAATTTCCTCGAGAATAATAGCGGAAAAGGAAACTTGAGTCTCGATGGTGAAATCGCTTAATCGGAGATTAGAAGATGGCGCTATGACGTTGGCGTCAGCCAAACAGTCACGATTTAAACTGTGGAAGGTGGTGATGGTCTACATAGACTATCTGTATCGCACTGGAATTCGCCTAGGGCATGAAAAAATCGATCGAGCATTAACCAGACAGTTTACTATCAAACCAGATAAAATCTGGGCTTGCTAGTGTATGTACGATTCACGCGGATTAATCAAGCAACAATGGGATCTGGATATTGTTGGCGAAAACCTGGTGGTCACTCGACCTTAACGAGATGCCGCCAGGAAAACACCTATATTGTATTTCGACTGATCAGCCAATACCATCGCTAAAAGGCTTAGCCAAGTGCCATGCCCTTGTGGGCATTACTAACCAGTAATGTTTGTTGTCTGACGAACAGAACGGGAAATTCAAACAAGTAAACCTAATTTGATCTCGTCCAATTACATTTATCTCCACAATCAACCAGCATGATGGCCTGTGACTGTGGTCTGTCGCGCTGTGTCGTGGTACCTGAAAGCGCTTAAACTTTTGCAGCCATTCCTGCGTGCAATTCACAATGTATCGTTGCATTTTTTTTTTAGTTTGTTTACATTTCGAGCGCGTGTCAAAAGATTTCATCAAACTCAAGATGAATTATCTCTTTGGCTTGGGCGGCAATACTACGAAGTTAGTCAACGAGCCTACTATTGACTACAATGCCACCAACTCAACCAGACGATCGATATTGACAAACAAAAATTATAAACCAACAATCATTGACTACTCCGACGATGAATGGTTAGGTGACAAATATGTGAACCAAGACCTAGACAGATTGAACAGCAGCAGCTCGCGAAGGAGCTTACCTCAAGATTATCCTGGCAAGTTTGACACGAGACGTGACGACAGTTATGGCGGTGTAATCAAGAATGGTAAGTATGACAACTATGCGAGTAACGACCGATCCAACAGTTATGCGAGAAATGATAGGTATGACATCTCAAATGTCAACAAGTATACTTCGCTGTATGACGATGATCAAAGGATCAATGATGGTATTTACACCGCTCGATCTATCGATCCTCCGCGAAGCATTCCCACGTCAAACCCAGCGGGGAATCAGGAGTTGAACAATGACTGGCAACGTGGTGTCAATTATACATCGACGAGTCATGACTTAACGATGAAATTGAACAGTTTGCGCAAAAGTCAACACTCAATAACGACTCCCAAAAGCTTGAACTTTGACGAACTACTTGCAGAGTTGGATACAAACAACCAGGCATTAGCGCAGTTGAGCAATTTAATTGAGGCTACAGACGACTGTCAGCTCCCACAAGACGACACACAAGCAAAATACGACGCTCTACAATCGAAATATGACAATTTGAAGCAACTCTACGTCAACAATTCGACAAAGTGGGAAGGATTCACAAACGACTACTTGAAATTGAATGAAGAGTTCAACCAATTGAAAGCGAAAACCCAAACTAAATCAAAGACGCTAACGAAAACTAAAGAATCTATTCAAAGCATCAAATTCTCCACCAATGACGAGTCGGTGAAAGCAGCGTGCGACAAGCTCTTACAGGAATGTGAAAACATAAACAATGCTGGTGATACACACTGAATCCTATTGAGGTTTGCGCTAAAAGCACGTTAAAATCATTTGCATTATTACAATCAAATCGAAACTAAAAAACTGGGGACTGAAACTAGAAATTGGAAGATTCAACCACTGTCGAAAACAGAAATACCGAAACTACTTCACCATTAATTTACAAACAGTCTTACAATAACAATAATGCTGCAAAAATGGCGACACCACCAACAGTGACATGAGAACCAGCCCCCTCGAATGTTGGGAATACCATGTCTGGTTCGACTATGGAGGTGCAAAATTCATCTCCATCGGCACATTGGGTAACACTGGTAGAACTGTCCTCAGTTTCGGTAACCAACCCTTCGTCGCCTGCATTACTGTCGTCACTTGTACCATCTTCACTGAAACCCTCACTAGCTGCATCTCCAGCACTGGTGGACTCTGGGTTTTCATCATTGCTCTCCACTTCTTCACTAGCTTCGTTATCTTCAGCGTTTCCTTCTTCAGTTGGTTGTTCAGGGGCAGCAGTTGCTTCTGCAGATGGTTCAAGTTGAGTTGGTTCGCAATCGCAGGTATCTTGGTCCACTGGTTGCTCAACTGGTGCTTCCATTGGTGCATCCATTGGTGGCTCGATTGGGGCTTCCATAGGTGCTTCCATAGGTGCTTCCATTGGTGCTTCCATAGGTGCTTCCATAGGTGCTTCCATTGGTGCTTCCATTGGTGGTTCCATAGGTGCTTCCATAGGTGGTTCCATAGGTGCTTCCATAGGTGCTTCCATTGGTGCTTCCATAGGTGGCTCGATTGGTGCTTCCATAGGTGGCTCGATTGGTGGTTTCATTGGTGCCTCCATTGGTGGTTTCGTTGGTGCCTCCATTGGTGCATCCATTGGTGGCTCGATTGGGGCTTCAGCGGTAGGTTCAATCGAAGGTTCAACGGTTTTGGTTGCAGGATCACAAGGAGCTTCACTCACCGATGATTCAACGAGCGTTTCGGTAATTGTTGAAGTAATTGTTGACGTTGTGTCTTGCTCGGTCACAGGTTTACCATGGTTTCCTGCAAGGACATTTGCAATCAAAAAAGTGGTAACTAATGATAAACTTGAAATTTGCATTTTGAAGTTTGACAATATCGATTCAATTGGGGGTAATCACGTCGTACTTTATATATTATGACAATACAAAACGTCTAGTTATTGTTTCCCAGCCATGAATAAATGAAATACATTGTAGGTTTTGATCTGCACAAATCATATCTAGATGGAAAATGTACGGAAAATGCAGTATGATTACATGAACAGATATCGAAAGATTGTGTACCAGTTTAGGTGTACTCTGCAATGCTTTCCTAGAGCATCCCGAAAAGAGCTGCACGGTAATGTGCGAGTGTATCTAAACTTCGAGTTGATTGCAATATTGGAAACTGCTATCAAACATAGCTCAAACTAATCCAGAACTCATAGAAGGTACAACTGGAATTGCATCTATTGGGTCAGTCATACCATCATTCAAACATTCGTTAATTACCCAATCCCAATCACTTGTGGCTACAAAATACCACTGCAGCATAGAACCTATGAATAACGCGATAATCATTCCTAGCCATAATCCGTTTAATTCTAATTTGAAATAGAATGCAAAAACCCCCGCACATGGCAAAGCTACCAAATAATAACTCACCAAGTTGATATAACCACCGATCTTTTGGCGACCCTGTCCTCGTAGAATGCCACCAGTTGCACATGAGAGGAAGTCGTTGATTTGATAAAAGGCGACAATTATTAACGCTTTAGATGCCAATTCTTTCACTAAAGCATCTTTGGTGAACAATGAGGCAAACCAGTGTCGAAATGTGAATATTATTGTCGCATTGAAAATCCCAATGGACAACGATGTAATGATTGTAGCGTTAGTGGCAAATACTGCTGCGTTTTTAGATGCCGCACCGATATACCATGCAACTCGTGTTGACGCAGCTATTGATATAGCAAATGGAACCTGATACAATAACACACATGTGGTATTTATGATTGACTGTGCTGCTAGAACTTCAGTTCCAAACTTGGAAGCCGTAAACGTAATAATTTCAAATGCCAACCATTCAGCCTCTACCATCAAAACACCTGGTGTTGATAAATTAATCATTCGGGTCCAGTTCCGGAAATAAATCGCATCATAGAGGGGTTCTTTGGGCCAACATTGATAACCATCAACAAAGTAAATGTAAGAATACAATAAGATACACATCAAACAATTCGTGAACGCGACTGCGATGGGTGCGCCTATAAACCCCATCCCAATGTGGTGATCCCAAACTAGCAAGTAATTGGCTATCGCGTTGAAAGGAGCGCATACCAATAGTACATAAGTTGATGCATGAAAGATACCTTGGGCCTGTAAAAAGTGCTTTGCGTTCTCAAATAAAATGAATCCTGGCAAACCAAGACTCAAAATTTTCAAATATAATCCAGCAAAAGTGACTAGTTCTGGTTGATTTGGAATTAGGACTGTTAAGATTGGCTCGATTAGAAATATCCATAGAATTGAAATTGGGATAAATATCAAAAGTAATAGGTAATTACACTTCCAAAAATGTACACCTACCAAGTTCCAATCTTTTTTACCAAATGCTTGCGCACACAACGTATCAAGACAAGTGGATACCCCCTGGATGATGGCATATCCG
This sequence comes from Suzukiozyma glaebosa, assembly GCA_030564305.1. Taxonomy (NCBI): domain Eukaryota; kingdom Fungi; phylum Ascomycota; class Pichiomycetes; order Serinales; family Debaryomycetaceae; genus Suzukiozyma; species Suzukiozyma glaebosa. Next base: position 320,482 of record JAJLUT010000001.1, read on the forward strand.
GTCACATTCGCAGTCATGGAGCTCAACGATATCGCTGCCAATTGGGTGGAACCTAATCTACCAACTGAGAATACCGATGCAACTGTCAATGAGTATTGCAATAAGAAGGCAATGATCAAGGGAAACGAATATCTCACTAACACTTTTGCTTCTGTTGTTATATCTGTTTCAACCTCATCAGTTAACGTGGTGTGAGAAAGTAATGAAACAACATCAAACCTACTATCACTTGGTGTAGGCTTCAATTCGCCATGAGAGAGCGAAAAATTACTCAACCTATTTGGATCTAATGCAATTGAGTTTCTGCGACTCTCAATATAGTTGATTACCTCCTCATCTTTCTTCGATCTAACAGGAAGTAGTGGTGAGTTTTCAGACATGTGCTGTTGCGGTATATCCTTCAATCCACTAACCCTCCAAATAGTCTATCAAGAACTAGTCACCCTCGATGATGTTTTGATCATCATCGATTTAGCCAGATCCAATTTGCAACGTCCCACGCGCACACCGAAATTGGTAGAAAATAATCGCCTCAGCCAAAATCTTATCTAGATACGCAATGAGGGTCTGCGAGTAAGTAGACAGAACTCATTTGTGGCTGTCTCTAATACCTTTCCAATGCATCGAGACAACCTGATTTCACACCAAAGATTGCCGCAATTTAAATTTTGGCATTAGTTGTGACTTTTGCGTACCGCTCGCCAGTATGAAGTTCGTGTTTTATTTCAGCTGAGTTACCACTGAAAAAACCTGTACTCGTTACATGATGGCGTTCACACGAATACCACATGGTATTCTTCATGGTTTCATGTTGCTGACGATATCTGCCAGTAAGTTACCTATTTGAAGGATGACATCATTCAATCCTTTCTCGTGTACTTGGTTATCGTCGTTGAAGATAACCAACTGGTTCAAATCATCAATTTTGCAATTACTGGGGAATTTGTTGGCGGTGATCATAGATGCGATTAGCGCTGGCAAATCCATGCACTCCGGGGACAACTGTAATACCAGGTATAGTTTCCCAAACGCGATTGATTGGTAGTATTTCGTCAAGCAGATTAGATTGTTCTCAACCAAGTTTTTCAATAGGGACTTGCTGTTTAATTTAGGAATGAGCTCTTCATACAAGCGCAGGTTTGTCACTCCATGAGCAATGAAATCCTGGTAGTCTTGACGCGGTATCAACTGGTTTCTCTTGATTGACTGAAACATATCGTACTGACTAAAATCTAATCTATCGTAGTTCTCGAGAAAGGTGACAATATGTGATTTTCTAAAGTCTGCCGGCGATATGATCAACAAGTGGTATATTTTGTAGTACAACTCCTGGTTTAGTAGCAACAAGTTGCTACTCTTAATTATCAATACTTTTTTATTGATCAACTCCATAACCTTTTCCAATTTGTCGTCGTGCAACAACAATTGCCAATCAGAATACAAATCTTGAAATTTGAATTTGGTATAGTTCATGAAGAAATCGCCAGGGTCGTTGGTATTTCGTATTTTCAGCTGTAGCAACTTCAAACTTTGCTCATTGATTGATTCGAAGTCTCCATTGATCATTTTCTTTTCCAACTGCACCACTTGAATCAAAGTATTTAAGTCTCCTTCGAGCGAGTACGTCTCATTTGCTTGAACATTCTGGTGCAATTGCTCTAACTTCTCCAGGTCAGACGAACCACTCGCAAAAATAGCAGCCAAATCCATCTTCTCAGCACCTTCAACCTCAAGATTAGATGGTTGTAAAATGAGAAATTGGTCGCTTGTTGCTTGTCGCATTTTTTAACAACTTGTGTCGTTGATTATGTAACCAATCTTTTTTTTCCGCTTTGCGCTTTGGCTTAATCTGTTTACGATCGTTTAGTTGCCAAACTTTTCAGTATATATACAATCGAAAACCACGGAAATCTGGTTCAGTAAACATGTTGTTAGCATACTTGATCCTTATCCCGGTTGTGGTCTATAACGCATGCCACAAACTATACAGCACGTGGTTGCCCACCAATTATAGATTCGACACTGAGGTGTTGTACCAGTTGACTAACGAAGTCATTGCCAACCATCCTGATGGGAACGCTACTTCCATCATGATCGAGTTGGGCGGGAAGATCAAGAAGGAGTACCCAGATATTATCAACGATTTGAACTTCAACGACTGGGTCTATAACAACGCTGGTGGTGCCATGGGCACCATGTTTATCTTGCATGCATCGATTTCAGAATACTTGATTTTTTTCGGAACTGCTGTTGGTACTGAAGGACACACGGGTGTTCACTTTGCCGATGACTACTTCTACATCTTAGCAGGAGAACAATCAGCTGCGTTCCCAGGTGCTTTGACCCCAGAAATTTACTTGCCTGGTGATGTCCATCATTTGAAACGAGGTCAAGTCAAACAATACGCGATGCCACGAGGTGCATTTGCGTTGGAGTTGGCCCAAGGGTGGATTCCAGCCATGTTGCCCTTTGGGTTCTTGGATACCTTATCTTCAACCTTAGATTTTGGCACTTTTGGTAGAACAGTTTACTTAACCGGCAGAGATATGATTGGTAATTTGATCAAAGGTAAGTTTTAATAGTGTTCTTTTTATGTAACACCTGATAGATTAATAGATCATTAATATTAAATATATATATATATATATATATACTATAAATAATTATGCAATCGAGAAATAAATGTTTGTTTGCATTAGTTTTTTTTATGATATTTGTGTGCAAATGCAGAAATATGATACGGCAACGAAATGTATGACAAGTTTTTTGATAAATGACGCAGCAATAAATGTGAAATGAGTTACAATACCGGCGTTATACTTCACAAGTGAAAGCAATGGTCAGTAACCCTATTCTTTTTTCGTCTATGATTGTATAATGAGTTGTGGTAGTTTTTCAGGCTGCGAAGAAAAAAAATCATCAAAAACACGCTATGGGGAATTGCACGATATGGCGGTGCATTTTGAACAAGGGAATTAGCAAAAGATGAGTCGTAAATATGTGGATGGCGTCAGTTGTAGTTGTAGCCACCCAATTGCAATAATGATTTCGCCACGCTGAAACTGTTAGGCGTCGCGGATTGGTTGTGCAATGGCGACGACGTCAAGATTTTACCCTTGCAATCGTCCTTGATCGAGGACAAGAGGTTGTCCTGAGTGTTGTTGATGATGGTTTGGTCTCCGTCTTCATCGATGGTGGTGTCATCGGTGACGACCTGAGCGCGTGGTAAGTTCAACGATTTATTCAGCAAGTAGTTCTTGGAGTTTTTGATTGGAGTTTTCAAGATTATATTGATGCTGGGCAATGTCTGCGAAGATTGTGATGACGCGTCATAGCTTTTGGCAGCGTATGGTTTGTTGTACAACGGGTTGAGGTAGATGGATGGGTTGTTTTTGACCGCGTCGTCGTTGAAGCTGTCTTTGAATGTATCGTGTATGAATGGGTTGTTGTTTAGTTGCAAGTGGTTTACGTGTATTGGTTTTGGGGGCGAGTCTACCAAGGGCAATTTTTTGAATTGGTTATTGTAGAACGACGAGTTTTTCTTGATCTGGAACAATTTCAAGTTGTAGTTTGATTTCTTGACCACCTTGTTCAATGACGACGACTTGTGGTTTTTCAAGTTGATGTTTATTGATGAAAGGTAGTTTTTGGTGGGAGGCGGACTTGGCAATTGGAAAATGGAGTTGAGAATTTCGTCTCGAGGGGATGCATCGAGGTAGTTTGCGTCGGCTGGTGGTGTCAAGTAAGTGGTTGACTTTGGTTTGGTGGTTCTTTTGGCGGTATTGGTGCCTTGGTTTTGTTTCAACTTGTATATTGCCAATTGTAACTTCAATTTCAATTTGGTCACCGCCATGTCGATTGACTTATTCGAGTACAAGAGGTTGGTTGATCTGGCTTTGTAGGGCGAGTGGGACCGGTGTTTGGTAATCTTCGACTTGTCTGGTGTTGATATATAGCCAAGCTTGTGGGATTTGTAGTCCGAGAATGAATTGGGGGATACTTTGATGGAGTAGGGTTTTCTGGGTGACAATGTGGTGTTTGGGGTGATTAGGATATCGGTGGCACTGGAGGTCCTCGATACTGTACGTTTAAAGTCATTTTTCAAGCTGGGTGTGTTTGTCTTTGGCGTGTTGGGCGACGATCTGGCTGCTTTGCTATTGGGAGTATTGGGGGTTGAGTTCAAATTTATGGGCGCCAAAGCTACTCGTGGAATCATGGCGATGGTGGGGGCGGATGACACCTAGGATGAACAGATGAGTGAAGGACTATGGTAAAGACCCAACGATACCTCTCGAGATTTATCAGTATTTATGAAAATCGACTCGCGTAGAATAACGTGTTTGTTTAGACATCGAATTGGTAAATTGAAAACATTGGTGCATAATGTTATGATTCCCGATTGAGTAGGCCCATCGTGTTTCTACTAAAACGAGTAATTTACGTCCTCTCTAGTACTACAAGACCCATCGTTCGTCCTACCTGGGCATTATATCAACACCTATCCAACGTCCATCTATGGTAACTTACATACTATTGAAAAAATGTTGACAAACTTGGGGGCCCAAAAAAAAAATCAAAAGTATACTAACAATTGGACAACTCTGGTTGATGGCACCCAGTTCATATTGTTCTACACCTGGGCCTCTCCCAGCCCTTTATTTGGTGTATAGGCTAATTTTACCGCGCGACACCAACTACATCTCGCCTATAATAATAAACATTAGTAGAAACTATTATTATCGCCATATTTTTTGGTCGCGTTTCGATTCCCACCCATGGATGGGCTCAGGGTTGGTTTTGCATTGGATATGACAGAATCAACAGCGTAGTAGTAGTGGATACTACGTACGCTAGACAATTGTATACTATTCCCCTCCATTGAACTCTACATAGACCCATTGCGTATTGTGCAATTCTTGCGAAATTGCGTTATTTATTCAAATTGATAGCTATGAAAATATTCCAACCAAATTCTGCAATCAGAGAAGAATTACGAAGAGAATTACCAAGAGATTGAAGAACGTATAATTGAGGTACACGTACCAATGTCCTTATTGTATCTAAACATCGCGCAAGCGATGTTTGTGGCAACAGCTTACACATTTCTGTGGTTGGGTTTTGCATCTCCCATGCAAACGCTGATTCTCATGTACTCTACACCCCACCGTCGTAGCCAAGACCCAAGCACAGGCACCATGAATCTTGAAGGATAACGTCTCAAACATTGGGTATGGATAGTATCGCGTAGTTGTGAACGCTAATGGGGCCACATCTGAGCCGATATGTTGTTTTGGTGGCGGAGGCATTATTATTGTTTAGTTTTCGCCAACTCGGGTGCGCTTGGTTCAGGTTCCTGGAGTAACGAGTCCAGCATAATTGCGACAGTCGCGTATATATTTGTATAGCTAATGGCGGTTGCAGGCCATCAACTATTGTCATCTGTTGCAGTGCATGGAATACCATTGCAAACAATTTGCTGATGACTGAACCCTGTAAATGCGTAATAATGCTGAGTCAAGAAATATCCTGGCCAAACGCCTCTCCGGAATTGGTAAGCGTAAGTGGTGTCATTCTGGTTCATATTTCAACAATTTGCCACTTATACCTTTAATCTGAGTAATCAAACGGTCACTCTCCTTCTCCATACTTCATCCCCATTCGGTTTGCGTGGTTATCGCTGCTGAAATGTATGTGCGACGATTTCGCTGCGATCTTTTGGCTGCAAAATGTAAATTTTTCGCAGCTAAAATCGCTTGCTAGCATTAATATCGCACCTGGTATATATAGCAAGTGACCCCTGGCCAATCTATTCAATCTATATCAATAATGTCCTCGACTACTTCAACAACAATCCAAACTTATAAAGCTGCCTGTGCTTGTCTTACTTGCACTTGTATCACCTGTACTTGTATCACTCGTACAGAGGATAAGTGTACTTGTATCACTTGCACCTGTACCGTCTGTGAATGTGGTAGATGCGACAATGTCACCTCATCGTGCATCACTTGTACCGGTACCACCTGTGAATACACAGAATGCTCATCCGATAAAGGAAAGCGCGTTGCTAATGCTACAACTACTGTCGCTAACAAATGCGCTTGTGCTGAAAAAGCTTGCACTTGTGCTCACGATGATTGTACTTGTGCAAAATGTGTTTGTGGCAGATCTGCTAAATCAACTGGCACTGAATCAGACACCAAAACTGCCAAATGTACTTGCACTAAGTGTACTCGCACTGAACGCCCTAGCACCAAATGCACTTGCACCAAGTGTACTTGCAATGAATGTACATGCACTGAATGCCCTAACACCAAATGCACTTGCAACAAATGCAATTCCACAAAGTATGCTTGCAATAAATGTACCTGCACCAAGTGCCCTAGCACCAAATATACTTGCACTACATGTACTTCCAGTAAGTGTACTTGCACCAAATGCACTTGCACTAAGTGTACTTGTGAGCTGACATCACAAAATGGGTGTGATTGTGCCAAAAGATGTATCTGCAAAAATACCTGTGCTTGCAAGATCAATTGCACATGCAATGAAGCTAAGATTACTGGCGCTGAAAATTGTGCTAGTAAGAGTGCTGATGATGTTTGTTCAAAAGGCAAGTCAAATGAAAGCACCAATTTGTCTAAATCGCACAAAGAATGTACTGGTTCCAACACATGCTCGTGCTGCGAGAAGGTTCGAAGTGAACCACTTGTTGATTCTTTGAGATTCAAGACCTGCTTTTGCAATGAACTGGGCAAATGTGCCAATCCTATGGTTTCTGAGAAATGTGGATGCAAATCTGATTCGGCTTCAACCGATTCTGTCGCCAAATGCAACACCACAACAAATGGTTGCTCTAAATGCAACCACAAATCAACAGCATGTCAATGTCCAAAACCGGCTGCGAGTGACTCTGGCACCAAATCATGTTCCAGGTGCAAATGCTCATCAGATAAGAGTTCCTGCGACAAAACTTTAGCCGAATGCCATTGTGAAACACAATGTTTGGGTTCCAAATGCACTAGTGGTGGTATTTGCCAATGCAAGGGTGCATGCAAATGTGAATGCGACTGTTCCAGCAACATTGATAGCAAAGATGCAAGGACTTGTGCAAAAGGTTGCAAAAAATGTCCCACTCACTGAGTCTTGCAAAATGCAAGTATTCGAGCAGTTTTCAAGTGGCATGTCCTTCATTTAATCTGGTATAACTAGTTGTTTTCTATAGTATATATTCATAAATCACGCCACCATGCTTAGTCTCTTATGTGAAGTGTATCACAACCACTTTTGTAGAGCAGCATATTCAAGTAACTGGGGTACATGACTAAGTCGACAAAACATACATGAGCCAGCTTAAACGATAAACCCTGAGGTATTCTTGGATAATGCACTAGACTGATGCCCATCGTACCTTTCACAATCACTCGCTAAATGATGAAACACTGGTAGGACATACTTTATCAAGTCACCCAGCCTGGCAAGATAACTGACTCCTGTTCATTCTTGATTCAACACTAGCTGAGCCTTACTCAAAGCCAAATAATTTAATATCTACTCATGTATACTACTACAACAGTTATGATAATATACTACAGAGTCAATTATTGTTGTTGTCCATTAGCAGCCTATATGATTATTTATTGCATGGTCAGTCCTACTTGACTCCCTGACTGAACCCTCATTTATTGCTAGACATAAAATCCCTAACCCAACCTGACCTAACCTACCGTAACCTAACTCGATACTTACTATCCATCATTCAACCACCAAAATTTCACCCTCACAATCCCCATGACTATTCAAACACAGTAGTTAAATCTGCACCCTCTTATAAAGTTGGTATAAAAGGTGCTCGAGTACTTCTTAACCTTGTAAAAAGTGAACTTCTTGTTTCTAGACTTCGTCTTAGCAGCGGTAGTATTATTATTGGAAGACATATTACGTAGTGGAATACCTTGTCCCTAAATTTCTGTTAAGTCAAGCCAGTTTTTTGTGGGGTTGACGATAAGGATGACTACACGTGAATCACCATGTGATGATAAGAACTGATAGACCATGATTACCATATAAATTAGTCATCATTGATATACGGTTGGCGGGTGCTAGTGACAAGTTTGGTGGTGGATGGTATTTTCAAACGTTTGATGGGGTTGTTCTTGATGGATAAGAGTTGCAACAGTGGACATTCGATAGTGGCATATTCAACTGCATTGTAGTTTAGTTTTAGCACTTGTAGTCGGCGATGGTTGGCGAAGGAGGGTAGACGTTCGATTCTGTTTTGGTTGAAGTTGATGGTGATTAGATTGCAAGGTAAGGTAGACGGTAGACTGGTGAAGTTGCCATTTGTCATAGTAAGATGCTGCAAATTGGCGGGGAACTCAACCATACTCCAATCAACCGGCCGAAGGTATTTGCATTGAAAAATGGTCAAACTAACGAGACTTTGACTGAAGGACATGGCTAGGTGAGAATGAACAATCAACTGATTGATACATATATGCGTCAAACTCGTAAGTTGATTGAAGTTTATTGGTTTCTCCACAATCAATTGATTGATCTCCAAATGACGGAGAGTAGCATGTCGACTCGGCACAGATGTCAAATCAATAGAATCATGAAAAACGTTACTGGTCAAGTGTTTTCGTTGGAACAACAACTCAAATAATAGGTGTTTTTCGTGATCTTGCAACTGATGGGTATGACTGGCCTGATAAGTGAATTTTCGCAAGTTGGTTGACTTATCGACAAGCTTGCGGTAGAACCGCCAGTCATTATCGCATTTGATGAGCGAAAGCGTCAGTAAATTAGGGAGCACTGTTTTGTATGAACAGAAATCACACCCCTTGAGCTTTAATACTTGTAGATTTCGAGGAAGGTTGGCAATGCACCCATTATCAACTTGCAAGAACAGCAAGTTCAAACTAGCAAAATCAACACAATTCAGATTCAAGTCGAGAGTTAGGCTCAACAAGCTTGGTAACGAGCGGCACATGGGAAATACATTGACATTGGTGGTGTTTTCAAATATGAGCTTGTGGATTTTGGTCGAGATTGGTTTGAACAATATCCAATCCTGGTATTTAAACTTGTGAAACACAAATTGCACCTGGTTGATTTGCAAAGTTGACTGGCGTAGCAGTTTCCACAATAGCCCTCGTTGCAGACTCGACATGGGGTCCAATACGAAATGGATGTTAATATTGGTGAAAATTGCCAATAGCTCCAGCAAATGCTTAAGCTGGTATATCGAGGCCACATTGCTAACAATATCACTCCTGTTGGTGACAATGACATCTTGCTCTCTGGATGTGATTAGTAGTTTGATACCATCATATTGCGATTCAGACTCTATTAGTTTTAATATTTTCAATTGCAGTTGCACATTAAGAAAGGACAATATCAATTGTATCACCTCAACGGGCAATCGATACATTGCTCTCGGTTTATTTCACCATCTTTTTCAGTTTCTATATACTCTGGTTCAAATATTTTGCAGCCAAAATTTTCTTGTAACTGTGAAACAAGATAATATTCCACTCGGTAGACAGAGGAAACACCAATGAAGCTGAGAACAAAGCGCTAGCACCCAGGAACAACACCCTAAGTACCACGTATCGTATTCAACAATTTGAAATCAACAAGTGACTTCAAGTCTTTGATCAACGCCCTTCCTACAAGATTTCATACAGACTAACTACATCATCAGCATCACTCATGGTAAGCCGTCTTGTTTCAGATTTCAAAAATCACATCTTTATTATGTAAAAGTGGTTTCTGGATCAGGAGACGATTATCCAGAGTTATTACTCTATAAGACCATTATTCTTGTAGTGTGGGAGATATCGTCAATTGGTATAGTGAGTTCCACCCAGTCGTGTGTTCACCACCGATAACCAAATTTTAGGGTCATGATGATTAACTTATAGGTTTATTAAGCACCATGTCCAATATATTACGATCCAAGATCAGTTCTTTGCGAGATTACCTCACGCCCATCAACCACCAGTCGAATTTTGTGAAAACAGGCGAAATCAGCCCCGAAGAGTTTGTCAAAGCCGGCGATTATCTCGTGTATAAGTTTCCCACTTGGGAATGGGGGAAGTGTCCCAAGAGCTTACAGAAATCATTCTTGCCTCCAGATAAACAATTTTTGATAACCAAGAAGGTCCCCAGTTACCAAAGGGCCAATGTATACTTGAATGGTGGTAATGAACATGAAGAGGAGGAGGAGGAGGAAGAGGAGGTAGGGGAAGATGGAGAAGTGTGGATCAAATCGAAGAATGTGGTTAATGTGAGGCAAGATAGCCAAGAAGTGAATGACTTGGACGACTTGATTGACGATAATGCTGAGAATGATGACGAGTTCAACGACTTGGAAGTGATAAATAACTCAAACGATACCTTGAGGAAATACGATTTGTTTATCTCGTACTCGACGTCGTACCGTGTACCCAAGCTCTATCTAGTGGGTTACAACTCCAATGGCATACCGCTATTGCCCAAACAAATGTTTGATGACATAAATCTGGACTATAAAGATAAAACCGCCACTATTGAACAATTGCCCGTGAGTTATGACACCACGGCAATCTCTATACACCCATGCAAGCACTCGAACGTCATGAAAGTGCTCATGAACCACTCGAAAGTGACTAGTGAAGCCACGACAGAGGATTTGCCAAATGTCCAGAATTTATCGTTACAAGAACAAGAATCGGGAGTACGCGTCGACCAGTACTTGATCATTTTCTTGAAGTTCATTGCCAGTGTCACCCCAGGTATCGAATATGATTACACCATGGATGCATTGTGAAATTAGCGGGCAAACTGAATGACTGCTTTCAAGGGTTTTTGGGAGTTAAATAGTTGATATAGACTAGTATCACAATATATTGGAGTTATTAAAGCCCATTGTCAAAGATTCCGGACCAAGGACCAAGTGACATTCTACGCCCAGCGCGCCCACGCCTTGAAAGTTGGTGCGGCGGTGTTCCCACGATGGCGATGGAGAAAAGTTTGCGCTACCGGCGATGAAAAATGCCAAAGCTTGATAACAATCGGGTCGATCAGGTTTGCTTTTTGTTGTATAGCAACAGAGTATACGCTATGGGGTCTAAGAAAAGAAAGCACGCGAAGCATGAACCAAAAGTCACCTCGACCGCTGTCGATTCGTCGCAAGATCACAACATAATTCGTAAATTAGAGGATGCTGTTGATGATGTGGTTATTGAACAAATCACCAAACACGAAGCCAACACAGATAAGCCACTTCCCGATAAGAAACAATTGAGGAGAAAACTACACGAATCGAGGCGAGTAGTTTTTATACTAGGAGCAATATTGGGATTGCTACTAACCGTGTTTTTCTCGACAGTTTCCCATCCAACATTGAAGTCAGAATTGGATCGATTGGCGACGTTTGATTCTGTGGGAGAGATATACGACAATTGGAAAGATTTCTTGCCCACATCAATCACGTCATTCTTGAAAGAATCCGAGTTCAACTCTGAAAATGGAACCTTCCATGGATCAGCTGAATCTTTTTCAGTCGGTAGAAGAATGGTGGAATTGCACAATTTAACCACCAAGAATAACGTGGTAATGGTCCCGGGTGTGATTTCAACTGGTCTTGAATCATGGGGATCGTCAACAGATGGCGATTGCCCATCAGTGGGGCATTTCAGGAAAAGATTGTGGGGATCGTTTTACATGTTGAGGACGATGATTCTTGACAAACCATGTTGGTTAAAACACATAATGTTGGACCAGGAAACCGGGTTGGATCCACCAAATATCCAAATAAGGGCGGCTCAAGGATTCGAAGCAGCAGACTTCTTCATCACTGGATATTGGATCTGGAATAAAATCTTACAAAATTTGGCGGTAATTGGTTATGGTCCCAACAATATGTTCAGTGCCGCGTACGACTGGCGATTAGCATACTTGGATTTGGAAAAGCGAGATGGATACTTCTCCAAGTTGAAAGCACAAATCGAGTTAACTAAAAAGATCAATGGAGAAAAGACCGTGTTGGTAGGACACTCAATGGGTAGTCAAGTCATATTTTATTTCTTGAAATGGGTAGAAGCCAAAGGTAAACATTACGGAAATGGTGGAGACCGTTGGTGTAATGACCACTTGGAAGCAGTGATTGACATTTCGGGCTCGACACTAGGCACCCCCAAAGCAATCACCGCATTAATATCAGGAGAAATGAAAGACACAGTTCAGTTAAATGCATTGGCAGTTTATGGATTGGAGAAGTTTTTTTCGAGAAAAGAAAGAGTCGATTTGCTTCGATCGTTTGGTGGAATTGCGAGTATGTTCCCTAAAGGTGGCGAAACTATTTGGGGTAATTTGACCAATGCTCCAGACGATCCAGATAACGATGCATTGACAGCTGAGATTGACGCAACTGAAAACGCACCAGATCATGGTAGTTTGGGAAATTTCATTCGATACCAAAATAATAAAGGACAGTCAGTGAGAAACCTTACCGTGAGCGATGCGATCGAGGTTATAATGGAGCTCTCCCCCGATTGGTATAGTAATCGGATCAAAGAGCAATATTCCTATGGAATAACTCATAGTGCTAAGGAGTTGAAGAAAAACAACCAGGATCATACCAAATGGTCAAATCCATTAGAGGCAACATTGCCATATGCTCCTGATATGAAGATGTACTGTTTCTATGGAGTAGGCAATCCTACAGAGCGAGCATACACCTACACTAAGGCCGCCAACGCTACAAACTTGGAAATGGTAGTTGATTCTGATTCTAAATTTCCAGTTTTGTTTGGAGATGGTGATGGTACGGTTTCGTTATTGACCCATGCCATCTGCCACGAATGGAAGAAGGGGAAGAAATCACGTTTCAATCCTGGTAATGTCAACATAACTATTGTTGAAATCAAGCACGAACCCGATCGATTTGATATCAGAGGTGGTGCCAAAACCGCCGAACATGTCGACATTTTGGGAAGTGCTGAATTGAACGAATTGATCTTGAAGGTAGCTTCTGGGTTGGGTCACACTATTGAAGATCGATATGTCAGTGACTTGAACAAGATCGTGGCCAACATGAAGATTTAGTCTTTTCTAATCTATAAAAGTAGTGTATGTACGAATACAATTAATTCACAGCTTGAACCAGAAGATCTTAGTAGACAGACAAAGATGGAACGATATGGATGATCCAGTCCATTCGACACCAGTTGGGGAAGAAACGCCTACAGAAACCCACGATGCTTCGAATAGTTGTAATGAAAATTCTGGTGAAATCACCAAAACTGACGAACTGGACTCAAAAGCTGGGGTAGATTCGAGTATTGGAAATTTGAACTCGACCAAGAAGGTTTGGATATGTTCCTTTTGTAACAAACGATTCTCCCACCAAGGCTCGTACGGGAAGCATTTGGACTATAAAAAGGGTGATGCATTTCATCCAATTGAAGATATTGACAAGATTCGTGGGTCGGTCAAACGACGAGACGGCACCAGCGTGAAACCGAACAAGAAGGCGAGAGCATCATTGGCAACTTCGAAAGTTGCGCCTAAAACCGATATCGATCTGACTCAGCGGAAGGAGATAACCAAGATACGACGGAAGTTGCGTGATAGACACATCAAATCAAAGTTATTAACCCAGCAATGGCTCTTAAATAAGTTTGGCACCAATACTCCCAGCGAGTCTAACTTTGCGCAACTAGTTGCTTCGTATCTTGCTGTCAACCTATGGCCCACTACTGTCCCCGATAGTCACAGCTACGAACAAGTATCCAAAGCGATTGAAACACGCCGCGATACAAAACTATCAAACAAACTACTCGACGAGTTCATCAAGTGGCAGAATTTAAATCGACAGCAAATGAAGCATTGTTGGGAATCAGCTAAAGCTCAAGCTTTGGACAATACCCTCGGTGATTTTTGTCTTCATGATCTTGCCAATGTACAAAATCTAGTGAATGAACACGACAGAACAACGTTTGAGCAGATATGTGAAAAGGATGGCCTAATAGAGTACGTGAACCAGAAACATAGGTTGCCAGCGTTGAACTTAGACTCAGGCTCAGATGAAAACGACGACTTTGACAAGTATTTTGAAATATAAAACTAACCTAAGAGTCAACATCTTTTATTAAAGTGTTAACACAATGTTTATCTAGTAGATTAATGGGCTTCATCGCAAGTATCTGCTCTCTTCAACTCTGCCACTTTGCAACATTTCAGAATGATGTTACTCGCGTTCTGAAATTCAAATGTCGAAATTATCGACACTTTAGAATCAACATTATATAAAGATCGATTGAACAATGAGGTATGTGAGCAATTGAAGGGTAGAATAGTTGTGTGTTTGCGTGTTTGAACGAATATTAACTAGTGGTAGTGGGAAATTTGTAAGAGCATCGAAATATCGTCATGTTTTTGGTCAATCTGCCAAAAAGGAACTATGCTATGAGAACTTGAAGATCACCAAGAACGCATGGGATTCAAATATCATTCAAGCCAATGGTAAATATTTATCAGTCAACTGGAACAGTTCAGGAGGTGGTGCGTTTGCAATCATTCCAGTGAACGAAGTAGGTAAAGCACCTGACACGGTGCCATTATTCAGAGGGCACAAGGGTCCAATTTTAGATACTGCTTTCAACCCATTCAACAAACAGCAAGTCGTTAGTTGTTCTGATGATGGGAAAGTGTTTGTGTGGGAAATTCCTGAAGACTTCTCGTTCCATAAATACGTCGATGCAGACGACAATATCAAAGACATTACGGAGCCAGTCAAAGTCTTGTCTGGCCATACTAGAAAAGTAGGTCATGTTCAATTCCACCCCTGCGCAGAAGACGTTATTGCGTCTTCTTCTATGGACTATACTGTCAAGCTATGGAACTTGAAAACAGGCAAGGCGGAAATTACCTTACAACACAATGACTTGGTCACCTGTTTTGCGTTCAACTACAACGGGTCTAAGCTCGCCACTACTTCAAGAGACAAAAAATTGAGAA
Organism: Suzukiozyma glaebosa; assembly: GCA_030564305.1. NCBI lineage: Eukaryota > Fungi > Ascomycota > Pichiomycetes > Serinales > Debaryomycetaceae > Suzukiozyma > Suzukiozyma glaebosa. Next base: position 335,485 of record JAJLUT010000001.1, read on the forward strand.
TTTGGGACATTAGAACCGGAAAAATTGTCTCTGAGGGTCCAGGTCATACTGGTGCAAAACCTTCGAGAGTCGTATGGTTGGGTAATACCGACAGAGTTCTCACAACAGGGTTCTCAAGGTTATCTGATCGTCAAGTTGGGATATGGGATGTGAACGATATTGGAAAAGGACCAATTGATGGCTTCTTGTACATTGATTCTTCCTCAGGGGTTATAATCCCACACTTTGATGAATCAACTTCAATGTTATATTTAGCGGGAAAGGGTGATGGTAACATTAGGTATTATGAATACGACAATGACATCTTGCACGAGTTATCTCAGTACAGTTCAATTGATGCTCAAAGAGGTTTCGCTGTCGCACCCAAGAATTCTGTCAACTTAAAAGAGAATGAGGTCGTGAAAGCGTATAAAACCGTTAATGACGGATTGATAGAGCCCATTTCATTCATTGTTCCAAGAAGATCCGAATTGTTTCAGGATGATATATACCCCGATGCCCCATCGAATAAAGCTGCCATATCAGCTGAAGATTGGTTCGCCGGTAAGGATGTCAATGGTCCACTATTAGTGAGTATGGAATCCATTTTTGAAGGCGGACAAGAAGAATTGAGAGAATCAACACCTGAATCGAATGTATCGGAAATCAAGAGAGAAAAAGAAGAACAAGAACTCAAAGAGAAAGAGGGAGCAAGCCAAAGGAAGGCCGGGGAGAAAGTCGTTCCAAAGAAGGAGGAACCTGTCGCGAAAGAAGCTTCCCCCTCCCGAAATGTCGATGAAGCTTTGAAATCCTCGACTGAAGTGAATTCACTCATAGATAAAGTAAATGACCTCTCTGATGACGAAGTCCACGCTAATGACGATATCAAAGAGGACGAATGGGAGCAAGTTAGTAAACCCGATAGCAAATCAGCGTTATCCACTCCTAAATCAGATACAGGAATTGACACCCCATCTTCGAATCTGGAGTCCAAGAAGGCCAATAATGCAAATGCAGATAGCTCTGAGAAAACTAGTTCAAGAGGATTGTCGGAAAATGATGCAAAAGTCAACAAAAACATTGACTTTGGAACTAAAGATTCCAAGCCTATTGAATCTACACCTATCGAACCTACACCTATTGAACCTACACCTGCTGCGCCTGAGCCAGTGCAGACGGAATCAACTAATCCTGTTGATTCAAAGGAAGCTGCAGCCCCTATAGTTCAGAGTCTGAGCAATCCAGCAGTCGAGGCAAAGATCACTACATCAAGCCAACCTAAGACGAACAGCGGAACTACCGGCGCGCCAACATTAAAAGCAACTGTAGAGAAGCTAGCAGGTATCGCATCTCAAATGGAAGCACAAATTGTAAGATTAACCGAAGCTGGGATCGAAAAAGATGCTAGATTGGTAGCGTTAGAGAAAAAGATCGAACAATTACTACACAAATGATTAGGTTTCAGTTAGTGGTATATGTATTGTAATTATTATCAAACGTTCTTGTCAGCTAAAACCTAATCCTTCTTTATCTCGTAAAATTTGCGGAAAATCAACCCAATGAATTCTTCCGAATTGAATACTGCCATACCATCAAACATCTCCAATTTTGATTGGTTTTCGTATTGCAAGTTCAATAAATCATCCAACGTGAGCACACTCAGAGCACCTGATATTGCTATCAGGCCAGTTGCAGCTTCCAATGTGAACTTCCCAACCTGATGACAACTAAACATGAAGTCCAACTTTGACGACGATGCATAAGCTTTATTCACCAAACCTCCGAAATCAAGTAAAATATTCTGTTCGATCAATTTCTTCGCCGAATATTTATATGACCCGAACTTTGGCAAACGATTCAGCTTCCTCAACTCTCGGTGGTAGAAATATTGTTTACTGAAGACTGGTATGATGTTGAAAATCTTTCTTTCCTTTGGTTTCAGTTGGATTTGGGAAAGTAATGCCTCAACATGTTTGTTGTAGTCAGTTAATTGTTTTTCGAGTAGTCTCTCCTTTTCACTCAACTTGCTGACCGTCTTGGCAGTTATAGCGACTTCTTTCTTCCTGGCAACCCTTTGAGAATCTTTGGTCTTGATGTCCACGGCAATCTGATTCAAAATTGTCTGAAAAGAGTCTCTTCTAGAAATCAAATTCATTGATTCTAACTCTAATAGTTTTGCCAAAGCCATTTTTTTCAATTCGTGATAACTAATTGAGCTCAAGTCACCCAAAGATGTTTTGTAGTAGGGCTTCCGCTTCATTTGGTTGTGGGATCTGTTCGCTTCGTCTTTTTCTTCTTGAACTATACTTCTGAATTTGGCTTCATCAGCTGGTTTGATACCAGAAACCAACAAATCAAGTAACCCGTCACCCTCTTGAATCCTAATGATGTACAAAACACACCTCTTCACCTGGGTTAACAAAGCCGCAGATTTTGCGTCAGCAAGTGAGTCTTCTTTAGTGGATGGATTCAAAGTTAATGTTATCATACCCATTTCCGTCAAACTCACCAAATCTTCAGCAGAGTTCACAATCTCATTTGCATTAATAACTAGGCCATAGAGTTGGTCATCAGCACTTGGAGCCATGATATCGATATTCTGTGTCAATATTTTCTCTAAAGATATCAAATTGTTCACGTTGATTGCAAGCTTCGGTCTGTCATGAGTCACTATATCATCGTAATCGTTCATTCCCATTTCTTGTTCAATCTCGCTGACATTCAAAAGCTTTGTCACAATGCTTTGAGTCATGTCAAGTGACGAAGTGACGTAATCATTCAAAGGCTTCATAAAATTATCACTGAACGGCTTCATTGCAAACAATTGCAACATAACCCTACTCAAATGTCTCAAATTGTCTTTCGACTTTGCAAAAAACATGGTTGGATTAAATGGATCTTTGATCAAGTACCCAAAGTTCTCTGGGTATTGAAGAATGACTGCAACATAATGTTTGATGAAGATCACACCGGCCACTGCTAAATGCTGCTGATGTGATTTCTCTGGATATTGCATTTGGGATAATGTGTAGGCATGCTTACAAATAAGTCTCACATGAAGTGGTATTTGGTCTATCGCTGAATCGAGCAAGTTTAAAAACTCAGTTGCAGACTCTCGCAACGACATCAAATTCTCTACGAATTTGGCAGAAACATCAGGTTGCTTAATGGCTGCTTGGGCACTGACATCTTTTATTTTATCACTAGAACCATGAACTTTGAGCTCTTTGTCCATGATTGTCCGGTGAATCATAACTGGGTCCAGTTCGAAATCGAGCCCCTCGGACTCCACTATTTGGAGCACAAATTTTCCGAACAATGATTTGAGATGTTGTCTTTGGTATGTGTGATTGTTAATGTGCAAAAAGAAATCAATCCAATAACAATTTTGAACCTTCGTCATTTCTGTAATAGTTTTGCAATTTGTTTCACTATCAACATCCATGAAGCTAGTTATCAACTTTACTAGGAAGTATTCCTCTCTACCATGGCTGTTCACATTGATTGTTTTGATTGGATACAACAGCAATATGTAACTTTGAAGCTCTGAATAGAATGTAGACTCCTTGGACTTTTCAATCGTTCTCAAAAGTCGAGAAAAGTAGATTGGTTTCGTTTGAAGCAAATAGAAAATAGACTCAAACAACTCAATCTTGCCCTTCGATGATTTATTCAATTTACCAAAATTATTGATGGAAATCGAGCTTGCTGGTTTGAACGGTTTCTGGATTTTCTTATTCTTCAAAAATTCTTCCACCGTTATTTTGTTCTTGTCTAGCAATGTGAGTTTGATGTCCAAGCTCTCAATCTGGCTTTCCAACAGTTCGTTGTGTTTTGAGATGTCAATGATGTTGTCTTTCATATCTGACAATTCCATTATCTCCTGGTAATCAATATCATTATCTGTAAGAAGATAAGCGAATTTACGAATGACAGACAAAGGTGGGTTCTTCAAGTTGATCAAGGAGTTATAGTTTGACTGATGCATATTGGCCCGAATATATGATTGCGCTGTTATAACCTTCTTCTCATTTTTAACGTAGTAATCATTCATATCAATGACTCGTTTTCTCACCCTAAACCCTCGCAAGTTTGATTGAAACTTGATTATGTCTTGAACGTTATCATACAAATCTTCAACTAATATCTCTTTATTAAATCGTCTGAAAATGCCTCTGAAGATTGTTTGGATGGGAATAACGGATGTCTTCTCGTATTGTTTCAAGGTCAACTTTATGGTTGCAATCCTCCTCCGCAAAAACATTCCTCTTACTAATGCAAAAAACCCGTTCAACGTTTCGTCCTCAAACATCAAGTTCACAAGAACATCGTTACACATCAACGTTCTAGAGATACCTCCCCTTGCAATACTTTGCAATTCCTGTAATTGGAACTTGCATCTTCTCGCACGACCGAGTATAGTTCTGATTCTATTTCTCGATAAATTACCCCGTATCAAAGTTTGAAGTGGGATAATTGAATCTTCATTGCCTTGCAATTTCACTAGGTTTTTTGACATTTTGTACAAATATGATCTACAAATGGATTGCAATTCGGTCATGCCGGGTTCCAACCAGGTGATATTGGCAAGTAATACACGAGAGAAAGAATAAACATTTCTTCTTCTTAGCAAACTCTGAAGCTCGACTATCACATCCAAGTTGTTGTATAAATGGTATTTGTACTTTTTCACGCGGGATCGAATCAACTGACCACGGATAATACTCTGTAGGTCAGTGATATCTGCTTCAGAATCGTTGACGCATAACTTCAACTTTTTCTGCAGCAAAAAGCTTCGTGAAATTGACTGGAGCGTAACTATTTGGCGTTGATGCACAGATACCTCTCCTCTGTTTTTATGTATTGTTCTGGCTCTTGTCATATTTCCCCTGCAAATGGAGACAAAATCCGTGAGCTCTTCAGAGTACGATCTCAAGATGATTCTATCAACAAACATTCGGTACCTAAAGTTGGCACCTCGACACAATGATTGTAATTTGATGACTTGGGGTTGGAAACTTTTCAATTCGTCATAGTGAGTGTGGAAAACCGGATCTGTGTTTGTGCTTTCTTGATGATCATCCCTCATAGTATGCTTTGGTGCAAGCTCTTCTTGAAATAATCGTGTGCCGATTGTACTTGTGCCCACATTGCAAGGATGCTGCAAGTTGATAGTATCTCTGAATGGATTTACTTCATCAGTTTGTATAGCCGACTCAACAAAAACCTTTTGTTTCTGGGGTGAAGGTTGTGTAGTTTGCGTTGGCAAATTACGAGTGAACTTGATGGGAGGCACCTGCTGTCTTGCCTCGGCCGGCTGAGGTATAGGTTCATCATTATCAGCGCTGGCGAAATTAGGTAGACCAGTACCAACCAAAGCACGATTAGCCTTTCTTATATCATCCTCGCTAAAATCCAATTCATCAACCAAATTTTCTAGTCTTGGGAAATTGGGATTGGAAATTTTCAACATATAACTCAAAGCGTGAAGACAGAACCAAACCTTGGGCACATTTTTGGCATCGTATAAATCTGTCAATTCGAATCTAAACAAATCGGGAACATTCATGTAGTCTAACAATTGAAAGAAACGATTGATGTTCTCAGTATGTCTAAATTGTAACTTGGTGTCATTCAAGAAAAGGTTTCTTCTGGATGGCAAGATGACATTTGATAATTTAGCTAAATGTATACCATTTCTGATATAGTCAATTAATTGTTGCGGGTTTTGTTCGATTGATTCATGCAACACCTTCTCAAGCCAGTTTTTTATGGCTTGAATCCGACAAAGATACTCATATCCCGGAGAATCAGTCGAGCATGAATTTCCAGGCGATGACAAGAAAGGGCTTGATTTAGGTGCTGTTGATGTCTTACTGGGGGTATCAAATTTCAATGGAGACAACTTGGTATTGTTACTATCGTTATTGTTGTTGTCAAGTCTAGCCTTTGGACGCATGGGGGTTCGACGAGTAGGTGACTTGGTCAATATGTCACGATAGTTGTTTGTAGCCCATTCTGGTTGTTCTTCGTCATTTTGAGCTAGTATGGGTCTGTTATTCAATGGATTATTCTTTTTAGTTGGGGATCCATTCCGACTATTGGTGGATGACTTATTTGAAGGTGATTTGAACGATGTGATAGTTGCCGACGAGGTTTCGAATTTGTTTCTCAACAAAGCGTTCTGACTTGGTGTTCCAATCTCCAATTGTCTTGCTAACATCTCTAAATCCTCATGGTTACTGATATTACTCTTGGTCAACTTGGTGGGGCTGTGATGATTTGACTTGATTGGCAGTAATGGGGTTCGTTTGGGGGTTGTGATTGCATCTTCTCCTAATGCCTCCAAATATCGAGTAGCCAACTTACTTGGAGAAGCCATTGGTAATGATGGTAATGAATACTGACTCGAGTGTTAATCATATATCAACTTCACAATAACATTATGAAATTTATCGCTTACAAATTTCCTAATTAGTCAAAAATCAAAACAAAACCAATAAATGAAAACATCGATAGATAGTGATGCGAAACATGTTAGTGAAATAAATATGGGTAATACATACGAGAAGTGAAAAGATCATAAGTCATAATGCAAAGGCAGGTAGCAAATCTATTGATTCACCTGCTCTTGTCGATGCTGGGATGCTTTCTCAAGGAAGTCTAATGTCTCATCGAGTTTATTGATCTCACCGCATGTTTTCGAGACCGATTGTTTCAATTCGCTGAGAATAGCGCTAGAGTTCTCATAATCCTCAATCACAGCGTCTAAATCCTCGAACTTGGGTAATATGTCTTCGTCAATCGAGTCATCTATCTTTTGATTGTCGATTTGGTTCAATTCTGCGCTCACCTCCTCGTCTGTCATCGTAAGTATGTTTTGATACTTCGCCTTTAGTTGCAAAGGTAGCCTCTTTCTCAATTTTGTTACTTCTATCGTTTCCTGCTCTACTTCGTTTATCAATTTTCGCAATTCAGCATTGATCTCCTTATCCAAAGGTTCCACGACCACTCGAGATTGCAAGTTGATGATGTTCGCCACGCTATCAGTGTCGTCTTGTCCATCTATCACCAACGATTCCTTAGCCCAATCAAACGATTGTAACATGGCGTGACTCAAACGCTCAAACACCAAGTCTTTCAACTGGTCATTATCGGCCGCTTCTCGAGGTAGATGTTTATCTAAGCGCTCGCGCACGTAGTTGTATGTCAAGCCATACATGTTGCGCAACTCATCGGCCGAGAGCTCCAACTTCTGGTAGTGGTTACTCATTAATTGTGATGTGGTTGTTTGGTTTAACTAGCGCAAACTTTTTGTTGCAAAATCGCCGTCGTGCCAGCGTCAAAACCTCAACTGTTGAAACCAGATGATACTTGGGAGTTATTAGTAGACGATAACAGCAACATGGAGGCATTAGATGAATACTCACCAGCGTTTGCCCCGTTTTTTGGGTTTGCAGGATGCGCTGCTGCCATGATATTGTCTAGCGCTGGTGCTGCTATTGGAACCGCCAAATCTGGAATTGGTATATCGGGTATCGGTACCTTCAAACCAGAGTTGATCATGAAGTCATTGATTCCAGTGGTCATGTCAGGTATCTTATCAGTCTACGGGTTGGTGGTAGCTGTGTTAATTGCCGGTGGTTTGGCGCCAACCGGCGACTACACATTGTTCAATGGGTTTATGCACTTAGCGTGTGGATTGAGTGTTGGTTTCGCTTGCTTGGCTAGTGGATATGCCATTGGTATAGTTGGCGATGAAGGGGTAAGACAATTCATGCATCAGCCTAAATTATTTGTGGGTATTGTCTTGATTTTGATTTTCGCTGAAGTGTTGGGATTATATGGCATGATCATTGCTTTGATCTTGAATACAAAAGGAAGCAGCAAGTAAAGCATGAACAAACCATCTACTTTAATTCTTGATATATATGATATACACTTTCTCATCAAATACACGCACATTTTACTGAGTTGAGTCACAACTTTATGTTTCTTATTATACATTTACCTGAAAATCTTATTAATCAGTTTCCATCTTATCATCTTTGCCATTGATTTTCCCTAATGTTACATTTCCTGAATCGTCAATCAACATATTGGAATACTCTTCCAAGTATTGCACTGATCTTTCGGAGTCATAGAACAACATGTATGCTCGTTTGATGTCGGGCAAATCAATAGTGTTACTTCTTCTCTTCAAAGCAATCTGTTGAGATATAGCAATCAAGTTCAGGGCGTATCTTAATGAGGTCTCTTGACCAATTTTGGTCAACAAGGCCAAGGCATCGTTCGATAATTCGACTTCTTCCTCTTGGGCTCTGATAGATAAAATCGTTCTAATCTCATCAGCGTTATAAGCACCGGTATGAATGATGATTGATCTATCCAATAAATCCATAGGTAATCCATGTGGTGATTTGTAATTTGTTCCTCGAGTTCTGGAAATACCTCTATTGGTTGCCATTATCACGATCGGCGCAAAATCGTCTTCCAAAGCTCTATTTATAAAAGAAAAACATTCAATATCCAACATGTGAACTTCATCGATGAATAAGACCCCAGGCACAATTTCTGCTTTACCTTCTTCTTTCCATTCGGCGACTTTGGTGTTGATTTGATCTCTAACTTCGGACCTAATCTCACCGGTATCACCCGAGAACAATGCCAAAAACCCTTGTTGTCTTGAGTTTATGACATCTATCTCATGTAAACTGACAGTGTGTACCACCTCACGTCTCTTTTGTAATTCTCCTTCAGGACATTGAACAAATTTAGTCTCAGGTCCCATGGCGTCGTAATCACGAGCACGCGCAAAGGATTTACCCAACTTACTAATTTTCCCACTAGCTTTGTCAATATTAATCACATCACCAGCCAAAACCTTTTCTTTGGTTAAACCCTCGATCATTTTGTTACCCAACTCGTAGATAGTTTCCATATCGGTGGTTTTGATGGTCAATTTCCCCTGCTTATGTCCGCCAGAGATTGATCTGTCGATTTGAATTTCTACAACTTCACCCTCGATGATTTCGGTTTCTTCCTTGATTTTGATTCCGATGGATTTTCTGAAAGCCTGAGTCAACGCTTCGGTTTTTGATAATTCCAAAGAGTAAATTTCAGAACCAGCTATCGACGTAAATGGAACATCTGCACCCAAAGATTGTGATAATCCCATCGCAATGGCGGTTTTACCTGTTGATGGTGGTCCAGCGATTAATACTGCTCTACCAGCGATTTTTCCATGCTGAACTAGTTTTAAGATGACTCCCGCAGCTTTTCTTGCTTTCAATTGTCCAACCATTCCTTGTGCTGACTCCTTTGGTTGTAAATTATCATCTAGTCCAAGACCAGATATATGCGAATGAGCGGCGATTAACGCCAACCCATTCAATTCTTTGGACTCAACTTTTGTGGTGATTGTAGTTGCCTAAACAGTTAGTATTGTTCAAACAGTCTGCGCTCGATTGAATACATACCATAATCTCCAGGTATCGATTGGTTTAGAAGTAATGTTTAGCTTGAAAAAATTGAAAATTGAAATATCCAAAAATGTCGCACTCATCAAAACACGAGAGACGACATGAGAACCATAGAGACTCAGGCAATCAATGGCTATCCGATTTATTGGCTATAATTTGATGTGCTGTCTTGCGAAATGAACCCAGAATCTTTATGTCTACTGGTAAATGTGTTTGTCATAGGTGCTACAATTCCGATTTGTTGGGTATCAATTTTGAAACATTATATTAATCTTCGAGAGTAATAATAAATAAGTATCTAATTACATAAAGCAAACTAAAACAAACTCAACAAATACTTTCCTGGAGGAATGAAACACCGGATTAAGAATCAAGGGAATATGCTAGCCACAAACAAGCAACTACTTTTCGAAACAGATCTTGATCTGAATTCGTCAACCACTAGTGGTGAACTCCAGGTGCCTACCTTTCTGTCGTTTTTCGCATCAAAGTCTATGCACCCGTGGTCTAGAATCTTGGATGTACCTATAATTTCCCGTTTCTTATCAAACTACCCTCTTCGTACATTTCATTAATTTGGTTCTCAAAGAATTTGAGAGCAATTGGTCTTTTCAATTTCATGGTTGGTGTCACCACATTTCTTTGTAACGTCAATGGTTCGAATTCAATGTAGATATTATGCAATTTTTCAAACCCTTGTAAGTTTGACATATTCTTGTTCATCAACCCCAAAATTTCCTTTCTAATCGCTGGTTTATTGATTTCGATCAAAATGTCTTCGTCCGAACCAAGTTTGGACAGAGGCACTCCTCTTTCAGACAAGAATCCGACAATTACCGGTTTCTCGATACCAATAACCCCGACCAAGAAATTCTTCAACGAATCACCATGACAGTAGCATTGAATAATGTTTGAGTTGGCAGACAAGTATTGATTTTCCACTTTCTCGGGGGTGACGTATTCACCTTGGGCCAATTTGAAGAAGTTCTTCACTCTGTCGATAATCGACAATTTTCCTTCGCGGGAGATATTGGCCACATCACCGGTGGAGAACCAACCATCTTCCGATTTACATTTGTCGGTTTCCTCTTGGTTCTTATAGTATGCTGGGAAGATTTGTGGTCCTCTCAACTGTAATTCACCCTTGGGACCGTTGGGGTCGTTGAGGTAGTAGCCCATGGCTGGTAATTCACGCACTCTCATCTCACAAGTGATGGCAGTGGATCCACAGGTACCGGGGTCCTTCTCGTATGGTTGCGAGATGGCGAATCCCGCAAACGATTCGGTCAATCCATAACCCTGGGCCATACCGGTGTTAAGACTCGCCTTCAAGAACCTAATGGTTCCGGGTGAAATGGGGGCCGAACCAGTGATGATGTAACTCATATTGTCAAACCCAAGCACGGCCCGCAATTTCTTGATGAAAAGCGAATCATAGATAAAGTTTCTCCCTTCGTCACCATCCTTCGATGCTTGCGCTTTCAACTTATAATCAAAAATATGGTTGAAAATCTTGCGCTTCATGGGCGAGGGCGAGTCGACAGTACCGGCCTTGATGGCCCCTTCAAACTTGGTGAATACTCGAGGAACATTGGCCAACAAGTCGGGTTTGTATACCTTCAAGTCTTCTACCAATGTCAACGCACTACCACCATGTTGCGGGAAACCGATACAACCACCACACACCAAGATGAGCGGCGACACTTCTTGTTCAAAGATATGCGCTAGCGGCAAGAATGAAAATGATCTCACACCCGGTTTATGAGGAATTGTACTCAACGTGAACGTGATCCCGGCCGTGCATACGCGCTGCGTCAACTCCACACCTTTTGGGTGAGATCCGGTGGTACCGGAAGTGAAACTGATGGTGTACAAAGTTTCCGGGCGTGGTTGCAATGGCTTCACGGGCACGATTTCGCCAAACTTCATGACTTGGGAGAATTCAAAGAGCTGGATGTTGGCGTCACGCGCCAACTTGACCAAGTTGCCATCGTCCAACAAGATTGGGTCCATGGACACAATCAAGATCAAGTCGGCGAGGTCGTGTTGTTTCTTCAACTCAATCAAGGTTTTGATATGGTTTTTGCTGGTGACGACCACGGGCGATTCTGTCAACTGCAAAATGTAGTTGGACGCTTCGGGACCCAAGGTGTCATACAATGCGGTGTTGGTCATACTGTAGGAACTGGTTGCCAAATCGGTCAACACCCATTCCCAGCGGTTGGAGGCAAACATGGTCACCACGAACGAGTGGTTAGAAGCGGTGTAGGAGCGGTAATTTTGCTCGTGGGCGTCGATTTTGACATGACTGTCCAAACTCAAGTCCTTGAAAGGGGAGTTTTTCAAAAGGTACAATAACCCACTAGCCAAGTGGTTCTTCATTGTCCTCATCTCGTTGAAAGTGATGTACGAATAATCGGGGTCCAAAATCTGGGCGTTGTAGTCGTATTTTCTGTAGCCGAAAACTGGCTTGTCGCCATTATACTTGATGGTTTCCTCCATAAGACGGTGGTATGTGTTCAAGTGGGCCATGGGCGCCTCTTTCAACTTGTTGGGGAAACACTTGTTCCTATAAATTGGCGAGTATCCTTCAATCTCACTGCCGGGAATGGGGATCGAGTACTTGTTGACGTCGCTGGGCAAGGGGAAGTACTTGTGGAACAACTCCATGGAGTTGGTGGACTCGTCTCCCTCGAACACGTAAGGAGAGGTGTCTGGTGCATACACTGCGTCGGTTGAGGCTAAGGAATCCATTGTCGGTTACGAAGAATGGGAATTATTCACTTTTATATAGGTGCTTTTCCCCACACGCCCACATCCGATCCAACATTTTCGCTCCCGAGGTCGAAAAAAAAAGATTCACCCTGAGCGTAAGCGGTTATCTCAGTTGGGTTGCTGACTATGAATCACCGTATTGTTTGTATATATAGCCACTTTGCCAGGCATTCTGCATTGGTCTAATTTTTTTGCTAGTCGTAATACCAGTGATATATCCTATATTGTAAGAGATAGAGACTGGAACTGTGTAAGGTAGTTATTGGACTAATTCGGTGACTGGTGGTCGGTGATTGACCAAGGCGCTTAATTACCTGCAAACGGATACAAGGTTGGTTCACCATCTCCATCAAAATATCAAACATACTGATAACCATCCAAACCACCAACCAAATAGTGGATTGCAATTTCTTTTGCAAGTTTAAGTTTCAAATATGGGGGTGTCGACATTTCTTGTAAACCTTATTCGATTGGCATATGATAAAAACCACCGTGTAGACACCATACACCTCCAGTTATGTTGGGTGAAATGAGTATGCCGACAACCTAAAGCCTTGAGTCAACAAGAGAGTAATTTCTTTTATTGTGGCTTGTAATTGGCGCATTGCAACTGGTGCAGCCGAGATTTTTGTAGGAGAGTGTACCAGATAATGGGCTACAGACCAAGAATGATGGCGTGCTCGAAGAGTTCACAAGGACTTCTCTATTTTGCGACGAGTGATTCAGACATTGTTGGACATGGAGGCTGGTGAAGTGGTACTTGAAAGTGTAGTTGGTACCAAATTGTTGCAATCAGTTGTGAAGAATGAACTAGACTGCGATGCTCATGATGTATATACTTCCTTTTACCCTATTCAGTAGACTCTTTGAAGGAATTTGCGACAGGCGCTTGGAAGAATGCAATTTTAGCTGTTTTGTCAGTTTGGCTGCGAAATCTGCAACCATTTACAGTTGGTCAAAATATAGTAGTAGTTGCTAGACGATGAACTGGTGGCCACTCATGACACTGGTACTTAGTTGAACGTTTTGGTTTCTGGACCATAAGTATACACCTAGATGTTATTAATGCAAAAACCCCAAAACCTGCCTCATAAATGGTCAAGATTGTACGCGACTATCGCAATGTTAGCAATTAACACACGACAGACTCAGATCGCTGGTACTGTTAGCTTTATTGGCATACGAGTAACTACCCGATTTTGTGGAAAGCATTGTGCACTTTACTCTAGTACACCTCAGTGAGGAAATTTCCACTTACTTCAATTTTGAATGGTAGTGGCTGTTCCTGGGTTGCACAAATAACCTACAAACGCGTGTACAAGGATCTGGCATGACTTCCGGTCAATCACAATAAAACCATAATCATTCATTGTTATATACTAAAACCGCGTGTTTCCCTTACATGCAACAGCTTTGCATCGAGCCCATAAACAATAGAGTACCACATTTTTGTGGCACCAAACTCACAAGCTAGAGTTAGAGTTAATATTCGCTGAATGATACGTACGCTCTTTCAAAAGGAACCCTAACTTCAAACCTCTCGGTTATGCAATCGAGCTTGCTAACCGATAAAAAAGAGCCTGCTAATATAAAAGGCAACCATATGTTTGAATCAGAACAGCTCCCTAGCGGCAAACTGCATTTTTACGTTGTTGTTCATAGAATAGGCTGGGTAGTCGTTACTTGATACGTTTTTACCTGATTTCTATGCTACACTTATTCATTCATTATAACCATTCATTATTCTTTATCTAATATACACTAGCATATGCTTCTATTAACATTCAATCAGCCACACAGTGGCCAATCACCCTTTTTTTTTTCAATGCATCCAATCCCTCATTGTGCTTATGGGGCTTTACAAAACAAACTCAAGAAACGTTCAGGGACATCGAACTTCCCGGTAATCAAGTCAAACACTTGTAACCTGTCGTCTTCCACTTCGTTGGCAAAGTAATCGTCAAATTCCTTGACATTGTGCAATTTAACTCCCTTGTGGAATAACTCCTGCGAGTCGCCAAATGCCTTCAACAAGTTGGACCAGTCCCAAGTTCCCAAGATATCATTGTATGCTCTGGTTGGACCTTTGATCAATCTTTCGACGGTGTACCCGTCGTTGTTGATCACGAAAACTTTAGGCATGATGGGGCAGTATGCTTGGTATTTGATAAATGTCGATAATTCTTGAATCGTCATTTGGGCCGAGCCGTCACCTTCAATCAAGATAACTCGTCTGGGCAAACCTTTATCATTCACAGCTAAGGTGGCTCCCAAAGTGGCAGGAATGGTAAACCCAATCGAGCCATAGAAATTTTGCGAGATAATCTCGACTCCACGAGGAAGCACCAAGTCGGGCAAAGCAAACTGGAACGAACAAGTTTCGACAATCAACAAGTCGTTTGGTTGCAAGTACAGGTTCAACCAGTCAATGATTTTCGTTTGGGGGATGTACTTGTCGTCAATTTTTGAAGGTGCATAGTGGACGTGGCCCCTATATTTGTAGCCGACATTATCAGCGTCAATTTGGAATGCAGAAGGATCTACTTGGCTTGTGATTGATTCAATCAAGTCACCCATGGTGAATAATCTTCCCTTGGATGAAGCCAACGAGTGGTACTCGCCGTCAATCAAGATATAGTCGGGGTGGATTTCGACATAGTCGCCATTGGTGAAGTTGGTGGTGTAGCCACCAGTGTTGGTTTCGCCATTGAAATACCCCCAGTTAATCACCAAATCCGATTTCTGTTCCAATTCCTCGACAATTTTGGGGTCGGGCGAGCTGGCGCCATAGTAGCACCCCACGTAATTGGGTAAAGTTTCATCCAAAGTACGGGCCATGTTGGTATTGAACAATTTGATTTGCTGAGGCAATTTAGCAATCAAGGCATTCATTTCCAGCTGGTAGCCAAACTTGTTGATCAAGCAATCGGCGACAATGGCTGGTCTTGAGCTGGTGTAGAGTTTGTGCAAGATTTTTTCGCTCATCAACGACAAGGTAGATTGGTCGTGGCGGGTTTTGTTTGGGATGGGTGTATCCAAGTGTTCGATCCCCACTCTCAAGTCGGCGACGTTTGAAGGCACAAACAAGTAACCTGGTCTCGAGCAGTCGAGGATCGAAGCCAACACATGGTCTATTTTAGCCACGTTTGCTTGCACGTCATCATCCAACGATTCCGATGCCACTGAAATGTCGTTAACCATTTTTTTGTAAACGTCGTGATTTGGAGGCGCCAAGGGGTTTTTATTTTGCACTAAGTGGTGGTGGTTGTAGACAAAGGAATCACCTTCTGCTGGGAACTGCAACGACTGTTGCTTTGTTGATGTTGTTCCCACAATGTGCAATACTTTTGAGTATTCTGAAAATGCACCAGCAATACCATTAATGGCGCTTAACTCGCCCACACCATAAGTGGTGATCAAACATGTCAATCCATTGACACGAGCGTAGCCGTCGGCGGTGTATGCTGCATTCAACTCGTTGCACAAACCAATAAATTTAAGTTTATCTGTCAATGAGTCTGAATATAAGCATTCGAGCAAATTCAAGTTGAAATCTCCAGGAATACCAAAGATCGACTTGAGGTCGGGGTTGAACTGCATCATGCGCAAGAAGATATACTCTCCAAACGAGATGGTTGACGCAGCTGGGGTGAGCGGGTGTAAGACTTCGTCAGTTTTAATTGGAGCCATGATGTATAAAAGATACTTTGAGTTGTAATTAACTTCCAATTCAAATTAAGCCTTCTGGTGCTTGGTATTTATATTAACTTTTATTCTCTCCCTTCTTGTTTATAATTGCCGTCATCATTATTGTAACTTCCATTTGTACCAGTTAACTCTTTCGGTTACTATCGGCTGTTCAAGGCACTACCCGAGAATCACTTTACTCCACAAAATCTAAAGCTAAAATTTTGTTAGTAACAGTCACGTGCTAACGGTATGACAAGGATCAAAACTTAAATTTCCTTTACACTACCCCCCGAGATTTGTGCGTAGTATAAACTTTTCGGAACGGAGTCTGGCATTGGGAAGCCGATCATCAATGTTTGGGTTTTTTTTTTTCGTTATTCTCGGGTAGTGATGGAAATGGGCTTGGGCCAGAAAAAAAGGGGGAAGGATCTGTAATCATTGTATGGGGTAAAACGGTTGTCGGCGCGGAGTGGGAAGGGTTTGTGGTAGTAACTTGTCATGGCCCTGATCGAGTTGGTGTGGTCACACGTGACTAATTATATCGGTGATGGTCATGGTTAACCGATTTGTTGGGAATGAGTTTAGGGGGTCATTGGTCTGGGCATAAAATCACTGGTGATGTAGAGTGGGGATAGGCATACCATTGACAATAGTCTTGGTGTTTGTTTATGGTATTTCTCGGGTTAGACTAACCAATTGGTTGATGCCACTAGCATCAAGCTTCCCGAGGGGAAGTTGCATCATCTGCATACACCGTGGGTATATGTCGCCACCATCAATCACCCTATAATTAGGATTGTCGCCCTGGCGCGGGAAATTGAAATCGTTGATTTGTAAGGGGTGTTGGCCAAGGGTAACGAATTGTAAATGATGACAATCTTCAATCACCACGCTCTTGCATGTACTCACCACTATACAGTGGGTGACATTGTGTAGTCGCAACTGATGACACTCAACCACAAGCACCAGGTGCTTCACCTGGTGCATGAACACCAGCCCCCTCGATTGCAACCGCATCACACTATCGCGACCGCGACTAATATTGATCGCCTGGCTGTCAATGTTAACAATACTATCAACAATATCTTGTACTATTATTTGGTTGGCCGTGTGCCGCCAGTGCTGGCCGTAGATGCCAGTCACCGAGTTGGTGTCGCGTGGACGTGCAATTGTGGCTGCTGTACTAACTCTAGGGATAGCACCTTCCTTAGGTTCAGGCTCACCCCGAAACTCGAATTTGGTCACCGCCATCTCTTGCGACTTGAGCAGCACCAGTTTGTGTAAAGCTTGTATTTTGGACAGGATGCTCTTCTGATGATACTTGGATAATGAGGTGGTGTCGCTAGTGGCAAGCGCATTCACTTGCTCTTGCACTGCACCAAGCTCGGTGCTGGTGGTGCAACCGATTAGTTGCCCAAGGAGATCTGGTCGTTAGTTATAAAGATTATACAGATGGGAACCTTGGTGGCCCTGCAAGTTAAGTTGAACCTTGGATCTGGTCGTTGTTTCTGGTGTAGATTTGGTACTCACAAAGTGATGCCCCAAAGCACAAGATAGCCCTCGAATAAGGGTATATAAAAACTTTTTGCATCGTCACTCCCACTAGTAACCATGTCCACCAGACGATGCAGTGCGCATCAATTTGGAATGTGTAGCTGACAGTGCCATCCCCATTACTCTCATTCATCATCCTTTTGGTGCTGATGATACACAATTTCAATCTCACCAATAAAACCATGAATTGAATTCCAATCACCGTCAACCACCATCAACCAGTCAATCAACTGCCTCAATAATCAGCAACAGCTTGATTACATACCATCATACTTCAACTGGAATGCTTCCACAACATCTCTATCCATAATATCGAGTGCTATCTACGATTCTGCAGCACGTTATATGTCAGACATTGTCAGATTGAAAAATGTCGCACGACATTGGTATCTATAATCCATGTACTTAGGCATAGTGCTTGATATGTACTAATGGAGTGGGAAGCAGTTGATGGCGTTGTTGGCAAACGCACACCATTTTTTACCGTGTATTCTTGGGAAGATTCATTGTTGAATCTAAATTTGTATCCGTTTAGGTAGCTGAGGAATTGTTTATATTCGACAGGTTGTCCATTAGTTGGTCTCACAACGGGGTAACAATTGGTCCTGATAAGAGCTCGACAGTACACAATGGTCTGAAGTAGGGATTGAACAATGATCTCAAAAAGGTTCAGAGAGGTTCCCGATAAGGCTTGAATGAATCGAGTTCATGCAAGACAGCCAGGCAGTGTGACTGAGTTGGTGATCTCGAGGGACAAAGTTTGGGAATATCTTCCTCTTACATTTGGCTCCATCATTTTACCAATTGAGCTTGAGTTGCAGGCGATATTTTTAATAATAGGTCCCAGTGAGGCCACAGACGAGTTACAGGTGGCGATTTCTTTAAAGATTACCATGCAAGCAGTTCTACAGATTGAGTATCAAAATCAAAGAAGTCTTGGAAAAGTTGACGAGTCGTATGGATGAATCGGAGTGGAAAGTCAGCAAACTGGAAACAAACGCGATTGACAACCTTTATACGAAGGAAGTTGTAGGCAACCAAACGACTGTCGAACCCTGGCTACTCGCGAGTACTGCACTTTCGAGTGGTAGGGTTTTGCCTGAGTCCATGATATGGAATATGAGGGATTTGCAACCCGGGAATATATCAATGGCGATGAGGATATGCGTGAGGATATGTGCGTTAGACTGAAAGCAGAACAGTTGGAGAATCTACATGGGTGGACAACCCTGAATACTACCCCAAAATCCTCAGGACGTTTATTGGAAAGGTTGCTTAGCACTTAACAAACCGGACTCTAGAGTACAAAATGATGAAGCAGATTCCCTGGATTCATATTGGCTCACCTTGTCGAGGTCCAGCTAATTGAAACCGTTTGCAAGATTTATCTCGATATTTGGTGTGATTTCATCGTAACTCACCAATAAACTTGGGGCTCATTGTTGATACTGCCAGACAGACCGCAATGAAGAATTCAGGTTAATCGATACTCATTCAAAATTGTTACCGCACTGATTTAGTTGTTGACTGTCAGTAAAATGCCACAAAAGTAGACCATAGTGATGTAAATTGGAACGTACATTTTGAATTCCAGTTACTCCCATACTCGACTAGATGACTCTTGATCTGACTACGAATGAGTTACAACAGTTATATTCATAAATATAAAACAATGTACAAGTCCTAATGATGCTTCGTTATCGTGTTTCGTGGGGTTTATATAGCTGGGCGTGAGATTTTATTTCTACCAACTAGTTGATCAGCAATATCTCTGGATTTACTCCAGTGAATCTTTTTGGGCATTCTCTTTTTCAATTCTGTCTCAAAATCATATAATCTCCGAATTGATTTGAATCCTAACTGGCTCGATTTGATCCCTAAAACAACAGCGGTATCTTGCAATTCTATGTTATCTGTCGGGAAGTCAAGCGTGGTCTTGTAGCCTGCGAGTACGTCGCATGAATTCTCAATGAATTGCACAGCTTTGATTGCGAAACGCGCCGCCCTAGTTCTGTCAATGGGAGAAGGCAATCCACCTTGTTGCACGTGTCCAGGAATAGCAGTCTTAACATCAAATTCACCACCAGCTTCTTGTTTCATCATGGCAGCAAGAATTTCGGTGGTCAAGACTTTTGATGCGTTCGTACTCTTCAAAATCAATTTTCCAGATTTGGCAAGGTCCTTGGAGATCGAAAATGATTCCTTTAATGAATTGATGTCCATTTCCAACTGATCTAATGCTATTCCTTCTTCTGGTACGTACGAAGCCTGCGCACCTGAGATCAATGACGCAAACGTGGCAATATACCCCGAGTTACCACCTTGTACTTCAATGACGAAGGCCCTGTCTCTAGTAGCTGAAGCAGACTGCTTGACAACGTCACAGTATGCCATCAAAGCATTCAAACATGTGTCGGCACCAAGAGAATATTCAGTTCCAGGAACGTTGTTGGAGATAGTGGCGGGAATACACACCATTGGGATTCGGAATGAAGGATACATTGGTCGAGCATTTTCCAATTGCTCCAACGACAAAAATGCTTCAAAACCCCCCACAATGATCAAACCATCAAATTGATACTTCTCAAAGTAATACGCAATCATACCAATATCAGTTTCCTCTGGTGTTTGTCTATTGGTACCAATTTCTGAACCACCTAATGAAACCCAACCATCAATCTGAAGCCAGTTGATTGATCTAACCGACTCATGTCTCGCTAAACCCCCAAAACCGTTATGAATGGCGTAAGGTGTGTGTCCTCGCGACATACAGTAACATGCCATTGCGTGAACGGCAGAGTTCATCCCACCAGCAGGCGCACCGAGATTGATTATAGCAATCTTCTTTCGTTTTTCGCGAGGTAACGTTGGCTCATTGTGATCGGCCGAGTTAATTGCTATGAAGTTGTTCAAATGCTCTACAAATTCTGGCTCTCTCAATGTCATTGCCTCTTCGAAATCCTTTCTTTCAATGGCTTCGGCCACGGATTTAGTGATTTTCACTGCTTCCACCAAAGGCTTACGGACAACCTTATTTTCCTCAACCGCAATCAAAGGAGATGGAGTGTCAGGAGTTGAGTCCAACACGGCTTTGACTGCCTCAACCCCTTGGAACGTAGCCAACATTCTGTCGTATGCCACTGCTGATCCACCTCTTTGCACATGGCCCAAGGTGGTAACTCGGGTATCTAAACCCAATCGATCCACTAACACGCTTTTGACATCGCTAGCCGATATGGGTTCTAAATCCAGGGTTATTGCACCTTCGGCAACAATGACGATAGTCTTTCTTTTACCTCGTGCCCGATGTTTCTCGACAATTTGACACATTTGGTCTTGCCAGCCTCGTGACGACGAGGGTTTTTCGGGAATCAAGATATAGTCGGCAGCAGTGGCAATACCGGCCATCAATGCCAACCAACCACAGTGTCTACCCATGACTTCGACCACGAATGCTCGAGAATGCGAGTTTGCTGTGGCGTCGATGTAATCGATTGCGTGGCAGATTCGGTCTAGAGACGAGTAGGCACCAATGGTGGCATCGGTAGTCGCCATATCGTTATCGATAGAGCCCACCAACCCACAGATGTTCAAGTTCTTGTAGTTGTTGAACTGGTCGTCGTCTATTTGGTCAGACTCGTATAGTTCATGCAACAAGCTGGGCCATTCTTCCCTGAATTTGTCGGCCCCTGTGAGCGACCCGTCACCACCACAAATGATCAAGGCATCAATTCCAGCTTCGATCAAGTGTTTGCACCCCTTCAATCTGCCCGCGCGCTCGCGAAAGTCCTTGCACCTCGCGGTACCAATCAAGGTACCCCCCTCAGCCAAGTAACCCGATACATTGTGCCAATGCATCTGCTTGATATACTTGGGTCCTCCTCGCACCAAACCTTCGTAACCCTCATAAATTGCGAATGCTTTGCATCCACGATAGATGGCGGCACGCACCACGGCACGGACGCAGGCATTCATACCAGGGGCATCACCTCCCGACGTCATGACGGCGATGTTTCGCTTCTTTTTGAATATGGTTGAGTACGTTTCTGAGGATGCGGTGGCGCTCATTGCCATTGGTTCCAGGATTTTCTTGGGCAATGGGGGGTTGATGGTCAAGACGTTTGGCAACTGGGTGAAGCCAATGATGGTACCAATGGGGTCCATGGTGTAGACTTCGTTTGGGTACAACTCATTGGGGCTGATTTGGATTGTCGAGTTGT
Source organism: Suzukiozyma glaebosa (assembly GCA_030564305.1). NCBI lineage: Eukaryota > Fungi > Ascomycota > Pichiomycetes > Serinales > Debaryomycetaceae > Suzukiozyma > Suzukiozyma glaebosa. The sequence continues at coordinate 357,185 of JAJLUT010000001.1, forward strand.
TCAATTGTAACGTTTTGATCACCTGGGCCAAGCTATTGACTTTCATGACGAATGTCGATTCGAGCGAGCGCCAATCGTGGACGTTCAAGAGCGACGAGAGTTTCTCATCCTTGTCCTCGACTTCTTTGCGCGACAACCCTTTCTCGGCATCAATGGTGAACTTGATGGTGATTTTATTGGTGGTGTTGGTCAAGTATAGGCCATGCTCGTCTTGGGAATGTAGCGTCAACCCGAGCACATTGGTGTAGAAGCGGTTAGCTTCTTCTAGCAACAGTGGCGTGGCCACAGGTAGGCATATACAAGTGGTCCCATTGATCAAGGGGATTGTCATTGTCAAAGAAGTTGCTACTGGGTCGAAGCGGAAGATTGTTGTGCGAGTTGAACCAAAAAGCCTACAATTTTGGCTGCTATAAGAATGAAGAGGTCATAGAACAAACGTGGGTGTAGAGTATATAGTACCACCAGATCAGTACCACCAAGCCCTACCACACAATCATAGACACCACCACTATTCTCAATACCTCACCAATTCTCACTACTCATAAACCACAAAAAACGAGGAGTCAACTAGAGTGGGATATCAATCTCTGACAATCAACTACCAATGATGAACGTATCGCTTTATCTCAGACTACTCTTGAAAGTAGTTACAAAATTTACATCAGTAAATCTTTTGAGACTTATCCTTCAATCAAATGAGCATCCAAGGGTAAGATTGCTTGAGAAGGATAGTCTGTGCATTGAAGTAGCCGTCACAACAAAACCTGACAAGCATAGTTTATAATGATGTATGAGAAGTATAGTTTTCTTGTTGACATATATATATATATAAAACATTATACTCCCTTCATCCTTGTCCGAGGTTGTTAATACCACATTTGGTGGTTGCAAAAATTGAGTTGATAAAGAAGTGGGAAAATGGAATTAATACGAGTTGTCTGGATATCGAGCAACACTATATGATAACCGTAATAGAGCCAGTTGATACAAGGGGTAGTTACACTGTTAACTTGACCATTTGTTGCTTTATCTGACATAGACTGTATGAGAAATGCATTTTCAATGTTATCTTTTTGGGTCAAAATTTCAATCAAATTAGCATGGTAGTAGTTGTATCGACACTGGCACAGTCAAACCACCAACATATCCCCCTGTCAATGTTGTATTCCACTTGTTCATCAACTAGGTTGTGGTCTGGTAAATACGCGCACAATGAAATTGACTATGTAATCCGCGGGTAAATATGAGCCTGCGAATTTTCAAAAACTTTTCATCGACGAAATCAGCGACTAAATCTTCAAGCCAGGCTCCATCCCCCGTTACTACACCAGATTATGTCGACCCAAGTTCCAATTACAGACTTAACAAAGTTGTCCATTCCCACATTGCCTGGAGTAACTCCACAATTGCCCAAACAACACGGGTTGTGGTCTTCCAACCCTGTGTTCTCCTACTTGAACGATGTCTACATCACCATATCCGAACACCGCAAATCATTGGGCTTGACTAACCCAGGCACAATCGAAAACTTGAATAAAGAAGTCACCAGAGATGTCTTCTTGAACCAATACTTCTTCACTGGGTTGAGAGCCGACTTGAACAAGGCGTTCTCAATGTCGCCCGCATTCCAAACCTCGCACACATTATCGATTGGATCGGCCGTGTTGCCCCCCTACGCCTTTTCGGCGTTATATGCCACCGACGACTACTTCTTCCAAGGTAACTTGGATAACGACTTGTCGTTCTCAGGAAGAATCAATTACGGCTGGGACAAATACAACTTCTCCAAAGTTACCTTACAATTGGCCAATGGCCAACCGCTGATGGTCCAGTTGGAACAAGACTACCAAGCCACTGACTTCTCCGTCAACTTGAAAACTTTAAACCCTAGCTTCCTCAATGGATTCTCAGGTGTCGCCGTGGGTTCGTTATTACAATCGTTGACTCCAAAATTTGCCATTGGTTTAGAAGCCATGTACTCGAAACAAGCAGGTCCAACCCCACCAGACTCTGCTGTCAGTTACGTCGCTAGATACAACAACACCAACTGGATCGCCAGTGCCCAATTACAAGCCCAAGGCTCGTTGATTGCGTCATTCTGGAAAAAAGTTTCCGATAAGGTCGAAGCCGGGGTTGAAACCCAAATAGCCGCCTCCATGAAACCAATCACCGACCCATTGATGGGTACCCCCATTGGATTCGAACCCGTGATTGACGGTACCACCACCATCGGGGCCAAATACGAATACAGACAATCGGTTTTCCGAGGACAATTGGACTCCACTGGTAAAGTGTCAGCATTCATGGAAAAGAGAGTATTGCCAACCGTATCGATTTTGTTCTCAGGTGAAATTGACCAAATCAAACAAACTTCTAGATTAGGGTTAGGTTTACAATTCGAATCTGCCGGTAACGAACAGTTGATGTTGATGCAACAAGGTTTGATCGATGCCAACGGAAACCCAGTCGCAGGCGCTCCACAATTATAATTAACCCCAACATAATACCATCAAATCACAATCACCACAAACAACACCCCCCCCGTTTCAAACAACCTTGAAATGTATTCATTTTCACCGCAAATATTTATGACAACCATTAATCATCAAGATGTACATAAGTCATTATGAGAATACTTTATCACGACCATTATTATGAATTCATTCGTATTCATATTTGTATATATACTTTAGATATTTATAATACATATCTAGTCTACAAATTATTTGACAAACTGTATAGCGTTTCGTATATAAACGCTGCACATGTATGATTAATTCGCTCGTTATTTTAACTATTATACAATTAAATAAATTAAGAATTGAACTTGACTTGGTCCCCCAAATGATTCATTATTACCATCCAAATAATCTGGACGTGAAACCTTTCGATGGGTTAGTAGCTGGGGGTGGCTTATTGTTTGGTTTGTTTGCGCTGATCAATCGGAATATATCGGTCGAATCTAACTTGACGTTTGGCAAGTTAGTAGTTGGTACTTTATGATTCAATCTCGCGGTTCTAGTGTAATTAGTCGAAATTCTTGGTGTTTGAGGAATTCTCTGGGACTTGACTGAAAACTCATCGTCATTGTATTGACGAAGGTTTCGTTGGGTAATTGACTTATAGATGTTTCGATAAGTATTGTTCAATTCAGGATTTGGACAACTAGCCATACTATAGGTAGATTTTGTCTTTGGTAACACTGATGGTTCCATCCACCCAGTTTCTGCAGCGTACAAATCAGACCTCGAGGATCTTCGAGATCTTATCGAATTCCTAACATTTGGGGTGCTGTTATGATTTTTGTAAGGGTTTTGGTTGCAACTTCTGTTTCTGTGAGACCGATTATATTCACTCAACGATGTAGATGGGAAGTCTTCCACTTTTGCTCGAGACGAAATTGAGGGTCTTCGGGAATGCATTCGAGACTGTGCCTTGGAAAAGGTGATATTCTCCTCATACTCATCTAACAACGAATCCATAGAACTGTCCGATTTATTTGACTTCATTCTTCTGTGGTCAATACGCTTTGGTTTTGGTTGTTGTATTTGACGATTCGGGTACTTACTTAAGTCTGTCAAGAGTAGATCCTCACCAAACTTTCGATCAGAATAATCATTCAAGATATTATGAGGGGAAATTGGAGCTGATGGAGGTGATGGGGGTAATTCTGTTGAGATCGAGAAATCAGGCAATAAATCTGACTCACCAGATACCACATCCTTTGAAGACTCGTGATTGTACAAGTTTGAGTATTGGACTGATCTTGTAAATGTGTTTTCGCAAACGTCTATCACATGGGCCTCGTCCGAATTGATGAAAATTTTCCAATATCTTTCAGGGTATTGTAATGGCAAAATAAATTGATTGAAGTTGATTCTTAAAATTCTGACCTTTGGCAACAATGGGTAAATAAATGTTTGGCCGCAAGATAAGTAAGTAACATCACCGTTGTGTAATTGAAAGATCTCAAATTCACCATGACTCAAAAGTCTCCCTGATGATTTTGAATGTTTGTCTATGCCTTTATCGTCATAGACGAGTATTTTTGCCGATTTGTACTTGAACAAAGTGACTTTTTCATCCAAATCCAATTCGTCCTGGTGACTGATAATGACCCTATCTTTGTAATGATTATTCTTCAAATTATTCTTCACTTCATTCAAATTATGGTTAAGTTGATCATCGGACTTCTTATACCTCATGAATGCCTGTTTTCTTGGGCTGATCGCGTATTGTTTAGGACTGGGTATTTTAGGTGTTGCAAAATTATCAAGTTCTTTTGAGCTGAATCGTGGGGGATTAGGTGCTGATATGATGTTACTATGCTTGTTCGTTGGAGTTTTAATATCGGAGTAATGCTTCTCCCGATATAGTAGCGGTGTGTTTTGATCCGAATTCACTTTGTAGTTGTTGTCAAAGCTGGATGTAGCAAGTTTTTCAATTTTACTATCGTTGACTGGCTCATATTGGTAGTTCTCATAGTGTAAAGGGCTACTCAAAGTCGTTTGCTGATTCAAGTACGCTTTCTGGTTATTGAAATTCCCTTCAAGTGTATTAGTTGGCTGTGAGTGATGTTTTGGATGATAACTTTCAGTGTCACTACTAGGTGTGAATTTGCGATAAGAGTCCGTCTCTTTGCTCGACGTCTGATTTCGAGCATACTGAGGCTGGCTTAAGGTGTTAGCATCATTATATGTGCCGTTGTTCTCGTTGTAGTTGAACTTACCTGAATCATATTGTTGCTCAAAACCTCTGGCCAAACTATGGTTCGAAGCATTCATGCTATAACCAATCCTGTAGTCGTCGAACATCATCGGTAATGATTTGCGTATAGGGTTGCCTCTGTTGTCTTGATATTCCTGCTGATTGTGCCACTCATTCGATAGTATGGGTATATTAGGTGGTAACGTATATCCGTTCCCCAGTCGATGATTTTCCTGAGTGTTCGATTTACTCAATTGAATGGGAGCATGTATGTCCTCATTTGAATGATGTGGATTATAACGAGTATTTGAGTTATCATTGTGATAACTAACGTTATCGTGCTTGTCATTTCGCACATTGTTCTCGTGTATAACGCCATCATACAATTTGCCATTCTCACCTACCAGTAGATTCGATACTGCACTCTTAAACGCATTATCAGTCTCATCATTTGTGTCACTCCGCTTGGTACTCAGCTTTTTAGTGTATCCAATCGTACTGTCATTATCATGTGAATTCTGCACTTTTTCAATGCTTTGAAGTTTGTCCACCTTATCTTGATTTTTATCATAGTCAGATACATTCTCTGCTTGCAAACCTTCCTCTTTGCCATTTTTATGGTGTGTCTGTGGTTTGTTCCTAAACTTCTTCTTCTTCTTTTTCTTATGATTCTGATGGCTATGACCAGCATTTACATCGTTGAACTCGCTCGGCGGTGCAGGTAGAACGACAGCATTAGTCTCGCGTATCTGTTTGGAGGCCATCCTCTCGTTTTCTGTCAACACAATCAATCAAACGGTTTATTGATTTAGTTTAACTTTTTTTATGTGTGGGGATAAAATTTTAAAATCTCGAATTTCCAAGCTTACCAAATTGAATTTAACTTTAAGGAACCAATTTTGATGATTGTTGAAGTCAATTGGAAAGGGGTGATTGCATTAACTTGTAGACTGGAAACACTAGTGTTTTACCCTCAAATTTAAAACGCCAGTGAAAATTCACTTTGAGTAGTAAGCGAATCAATGAGCGAGTAGTGAAAATAAATAACGGTTATTGTCGAGATCAAGAGTGGGTGTACTACTGAATACAAAATAAGTTATTATCGCCTTAAAATAACTGGACATGGTCCAAGTAAGTGTATTAGTCGAACTATAAAAAGTAACTGAGTGTTTATTTTACATACTGGTATATGTTTCATCCACAAGCTCCTAGATTAATTAGTGCCCAAGACATTTCCTTCAGATGATGATGGCAAGGGAGGTTGTTCCAAATCTGCTCCGCCGAATAATGGATTATATCCTTTCACTCTGGAATCCAACGAGTCTTCCTCGTAACACCACTTAACGATCTTGTTCAATTTCGACAAAGGTTTGGCCAATTTAGTTTCAATGAATTGTATAATTCTTTGTGGTGGATACATGAAGTTGATGTAGCCCAAACCAAGTAAGTAACCGGCAAAGATAGCAAACAAGTGTCCGAAAAACGACGAGTTTGAGAAGATTAAGGAAACAAACACCAAATACAAGAAGGGCGAGATAAGCGTGGGAATATCTATCTGCTGATTATTGATTTTGAACGAATATAATGTTGGATAATGGAAATGTTCCTTGTATGCATAATAACTGATGAATGAAAACACGATTCCTGATAATCCAATGATATGTTCGCTGGGGTATAACCAATGACCCGCCAAACAATATTGCAACCCTGCAACAACTGTCAATACATTTAAGGTGATCCCTGTATAAATGGTTCCATTTTTCTTTTCAAATGTGTACAAGATGGGAATCAAACTGATTATGTTCAATGCATAATGGAATAGTCCCGTGTGAAACAACAAGTAGAACGATAATCGGTTCAAATCGAAATCTAATGGTGCATCGGGATATAATGAAAATTTCTCACTCAAGGCCCACTCGTTTGCAGAGTCAATGAGCAACAACAAAAATGTGAATATGGTCAAACCCACAGTCAATGCAGGATACTCATGGAGCTTCTCCAACGATGGTGCCTGAAGTGATATGGTGGGCATGGTGTGTTTGTTGTTTGGCGATAGGCAAAGATCATTTTTCGATATCCAACCGCGTGAAAAAAAAATGGCGTAAGTACAAAAGGAACACGATGATATATATATTGACTTGAGACTTCTGGAGAAGTGAGCTTCGTGTAATGACTGAAACCGACCAAATGGTAGTACTGGAACTTTGTATTTTTCAAAACGGGGTTTCCATCACATGCTGGATTCAAGTTATCCCGATAATTAGTAGTCACATAGCGACGACGTGTCTAGATTCACGTGTACTAGGCTGACATCTCCATTCGTATATGCGTTATTTTGTTCAAGTTTAGCCAACGAACTCGAGGACCAACGCGATTTATGATGGGTTCGTCAAGCTAGCCGCGAGCACCAAATTATTGAATCAACTAGTGTTCACTCGCTTCAGCCTAGGTAATGCTGGAGTGAGTGTTATTAACCACTCGAGCAGTTGTAGTAATCTCGACGGTTAGAGATCACAATCCGTAGCAAATCGTCAAGAAGTCTATCTTGACATGTCGGGACAAGACATGGTATGACATTGAATCGTACATGTGCATATTCCAAGTTTTCAGAGCCAGTGGCATCAGCTTGTATCCATGTCGTCTTCCATGATAGTATCATTGACGATATTATCGCTGCACCCTCGTTTGATATCGTCATTCAACTCTTCAGCAACACGTGTGTTGAACTTCATGAGCAAATCGTACTTGTGATTATTCTTATACTTGATCTCATCGATCTTTTCTATCCTCGACTCAACCGATTCGTTAATGCCGTTGATGTCGTGTAGGATCTTCTTGGCCGTGATCAATTTCAATCTTAAACTACCGGCGTTGTTATCAAAATCCTTAGACTTGATCACCCCTGTTTGCACATCCAATAACAAGTTATATAGAGTTGGCAATAACTCAAACTCCTTCAATTTCTCGATATTGTCAGAATCTTGTTGGTCTTTCTGATCCAATTCCATCTGCGATTCGTGAAGATCATTGGCAGTGATCAGTAGTGTCGCCAATGGCGAGGTCAAGTTGGGAGAACTTCTAAAATCAATGTTTAATCCCTTTGGTGTCGCCATTTCGGAGGTTCTTTGGTGAAGAAAGATTTGCTGCTTAAAATCGTAGCGCACCAAAATCTAACAAGCAAACAACCTTAGGAATAACGATTGGAGCCAATGGACACTTTAGTCTCGATATTCAGTAGTTGCTTGCCATGTTTCCCTGATTTGGCCAGCCCTGCTATCCTCATTAAGGGCAACAAGTACAAAATCGTGAGATTGTTGGGAGAAGGAGGGTTTTCATATGTATATTTGGTGACCCTGGGGAACTCTCAATCATACTATGCATTAAAGAAGATTAGGTGTCCTTATGGGGGTAATGATGAGAGCTATAAGAATGCGTTGAAAGAGATTAGAAACTACCATCGTTTCGTCAACGCACAAACTCCTTACATTATTCAATCTATTGACGAAGCAATTATCAGTGAGGTCGATGGTTCGAGAACAGTTTACATTTTATTGCCATATTTCGAGAAGTCATTGCAAGATATCATTAATAGTTTGGTTTTGGATAACGATGCCATGTTGGAATCAAAGATTTTGAAAATTTTTGTGGGTATATGTCGGGGGTTGAAAGTTATGCACAACTTTAAGAAAGTCAATAATGTCACTCGAGTGGCCGATGAAGAAGAAGAGGATATGTTGTTACCATTGAACTCGGAGGACGAAGATCAGCCTACTTTGAACTCGGTCAACGATACAGAATTACTGGAATTGTGTCCTTATGCGCATCGAGATTTGAAACCAGCCAACGTCATGATTTCCGCCGAAGGTTTACCAGTGTTGGTCGATTTGGGCTCAACGTCTAAGGCCAGATTATCAATCAAGAATCGTCAACAGGCATTGACGCTAACTGACTTCGCGTCTGAACATTGCACTTTGCCATACCGAGCACCCGAACTACTCGATGTAGTCACTGGCACTGAAATCACCGAGAAGACCGATATCTGGTCTTTAGGTTGTTTACTCTACTGCTGCTGCTTTGGATTCTCACCATTTGAAAAATTAGAAATTGACCAGGGTGCAAACTTGAACGTGGCTATATCACAGGGAAAGTATATTATACCGAATCATCACGAGTACTCGCCAGAGATAATCAAGATCATCGACGATTGTTTGCAGTTGGAAAGTGAAAAGCGTCCAGAAATTGACGAATTGATCGACAGAACATTGGAATTGAGCCGACAACAAAATTTTTGAACATTCATCATACAAGTGGAGCCTGGCCTACTCTGGAAATCAACACTGTCTTTCTATCGTTCACCATATCGTTCCTCGTTAGTTTGAATGGCGCTACATGAAAATATTGTTCCAGGTGCACTCCCGCATAATTCTCTAAATCACCTGGAACAACTTTTCATTATGACAGCTAACCAAGTTACCACAGCTTCAGCATGACAATAAGCAAATCGCAACGTGGGGAGACAAGCGAAGGGTGGAACGACTGTCCACCTATGATCAGGAGTAGAGACGCGAGTTCATCAAGTTTGGGGAAAAGACGAGCACATAGAGTGGGGTCCAACTACAGTTCACGAGATAGCTCGACTAATGATTTATCAACTACCTTAAATGTGTTACCGCCCATAAGAAAACCACTGCCAGCGTCGATACCATCGTCAGCACTAAGCTCTCAAGAAAATGTGAATCAGATAACACAAGATCCAAACCCTGTTTCTATAGAGTCAGTGGAATCACAATTTGACACGTTCTCAGAGTCTCCTAGCAAACTATCAGCAAAGGAATTGGACTTTTACACCAATAAGATCAAAAAGAATTTGCAAAATTTGTCGCCCACTGATTTACGATTTTTGAAGCAGACATTATTGGCTGCAAACGACAGCAACACAAAACAAACCATAGTCGAATACATGGTGCTAAACGACGGTGTGAGTTCCTGGTGCTCTCCATTAAAAAAATTGATTGAAAATGTCATATAGCGCGATGCCTTAAGTAGGGCCTTGAGTCCTAAGAATCTCCATATTCACTTCTATTAGTACGTTATATTATATTATTATACATAGAGAATTGTATACAGCAAGGTATTTTTGGAAAATTGCGGTTAAGCAGATGCAATAAATGAGTAAAATGTCGAGATTATCTGTCTCACATTTTCTTTCTTCTACCGATTTGAGCTTGGAAACCGGTCTTGATGGAGGAGACCGATCTAGTCGATCCACAGGCCTTACAACTCAAGAAATGCAATCTGTTGGCTGATTCTCTCTTCAATTCAGTGTTCATCGATTTACATGTTTTACATGTAACATATTCGATGATGTATCGTCTCAAAACCGACTCCATTTGTTTAGGCTGGAACTTACCTTTCAATACTAATCTCTTTTCACCATCAATCGATCCTGAAGTACCTAATTCCGCAAACAAGAATTGAATCAAATGTTCGGGGTTTCTCTGCAATACAGTAGCAATGTCTTGTACGTTTGAGAACAAAGTCTTTTTAGAACCTTCTCTTTGACACACTGGAGGTGGGATTCTGAATTTGGGTCCTGATCTGTCCCCAGCTAATTCGGGGTTATTTTTTTTCAAAATCTGAAAAAATCGAGATAACAAATCTTCGTATGGGAAACCACTTGATTCTTGTGGCGAGACTTCTTCTGCTGGAGTGGAGGTGGCGGTTTCATCTAAACCTGCTTCCTCTAACTGTTGTTCGAAATCAATTGCCTCCAAGTTTTTACTCGACTTCTTTTTCTTCTTCTTCAATGATAAGTCACCCAATGAATTGTTCAAGTCCTCTACTTCTGGGGATGCAATCTTGTCTTCATCGTCTTCTACCTTCTTTGGCTTCTTCTTTTTCTTCAATCCATCAAAGTTCACGTCGGCGATTTCTGGAGTTGGCGAGGCGGTTTCTTCAACCTTTTTCACCTTCTTCTTCTTTTTCAACAGTGGATCAAATCCTAAATCAGACATATTGGGTATATATTCTTATTTAAATGTGATTTGAAATTGTCTAAACCTTTTCCAACTGTTAACTGAAATAAAAATTTTCTGACAAAAAAAAAGACTGGTGGTGTGCACACGACACTGAAAGATTACTATGGTGTAATGGTTTATTTGCAATTATCTAACTAATTAATATTAAGATTATTGGTTGATTCTTCTAAGGAAGGTTCCTTGATGGATTCGTCTTTCTTTGGTGTGTCTTTTAGAGTTCCCTCCGCCTTTTGTGCTTCGTCATCTGCTTCTTTACTTTCAGTACCTGGGGTATACGTGATCTTGGTATCTTCACCTACTTCCTCCATGTTTATTTGATCTTCTGGAGCATATTTCATCAAGAACCAATTTTCAATGTCTTCTTGTTGGTTGTTGTTTGCCTCGTAGATCGAATCATGACCCAACTCATTTTTTTCGAATGGGTCAGCTTGGTATTTCTCACACAACAACTCAACAACGGGTAAATGGCCATTAAAAGAAGCCCAGTGCAATGGTGTATTACCAGTGTCGTTCTTTTGATTAGCCAACACCAAGGCGTCTTCGAAAGACACCAAGTTCAATAAGTATTTAACTAGCTCCAAATGTCCATTCGCACTAGCCATGTGTATGGGAGTACTCAATGTAATATCATCTTTGATGGTCTTCAAGGTAGCACCTCCTATCTCCTCAAATATCTCTTTTAGTGTTTCCAAATCACCTTCTCGAGCATCCAATATCACCGCATCCATTTCCTCTTGAGTTAATTCAGTGATTTTTTCTGTAGTCATATTCTAGTCGGTATTATAAATGCACTGATGTGGTGATATATGACTATTATGAAAGTTGTGGTCGTTATTATCGTGCTCAATCGATCCCAAACTACGCTTTTGGTGATGATTTTTGATTGCGATGGACTGGTATTTTACTGTATATAATGGACTATCGAAAGTTGCAACCATTCTTTTATAATGGCCAATGAACGCAAGAACCCATTCAACACCAAGAAGAGTACTACAATCAAGCGAGATGCTAACGAAGTTTATCCTAAAAAGGGATTGAATAAATTGGAGGTGGTACCGACGACACAGATCGATATATTATTTGACAATCTACATCGACAATTAGAAGGGAGTTTTCAAGAATTGACAATCGATAAATTGTTTGAAAGATTTGGCTTCAGCGATTTCAATGATGCCGATGGTTTTGGAAAGCGGTACAAGGTCATGGAAAAGTTACTCGATACTTTGCTCGATATCCAGACATACTCTCAACAACAACAATTTAATGACGACTCAATCATAAAAATATCATTGCACGATGTGAAGATTTTTAGTAAATTGGTGAACATTATCATACTACATGGAATCTACCCTGGATTGAACAGTTTCCACATTGGTATTCCGTTTGCGAAAAGAACTTTAAACTCGTTTGGCAAATCGAATCTTGCAGTCGACAACCTTCCCAAATCACCTTATTTCAACTACAATTATAGACTACTATCATTGATTTATGAAAAATTCATGATTGTGTTCCAAACCGAGTCAGATGTAAAGGAACTTTTGATCAAAGGTACTGGCTTCACAGACTTCTTCATCATATCAATAGCCCTACAGACCATCCCGGTATTTGAACAAACCAGACCGAAATACGTTGAGGATTTCAATAACATCATTGTGAAATTACCACAAACTTATGAGTTGTTCCAACTATATACATTGTTGGTTTCATCTTCTTCAAACCCACCTTATTTCAAGCAATTCGTCATAGACCATTTGCAACTTTTACCTTATAATGCTCCCAAGAATGATGGATTATTAACCGTGATCGAATTTATCCTAGGTCTACGTGAACAGCAAGATATTGAAATTGAGAAATTCGAACAAGTCTCGAATATAGTTTTGGCGAAACCCAAATCTGTGAACACAGTGGACTACTTTACCCAAATTGGAGACCAGTGCTATACATTACTTATCAATATCAATCGACCCACAGTTGCCAGTTGCGTCGGTTTTATTATAGAAAACTTATGGTTGAGAAACCCAAAAATCGTCCAGGATTTCTTATTGAAACAATTATGGAAAGTTTTCAACCCACCGAATAATAAAACGCTGGAGACGGACTTGAACAACGGTATAAATGTCTTGATATCATTAACGAAGAAGATAACAAATCCGGATTTGATGAAGGCAATAGTTTTACCGATATTACTACCATTATGGGGGTACTTGACTTTTCTCAATAAGCGAGAGAAATCAAACGAAGTTATTATCAACATATTGACTAGCTATTTTGTTGTCGTGGCGAGCTCGCCAGATTCTGATAACTCAATTTTTGGGCTAGATATGATTTGCAAGAATCTTTTATTTGCCGGAGAATCTTGGTCTTTTCAATTTGGCCCAAATGGGTTGACACAAATTTCTGAGAAAGATCAAGTAGTTGAACAAGGCTCTAACATAATGCAAAATTTTGTCGATCTGTTAGATAAGCACGTCAAATATTTTGTTGAACTATTGAAAAATCTAGACGAGGAGCTAATCAATAGATTGTTCGTGAATATCCTCAAAAGATGGCTAAATTCTAATAAAGAACAGAAGGTATTTCAAGAAAACCCATTTTTCACCCTAATCGATTTGAGATTGTTAGAAGCAATAGGCGAAGAATTCAAGGATAGCATAGCCAGGACCCCATTGGAAATGCTTGCACTTGTAAATGGACTTTTGACGCTCAAACCAGAAGGAGACGTGACCATGCCCGGTGCAGACGTCGATTCCGACGATGAAGATGAAGCGGATGAACACCAAACCAGCACTCAGACATTATCAATAGTGATGGAGCTATTATCTGCAATCTTAACCGAGTCAATTGAGCTTGATGAACCAAGTCAAAATTTGTTGAATCAAATACAGAAAAGCTTAGGTAGATATACTGAAGTTCAAACTGATCTCACAAAATCTGCAAAATCGTTGCAAGATCGAATCATTGATATACTTGACGGTGGATCGAAACCAGATTCTGCAGAGGCTGCTCAGAAGCAGAAGTTGAGTCGAGCAATAACCAGTTTGAATGATCCATTGGTTCCTATACGAGCTCATGGGTTATATCTATTGAGACAGCTAGTTGAGAGTCAGTCCTCAGTGGTTGATTTAGATTTTGTGATCAATCTCCATCTAAATCAATTGAAAGATCCCGAGCCGTTTATATATCTCAACGTCATAAAAGGATTAGAAAGTCTTATTGAGAGCGACACACAGCATGTTTTAGACATTTTGTGCTCGATCTACGTTGACAAGACCACTGAGTTGGACGAGAAATTGAGAATTGGTGAAGTTTTGTTGAGATCTGTTCAAGCTTCGGGAAGCATGTTTACGGGCAGTATTGCCCAACTTATCGTTGACTCTACACTAGATCTCATAAGGACACCAATTGTTGAGAACCAGGACCAAAGCAAAGACGACAGATTGAGAATGTCGGCAATGTCCATTCTTGGTATATGTTGCAATACAAACCCACTCGGTATGTACGACAGATTAGATGATGCATTAGACTGTGCGATTGGAATATTACAATTAGAAACAGATAAACTGAAGTCGATCATGCGAAATGCCGCTATAGTGTTGATCCATGATTTGATTCTTGGGTCATCCAAGTCAGATGCTGTGCCATTTCCACAATCGTATCAACAGAAAGTTTATCAGGTCTTGAGGTATATTGTTGATACCGACAATGATTTATTGGTGCGGGAGCAAGCACAAACGGTCTTGAATACCATTGACGAAATATCTAAGGATGCATTTGCAATGTTGAAAGAAGAGAAGAGCGAGTATGATGCTTTCAAGATTATCAAATGAAAAATGCAATGAATGTTAGTACTCAAACATATCCTAACCACTCAACGAAGTAACAGGAGGGGAATTACAGATACTGAACCCAGACCCGAAACACAATGACAAGCAAGTTCGTAATTGTGGTTTGATCGACCATTTTCCAGCATTATTATAGGGTTCGTTGGAATCAAACAAAGCAGAAGAATAGTACTCAAAGAAGATGCTACAGCATCCACCAAATTAACTACAGTCAGCAATCACATAATCTCAACGGAAGCAAGGACGATCTTGTTTTATTCTGCCTAGGTTACATGATACACAAGTTATATTCCGCTGCAAATATTGCTTACACCAAAATAATCGTTACGCCTATGAAACAACACCAGCAGTAAATTTCATTGCACGAAGGATTATGTAGTTAATCGTACGACAACCTAACGAAGACTCGAGAATCTCTAAGCGTCAGGTCCAATAAGTGCCCATTTGAAACAAACAAAAATGTTTACTATACTCTCCTTAAACAGTCCTATGGACGTATCAAGAACATTCATATACCTTACTACACAAAGACTATTGCCACCCTTCCACATTGATTTTCGAAATGGCTGCAAATAATTTTGCTGCTGCGTGCGGCGTCATAGTTCAATGACAAATCGAACATGAATGGTTTTGAGGTAAACTCATTTACCATGGCAGGAGCCAGAATACTATCCGATGAACAAAAGGCACGAATAGTATGTATATTACAGGCTAAATATATGATTGACAATACTAACGAATAGGCGGCGAATCGAAAGAAAGCGTTATCGCGGTTACAGGGTAATCGAATAAGTGCCAGTAGTGGGAGTCAAGCAAGTGTGGCACCAACAGAGGCAGCTTCTACGCGTGTGGATGCGAGCACGACTAGTGTAGCTACCGGTGAGGCCGGTAGCATCTCTTCACGATACGTGAATATAGACGAAACCACCAAAAGACGACAGTTATCGCTCACGCAAGAGCAGCAGAAGAAAATCGAGGCCAATAGACAGAAAGCGATGGAGATACGACAGAGGTTGGGAGATACTCTGGCAACAGCGACCTCGGTCTTGGAGACCACTACCACAGCGGACCCGATACGATTGAACCAAAACCAAACCCACGACTCTGATTTCTTTCTGAAAAACTCCAGCAAGTACCAACCGCCGTCGATAAAGACACGAGAGTATATTGAGTATGATTTCTCCACCATGAATGATTCCAAAGGGGGTTTTTTGGAACCCGAGCCCGAACCAGTGACACTTCAAGAGCGCGAGAAGGAAAAGAAGGTTATATACGAGCCGGCGCCACCCACAGACCCTACAACCGCACCCAAGTGCGTGGAATGCCAGTCGATCGACGTTGATGTTATCCTTCTCCAAAACTTTCACGTTAAGGTGTGTCGTAAATGCAAGAAGGAGTTCCCCGACAAGTATTCATTGTTGACCAAGACCGAGTGTCGCGAAGACTACTTGCTAACAGAACCCGAACTACAAGATGTCGATTTGCTCCCGCGAGTCGAGAAGGCCAATCCGCACGGGTATAGCAAGATGCAGTTGTTCTTGCGGATGCAAATCGAACAGTTTGCCTGGAAGAAATGGGGTGGGGCAGACCAGTTGGACGAGGAGTGGGAACGACGAGAAACCAACAAACTCAAGCGCAAGGAGAAGAAGTATCGTCAACAACTACTTGAGATGAGAAAGAAAACTCGTGCCGAAGAGTTCACGAGGAAACTACGAAATGGACAAAACTTGGGTGAACGCCACGTCCATGATTGGTCTGCTCCCTTGAACCTAGGCAACAACCTTACCAAGAAACGATGTATAGACTGTGGAGTTGAAATTGAAGAATTGATTATATAGTAGTCTATATTACAAACCTACTAAGTCCTTGCCATTGTTACTTCCAGCCGTCCCTGTTGCTCTGTGTAATATCCACCGTGGCTGGGTCAAGAAATTACTGAATCCTTCTGCGTGCTTCTACCAATCCTCATGGAAGGTTTTAGAAACTTCGAAAAATTAAATTTTTCAACGCTCGAGCGTTGGAGGTGGTAATATAAATATTTCACCAAATCACCGATTCTTCACCCCAGAACAATTGCCACAATGTCGGATACCAAAGTTGAAACACATGAATTCACAGCTGAGATTTCTCAGTTGATGTCCTTGATTATCAACACAGTTTATTCTAACAAAGAAATCTTCTTGAGAGAATTAATTTCAAATGCTTCGGATGCCATTGACAAAATCAGATACGAAGCTTTGTCAGACCCATCCAAATTGGAAACTGAACCAGAATTATTTATCAGAATTACTCCAAAACCAGAAGAAAAAGTTTTGGAAATTAGAGATACTGGTATTGGTATGACCAAAGCCGACTTGGTCAACAATTTAGGTACCATTGCCAAATCCGGTACTAAATCTTTCATGGAAGCTTTATCTGCCGGTGCAGATGTGTCGATGATTGGTCAATTCGGTGTTGGTTTCTACTCGTTATTTTTGGTTGCCGACCACGTTCAAGTCATCTCGAAAAACAACGACGACGAACAATACATTTGGGAATCCAATGCCGGTGGTAAATTCACCATCACCTTGGACGAGAAGAATGAAAGATTAGGTAGAGGTACCGTGTTGAGATTATTCTTGAAAGATGACCAATTGGAATACTTGGAAGAAAAGAGAATCAAGGAAGTCGTCAAGAAACACTCCGAATTTGTTTCATACCCAATCCAATTAGTTGTCACTAAAGAAGTTGAAAAAGAAGTCAAAGAAGAAGAAGTTGAAGAAACTACTGAAGAAGTTGAAGAAGGTGATGACAAAAAGCCTAAATTAGAAGAAGTCGAAGATGAAGACAAAGTCAAAGAAGTCAAAGAAGTCAAGAAAGTCAAGGAAATGGTTACTGAAACTGAAGAGTTGAACAAAACCAAACCTTTATGGACCAGAAACCCCAGCGATGTCACTCAAGACGAATACAATGCGTTCTACAAATCTATCTCCAACGATTGGGAAGACCCATTGGCTGTCAAGCATTTCTCAGTTGAAGGTCAATTAGAATTCAGAGCCATCTTATTCGTGCCAAAAAGAGCGCCATTCGATGCTTTCGAATCTAAAAAGAAGAAGAACAACATTAAATTGTACGTCAGAAGAGTTTTCATCACTGATGATGCCGAAGAATTGATTCCAGAATGGTTAGGTTTCATCAGAGGGGTTGTCGACTCCGAAGATTTACCATTGAACTTGTCAAGAGAAATGTTGCAACAAAACAAAATTTTGAAGGTCATCAAAAAGAATATTGTCAAGAAATTGATTGAAACTTTCAATGAAATTGCCGAAGACTCGGAACAATTTGAAAAATTCTACACTGCCTTCTCGAAGAACATCAAATTGGGTATCCACGAAGATCAACAAAACAGAGCTGCGTTATCTAAATTATTAAGATACTACTCTACCAAATCTTCCGAAGAATACACTTCATTATCTGACTATGTCACCAGAATGCCCGAACACCAGAAGAACATTTACTACATCACTGGTGAATCTATCAAGGCTGTTGAAAAATCTCCATTCTTGGATGCCTTGAAAGCTAAGAACTTTGAAGTTTTGTTCTTAGTTGACCCAATTGATGAATATGCCATGACTCAATTGAAAGAATTCGAAGACAAGAAATTAGTTGATATCACTAAAGATTTCGAATTAGAAGAAACCGAAGAAGAAAAAGCTGAAAGAGAAAAAGAAACTGTCGAGTTTGAACCATTAACCAAAGCATTGAAAGAGATCTTGGGTGAACAGGTTGAAAAAGTCGTTGTCTCTCACAAATTGCTCGATGCTCCAGCTGCTATCAGAACTGGTCAATTCGGTTGGTCCGCTAACATGGAAAGAATCATGAAAGCTCAAGCTTTAAGAGACACCACCATGTCTTCTTACATGTCATCCAAAAAGACATTTGAAATCTCGCCAAAATCGCCAATCATCAAGGAATTGAGAAAGAAGGTTGAAGCTGATGGTGCCGAAGACAAAACCGTCAAAGACTTGACCACTTTGTTATACGAAACCGCTCTTTTAACCTCGGGTTTCACTTTAGACGAACCTTCTTCATTTGCCGGTAGAATTAATAGATTAATTTCTTTGGGTTTGAACATTGACGAAGAAGAAGTAGAAGAAGCTGGTACCACCACTTCTACTACCGAAGAACCAACAGTTGAATCTGCTATGGAAGAAGTTGATTAAAAAGATATATAGTTATATATTCATTTCATTCATGTGTTCAGGTATTTAATAAATAATTAAGAAAAATCATCGGTAACGTGTAGTTTGTTGAGTCGTCGGTATAACTTTTTCATCTCGGTAGTTTGAATTTTGTTGGTGCGGCGTGAAAATTTCAACTCGTGTTTGCTTTGATTTGAAACGGCTACCCAAGTTATTGTTGATTTCGAAGTACTTACAAGAATGGGACTTTTCATACCAACTGATAAGATTGCCAACCTTAGGTTGTACAAGTATTCATCAGAGGACCACTCAATCATTTCTAACTACATTTTGAAAAGATGGTGGAACTATTTTGTGCAAATCTTCCCTTACTCAATGGCACCTAATTTGATCACATTGTTAGGTTTATGCTGGGTTTTGGTTGACGTGTTGATGGTATTTTATTATGATCCATATTTAGACTCTACCAGTCCATCATGGTGCTATTTCTTTTATGCTTTCAGTTTGTTCATGTACCAAACCTTTGATGGTTGCGATGGTTGCCATGCTAGAAATACAGGTCAATCAGGACCTTTAGGTGAATTGTTTGACCATTCTATTGATGCTGTAAACACCACCTTAGGAGCTATTGTATTTGCCTCGGTATTCAAAATGGGTTACGGAAAATTGTTCATGTTGACTCAATTTGCTTCGTTGTGCAACTTCTACACCTCGACCTGGGAAGAATACCACACCCATACCTTATTCTTATCTGAATTCTCAGGTCCCGTAGAAGGGATTTTGATGATTTGCGGTGTTTTCGTCTTAACAGGTATCTTTGGACCTGATATTTGGACTCTTGACTTGTTTGAGATCAACTTGTCATCAATTGGTTATGGTACCGTGGAAATTGACTCGTCTATCTTTTACGTTGTTACCGGGTTAGGCTCATTATACTTTAACATTGCTTCGGCCATGAAAAACGTCGGCAAGTATTATAACAAAATCAATACTGGTAACCCAGAGATCGCTAAAAGACAATCCGAACGTGCTTTCAAGGGGATGTATCCATTTTTCATTTACTACGCCATTATAATTTTCATGGTTTGGTCGTATCCTGAAATCTTGTCAAAACATGCTATCCCCTTGGTGTTATCCATTGGGTTGACGATTGCCTACTCAGTAGGAAGAATGATTTTAGCTCATTTGACATTGCAAGCTTTCCCATACATTCAATTCCCCATGTTGGTTTCAATTGCCCAGTATTTCACTTGTTTGATCTGTATCAACTTCTATGGCTACAATTACGACAATGTGTTATTTGCCATTTCCTGGTTAGGCTTTGGGATCACCTTGGGTATCCATGGAATGTTTATTGCTGAGATCATTTACGAGATCACCACTTACTTAGACATTTATGCTTTATCGATCAAACACAAGAAGCATTAAATTTGACCATGACATGAAGAGAGACACCAGACACTACTAGATCATAAAAATTAGACTATGCGTCCATTGATGACGAATGTTCCAGCACTGTGAATACTAAGCATATATATATATATATGTATAAAATTTACGAGACAAAGATTACAATCATGTTGTAGTATACCCATTCACAGAATCGTAAGTAACTTATTCATTCATTAGTGCATTACAAAGATAAAGCAATATACATATATATACAAGAACCGCAACCCGATCTGCTCAAGCAGCAACTGGTTTATCAAATGCAGCTTCTGAACCTGGAGCTAAGACATCTTGGGCCGATTGTTGTAACGACATTTCCTTTTCCATTTCCTGCAATTGTGTTTCTGACAAGATGGCCAATGATAATGGGACACCCAATAATAAGATCGACGAAGTTAAGGTCCATAATAAGTTACCTGACTTGCTTACTGCTGTGTTGACGCAAGATTTGACTAATTGCACGGAAGAGCATAATTGCTGTCTTTGTTGAGGGTCGATTATATCCTTTAAGGCAACGACTCTATCGTAAATCGTCTCGTTTTCAATGTCGAAATCATCTTCAATGTCGGAATCGGAATCAGAATCGTCACTTTCGTATGCTTCTGGTTTGGTTACAACTGGAGCAACGTCAATTTTTTCAAATGCAGCAGCGTCAGTATCATCGATTTGTGTTAATTTGACCATTTTGATTCCTTGTATCTGATTAATCAAGCCTATCAACTAGTTGGAACCGTGGTTTGGCAAACGCTGAAGAATTGAAAATTTTAAAACTTGAACCAAACACGACGGCTGCAAATTTACTGCAGATAACCAAAGTGGTATAAGGGGTGAATCAAGAAACAACTACTAGTGGTGGCTACAAGATGGTATAGCTCGAGTTGATTGGAGTGAATTTGGTTATTTCTACTAGTCTAACCTATTTTAGGACTTAGCTACTGAAGGCAATTGTCGATGTAAAAGGTTGTTTAATATGCATGGTGGGTGTTTGTAGTAGCCACTGATCACAGCAGCCGTACCAGGTACGAGTTGACCATTAAATAGCTCAAGTCCAGCATTGTGTCCTCTTTGATCATCTTAAACTAACTGTTGTTACCTTCAAGTATACTGGTAATCAGGATCGTTTAAATCTAGTGTGGGAATTTCGAGATCGTTCGTGAGCTTATAGCCAATCTGCTCCATCTGTGTGGGATACTTACGCATATTGTAGAATTGTATCAATGCCCGTAATGCAATTTCTTGATCATAAGAATTGTTAAAGTCAGTCTCTAGATCCTTGCCACTTAGCCAATTATCTTTGAGCGATAGCTTCAAATTGAGATAGATTTGAGAAATCAAATCCATGTTTATTGATTTCCATTTTCTACCCTGATACGGCACGAGCTTCTTCAACGTTTTGAGAATAGGCATGGTCAAGCTTGGGCAATTGTAGTTGATTAACAACATCTTGTACAATTCACTGGGCTTCAATTCATTCAACGTGAATATCCGTTGCGTCATGTTCTTTATCAAAACCTTGTTGTTGATGGTTAGCAAATTAGACAAAATGAATAAGTAGCTGCTGTTGAAGTTCTTAATATAAACATTTTTGATATTGTTGCTATCGTTAACCTTGGGCAAAGTTGAAATGTGAGTTTTGTTGATTAAATCATACTCAAAGTGCTTGGGAAACTGACGTGTACAATTGTTAAAAAACTCGAATTTGGGTAGTACGATCTTTGGGTTCATAATCTTATTTTGATTTATCAATATGCCATATTCAGTCATATCATCAACGGGTTCACTTGGTTTGTGGATATTCCTCAAATTCGGATTGTTGAAACCTTTGCTGATAAAGTCGAGCGATAACGTGAAGAACTGTTGGTCGAAAAGGATTGATGTGAAGTAATAATATTTCAATGTATGGCTTATCTTAAACCATTCTAGCAACAAGACTATAATCGCCGAGCTAGCTTTCAATGTGATCTCTTTGATGTTGACAACTTCTAGCTGTCTCATTAGAATGAAATCAATCGCCTCTTTTGGTGTGTCTTGCATATCAGTCCTAGTGGAGTCATTGAAGTAAGACGTCTCAGGATTCAATTCCCACTCAGCATAGTTTAGATTATAATCGTATTTATTTGCCTTCATCGTCTCAATCATGACCAGGACAAACGTATGTAAATGAACAATGTTTTTTGCGTAAAACTTCTCGACTCGTAAGATTGAGTCGATCTCGGATTGCTTGCCTGGATATTTCTTCTTAAGAGTGTCGTCATAGTCAAACTCATTCGAGTCAGACAATTCGTACTCGTTGACGTGCCCCCTTTCTTGTATCATGAATTTTTTACGCTCATCCCACAATCTTTTAGATGAATAACTTTCGTATATCGAGTTTTTGAGTATCTCATCAGCTTGTTTCAATGCAAAAGGGACTTCAGTAATCTCTGAATTGTCAACTGTTGACGTAACATTAGGATAAATGAATGGCATTGCTTGGTTCACTTGGTAAGATCTTCGGATTTTCTCACCACCAGTTAAGTAGTCCGATGCTGAGAGATTGGGAGATGGAACTGGTGTAGCAATGTGAACGGTCTGCGCTGGTAATTGACTCATGACTGTGTGTGATTTATTTGTCTTAGGGCTCTCAATTAAGTTCGACAACGAGTTTGAAAAACTGTTCATTGCCATGAAGTATTTGTAGTGATCTTCAATCGAGGTGGGATTGGGGGTAGTCTCATCCAACTCGTCTAACTTTAGTTTTTGTTTAGTTGGGATTTGGTTAAGCTTGTCTACTTGTTCGTGAAACTCTTTGAAATCAAACGATTTACCCAGGCTATCGTATAAAGGGTATTTGTCAATCAAATCTTCTCGAAACGCATAATAATCAAGCGGAGAGCATGTCAATTTGTCGTTGTTAGCACCCTTTGCATTTTTATCTCTGATTTTATAAGACTTCATCAAGAATTCGTGACATGACTTCAATTGTTGTGTTCCACCCATTTCCAATAAAATCAATTTCCAAGTTAGCATTATGAGGTATCTTATTCGTAAGTGCTTATTAGGTTTCCACTTCCAAAACTCTATTACTTTCACCAAAGTTGATAATAGATCTAGTTCATCTAGTTTGCGAACAATGTGTTTGTTTGGGTGATGGATCAGGACGTTAACCATGAAATATAGCAATGTCAATATTCGGAAGAAATTAGTCTGTATCTTGGTTGAGAACGGTGGGGCAATTTCATTGTTTACAATCTTATTCAAAAAGTCTTGCAGTATCTGGATTAATGGAGTGTAAAACCCCATCAAAATGAACTTTTCATTATTCAACTTGATCCGCTGTAGCTGAACCTTCTTTGTTGTATTTGGAGTGAACTCTCCATACGAGTAGTATGTGAGCTGTTTCAAAACTTTGGACATTGAATCAGTCTCGTTAATTGTGTGGTGGTTTTGCAATGTTCGTAGGCTGTTATGCAACAATTGATCGAGAGGAGTGAACTCAACCATTTGTGTGTACATCATCAGTAAATCCTGTAGCCCAATTGCATCGGCCAAGTCGTTGTATGCGAACCATTCATTCAACTCGGTGATCAAGTCATCCTGATCAGCGTATTCGTACTGTAAATGTGATCGAGTAATCAAGAACTGGTAGTTTAATTCTCCTGATTGATTTGAGTCGCCTGGTTTGTCATAAGATGATTGATTTGACTCGATTTGGTCGGCCATAGCTTTCAACTTACTCTGGAAAGTCTCATCCAACGAGGTTTCGTTGATCTCGCGAGTGGTCGAGGCATCTGGATGGTCAATTATCTGATCCTCCAACTTGTCTATCAGTATCAGATCCTCCAGCATCGTATCAACCTTTCAATTTATCATCTGGTGGTTTACAGCACCGACATCAAACTTTGTTCGTGTAGTTTGAAAACACAAACACAACCGCGCGCTGGTAAAATTACTGCAATTTGACCTAGAGCTGGTACGAGACACTGGACACTCACTACGCATCGACGCATTCAATATTAAAGCTAGCGATTGTTCTATCTATGTAGCGGTTCCCACGATATATGCAACTGATCAAAAAGTTGAGTGCCTTTCAACGCAGTTCCATTGAAGCCATCGAATTCTTCCCACGATAACATTATAGTATTGCCTTGTAACAATTCAAAGAATAGGTTTAATGTGGCACTCACAAAAGTGCCGATGGTCAACTTTATGTCTTGTTTTTTGTTGATGGATGACATGTTTGGATCTGGTTTGTAGTGTACATCACTTGAACCGTCCAATTTGTTTTCGATACTTTCCCAAACGCCCAACTTGACTAGGTCACAGCCATTATCTATGGGGATGAAGGAATACGCATTAACCTGTTTGGCAGACTTGCAATTGACCAATTTCATCTCTGTAAACTGCAACCTCGTCGAAGGTTTATGAAAATAGTTAAGCTTCAAATTTGGATTGTCAAGCGTTTGTTGCAAGTAACCCAAATATCGTAATTGTGATTTGATGGATACGCCATTCCCGGCAAACGGTTTCATTCTCTGTCGTGTGAACAATTTATTAGCAGCGTTGAGACTCATGCCTTCGTACACCATCAAGTATGCACAAATAATAGTGCCGCTCCGACCCTTGCCATTCTTGCAATGGACAACTGCGACATTATCTTTTGATCTAGACAAGAACTGGTGCATCAGATCAATACAGTCGTACATTACTTTTATCGTGGGGGGTCCATGGTCAGGATATGGATAATGAGAAACTTGGTTGTTCACTTTATTGTCGTCGTAGTAGCATCCTTCGCCTTGCAAGTCAAACAACCACCAATTGTCAGCGTAAGTGTTGCTCAAGTACGCCATGAGATCCTCCACCCTTGTGTATATGTATGAGCCGATGAAACAAGTAACTGGTGCCCCAGAAACAATAATTCTTGGGGATATGACTGAAACATCTAAATGCGTAGATGTCTTCTTATCATACACAGTGTTCTTGGGTATATTTGCTAGTACCTTGACCAACAGCATCATGGTTGAAACCAAATTTTAAACAAGTACCACAAATTGATTTCAATGGCTGCAAAATTGCGAGCACAAAATTAAGCTATAGATTATATTTTGATCAAGTAAAATACTTCTAAATCATACAAACAACATATATACAAAGGGTAAGATCACGGGATTGATATCACTACAAATTCACCATCGCTTGGTTCAAATCTATTGGCTGTAAATAGCACCGTTTTCTCTCATAACTTCAGCAATTTTGGCAGTTAAAATTGGGTCATTTTTGATTCTTTTTTGCATCTTGGTTGCTTCGGCAAAAGAAGTGGCTTGCACTTTTTCGTCGAAGGATCTGGCCAATCTCGAAGATTCCTCAAACAACACGATTGCTTCGTCAACTTGATCTTTTTGCAATTTGATTTGCGCCAATGAGATTCTGGCCAATTCAGATTTTGGATCCAATTCACAAGCTTTGATTAACAATTCTTCGGCATCGTCCATCTTTTCGTAGCTTTCTCTTGAAATACATGTGGCTTTGTTGATCAATGGAAGTGCACCGACTGAGAAGGTTGGCAAGCACTCTTGCAATCTAGCAGCAATATCGAATTCGTTACAAGCAGCCTTGATTTCACCACTATCGGCCAAGATTTCACCATAGTAGTTTGGAACTTCTGGAGAGGTTGGGAATTTCAATTTAGCTTCGGTGAATTTATCGTTAGCTTGGTTGACTGAACCGTTTTTGTAAGTGATACATGCCAATTGAATGTAAGCATAGACGTTTTTTGGATTTAAATCTTTGGCTTTGTTGAAATTGGTTTCAGCATTCTTCAAGTCACCAGTTAAGTAGTACAATTGACCCAAGTGGTAGAAGATATCAGAACATTTTGGATCCATGTCTTCAGCTTTTTTGAAGTCAGAAAGAGCCTCCTCGTAAGACGATCTATCAGCATTAATTAAGGCACGGAACACATAAGCTCTTGGTCTTGGTTTCAAGGCAATAGCTTTTTGGATATCAGAAGCAGCAGCGGCAGGATCGTTTTTCAAAAATTTAAAAGCAGCAGAGTATTCGAGAGCAATAGCAGCAGCACCGGCTTGAGGGGATTCTTTACTTAATTCTTCAACGTTGAAAGCCTTGACTGCTTGGTTAATGGCGGTGTCGGCTTTTTCGTAACCTTCTTGGGTGTTGGCGTTCAATTCTAATAAAGCATTAAATAAGAACTTCTCAGCACCTTTAGAGTCTTCGGTAATACCTTCTGGGGTGGTTTCTTCTACGAAAGCACCGAAGAAGGATCCGATTGTGGCAGCCGAGGGTAATTGTAATTCTTTGGGAGCATTTTCAACAATTTTTACTGAGTGTTTCTTCAATACTCTTTCCAACACGGTTTCGATTGATTTATTCGAAAATCCACCATAGATGGTCAAAGCAGTTAAATCAAACATGGCGTCTTCGTATCTTTCAATGGTTTCGTATGAAGTAGCTCTACGCAAAACACATTTAGTGTAGTCCGGTTTCAACTTGATGGCCTCAGTGGTGTCTTTGATAACGTTTTCGTGATCGTTCAAAGCAGCGTAACAAGCAGATCTGTTGGAATAGTAGATTGGATCTTTCTTCAACTGTAACGCAGCACTATAAAATGTAATGGCTTCGTCGTATTTCTTACTTTTGAATTCAGAATTACCATCTTCCTTCAAAGCTAAAGCCCATTCTTCGACTTCAGAATCACTCAATCTAACGATTATTTCTTCAGTTATATCTGGGAACCCTTGAGAATCAACAGGGTATACTCTAGTTTTGACATCTTTCTTCTCTTCGCTCTCGCTGCTGGAATCGTCGCCACTGGTCTTGGTCTTCTTCTTCTTCTTTTGTTTTCTCTTCTTATTCAAGTCTGAGGTCGATTGATTGCTCGATTGTTGACTGTAGACGTAATAGGCAGTAGCTGCTGAAGCACCGGCTAAAGCAGTGAGCACTATCGCTGTCTTGTTCCTCGCAAAAAATGAACTAACGTTGTCGGAATTAGACATGTTGGAGATTACAGTGGATTCGTTCTAGCAAACTTCGAGACAACAATTTTTTCACTGGTTGAAATAAATTTTGTTGCCGCTTTTCTTATGTCAGCAATCAACCGGCTGCAAAATGATGAAACAGACGATGGGAAAGGATATTGTAGGACGAGAACATGGGATTGCAGCTGGGTAAAGTATGACACTCAATCTCTACATTCGTATTCTATCTCAATTATCATTAACATTATTTCATTATTCTATATACATTAACTTTCCAAATTCTGGTAATACATGGCATGCTGCTGGTATCTACGACGAGCACCTTGGTGTTCGCTGTCGTTTTGAAAAGAGCTTTCTCGCATAACATCGTCATATGTAGGCAAGTTCACACCCACCTCATCTTCACTGGAGTTGATGGACTGATTAGCTTCTTGCATCGCCATTTGTTGTTTCTCCGAAGGTCTCGCTGGCATAGCTGGATTTCCGCCAACGCTCAATTGACTGTCACGGCGACTGATACTTGTTCGACTATCATTGTTGCCCAGTTTGCCAATGCTGCTTCGCGACGCATTGGAGTGAAGTGACGAAGTCATGTTCAACCCACTCAAAACTTTGATATTGGCACATTGCAACTCGACGTATTTGATCTTGGGGTTGTTTTTATCGAACTTGGTTCGCTCGCTGGTGAACCCGCCCACAATAGTCAAATTGTATGAGCGGGTGATGTTGCAGGTTTTGAAACTGGGCGAGAGGTAGTTTGGTAGCATAGCGTTTTTGAAGTACTGGCTCGGAATCTCAATTTCGTATTGTTTTGGCGTGTTCATCGATGATTGGGGGCTATTGCGCGAGGTTTTCCCATTTTTCAAGTCAAACTTCAAGTTGTCAAAGATATTGTCGCAGATGGGTATGGCATCTTCATGCACACCTTGGTGGATCTCGTTGGTGGATCCGTCATCTTCCAAGATTGATATCGACGTGGTTGAAGTGAGTTTCATCGTCAAGCGATGCAAATATATCACCCCCAAACCATTACTTTCGTCGGGCTTGTTGTATTCGCCGAGAGTGTATCGGTTGGGGTTCATTTTGCTCACAAGGTATAGCTTGAACGATGGTTTCTTCATGGGGATCAAGAACGCAGGGTGGCGGAATCTCACTTCGAAACAAAAGGGAACGTCTTTCGAGGTTATTTCCGGGATCGGTTCCTGTGGTGGTGGTGGCGGAATCGAAGGTGAAGTGTCAAACATTTTGCCAAAAAACCCCTTTTTTGGTTGTATGCTAGCCTGTGGTTTGGGGACTTTGACGCCAATGATCTCGGGTATTCTATTTTTGAACACCAATTCTTTTCTGACAAAGACCTCGCGATACTCTTCGTAGTCCATCATAATCGGTTGCATGTGCGAGTCCAAGTCCAAGGGTAAGAAGATGAATGGGTCGAACGATCTCAAATTTGGTTTGAGTATTGAACTTCGCTTGCAGGTAACTTTGACAAAGTATTTGATGCTGGCGAAGCCGTCCATCCCTGATAACGATGGAGGGAGCTGAGCTGTGATGTGATAGTTTTTCTTGGTTGCAGGTGTGGCTACACTACCTGTCTGGCCATTAATCACTTGGTTGGTCAAGTTTTTCAACATTTTCGAATTGAAGTTCCCATTATTGATTGTGAAATCCAAGTTTTTCTTATTGAAACTGATCTTGTTGGACAAGCCTTGTAGTTTGACACACGAGTTGTTCAAAGGGATCTTGAACTCGAACGGGTACGAGTAATTGCCTGGTACTAATGTGAACTCGCGTGCATTGCTGACATTTCTAATATTTGCAGGAGGAAACACAATCACAGTGTCATACAACACCCGATGTATATCAACAATGTTCTTCATTCTGTTGTCATTGCGTTTCCTTGTTTCTCGAGGTATAGCCAATTCAGATCGACTCACACCCTGCAATTTGACCTGGATGTAGTTCAAGCTGATCGAAGTGGTCACAATCAAAGTGACAACACCCCTAATGATATCATGGTTGGTGAAAGTACCATCTGTCTGTGTACGATCTAGCTCTATCTTAACATCACACCCTGAACCCATACCTGCTCACAATCAGCCTCCTTTTGCCGTTTGTAACTCCAGACACCAATTTGCCAGTTGGACTGCACACAACCCACACACTCAGCGGGTTCAACTTTTCACCAGGGTCAAAGTAAAAATTATGATGTTTTTAGCAAGAACTAGATTTGTACAACCAATTGTTAGATTTAGACACTTTTCCAGTACTCCACTCATGTCCGCACCAGCTACTACTCAAATTGAAATTATACAAGAAGGTGATGGTAAAACATTCCCTAAACCAGGCGATTTAGTCACCATTCACTACACTGGTACCTTGGAAAACGGCAAGAAGTTTGACTCTTCGAAAGACAGAGGTAAGCCTTTCCAATGTACCATTGGTGTTGGCCAAGTCATCAAAGGATGGGACTCTGCCATTCCTAAATTGTCAGTCGGTACCCAATCCAAATTGACCATCCCCGGCCACGAAGCTTACGGCGCCTCAGGGTTCCCAGGCTTGATTCCTCCTAACGCCACCTTGGTGTTTGATGTCGAATTGCTCGGGGTTAACTAGATTTAGTCCTATATAGTAATTCTATTATCGCTGGGTATGATGTAAGCCAATGTATGTCTAAAAATAGATATAGTAGCAAATTGGTTGCTGCAAACAAGGGTGGGTCTAGTCAGTAGTATATTCAGTGGTATAGCCACTGCGTGTGTACCTATAGTAAAGGTTCGCCGTTTTCAATCATAACCGAGTCTAAAAACGGGTTGGCTAAATTTCGAATATTTAGGCTTTAAGCGTATGGGTTATGAGTGGCGGTGGTAGCACCGAAAATGATCTCAAAGAGTGAAGATTGTGTATTTACTAACTGGTTAATTGCCAGCTTGATTGTCATGTTTCCAGTATAACACACTATTCTTCACCACGATATTCTCATCGACCGACAATGTGGGTAATCCAAACTTGTAATTGACATCGTAAACTTTAAACACCGGGAGTTTCACGTATGTGGTTCCCGAGGCTGGACACTCACCGTAGAATTCCATGACATGTCGACTGAATGGCAATACTTGAAACACATCTTGTTTTAAAGGAACAAAGTTTCTCGCGTCGTCAAACTTCCAGTCATTCTCAACCATCAATTGGGTGGTAAAATTGAATACTCGCGGCGTAGGATTCTCAAGAATATACTTGAACTCCATACTGTTATTAGCTTCGGACTTGATGCCCAATAACACTCGTGGATCAGATAACGGTAAAACAATCTCCCACGCTTCGCTGGTGTAAGTTTGTGGAATATCATTGTCTTTCCGTTTCCAGACAATAGTCACCTCCAGCAAAGTAGAGATCATTCGATGCGAATACCCGCTCTTACTCTTGGTAGTGAAGAATTGATGGAACTGGCTAGATAGCTCAGGCGATACTTCGGTTTTATCAATGATGACTTCGTCGTTGTTAGGTTTGATGTCAAAGTTTACCGAAACAATCTCAACGTCTATGCTTTTGTCTATTTCAACATTCGCAACCCATAGTCTAACCGGAATTGGCAAACCCAAGTTCTCGGTGTCGTCCGGTACCACAAATGGTGATGGCATGAACTTCGATTCGTTATCGTCAAATCGTGGACTTATTATCAAGTTCAAATCGAAAATGCTGTCAATTACAGGGATTTCTAAATTGTAGTTCTCGTACACTGACTCAATTTCATTCTCCAACTCGGCAACTCGAGTTTCGATTTCGATGTTCACCGTGCAAGCCTTGTCGCTGTTACTTCCATTGGGAGGTTTGTTGACCAAAACATGCAAAGTATACGTTCGTGGAACACCTTCTTGTCCGTCTTCAGTCAAGTCCCGAATATCTAATGCTTCGTCGTCTTTTAAGTCGTCCCAGTGCACCAATGCGTTCAATTTTGATTCACTCTGGCTCTCGGATAACATACGTATCTTGGGAACCAATTCCATCAACTGATACTTTATTTGTTTGTGCTTAGGGTGTTGAAACTTGATCTCAATTGGAATCGATACTTTTTCTCCTACGCATATATTTTCAATTGGTTGACTGGTCAATGTAACGTTTGGTTTCACTGGCTTTATTTGAATCGAATTGCAATCACTGCTTGATCTTATCCATCTCGTTTCAATGCTGTCGTTAGAGATTTCATAAATTTTGAGGTCCCGATTGATTCGTGGTTCGACTACTTTTGTCTGATGAATATCGAATTCGATGCCATCTATTTTCAATGATGCCACAAAGGAAATCGACTGGATATTGAAAGTTCCGGCTCGTTGCGCCGGTTGATCGAATTGAATGATTTTCGTAACATCTTCTGATAAGTGCAAATTTATTGGGCCCCCAAGATAATCTTCGGTCGATTCAAGTGAGACTGCATTGAATTCAGAGGGCTCGAATGAGGACGTGCCCCTTAGTATCACTGGTTTGAACCCACTAATCTCGGTTTTGTCCTCATTCCCGTAAATAATCTTGATCTCGTTGATGTTTAGCTCAATTTTGCAATTCGGAAGCGTTCGCTGCAATTCCTTCAAATTGCATTTAGACTGTAGTACTATCTGGGTTGTACAGTTTTCGTGTATGTATGTTTCATGATTAAATGTCTGATTGACTATTAAACTCTCAACCTGTATTGTATCGTACAGGATAGAGACCCCTTCAATTTCTCGTAGGTTTAAATCTGTAAAGACTTTTTGTGAATTCCCACCATATGTAACAAGTTGAATCAAGGTTACCAAAAACTTGCTGGGGTTTAACCTTTCATATTTGTTCAATAATTTCAATAATATCAAATTTTGTAAAGTTGCATCCTCAATGTGTTTCAAACTATTCTCATAGTAAGATAACGATTCTTCTGATGAGATTGAATCAAACTCTTCCGCTAATAACCAATATACATATGAAGCAAGTGTATGCGAACTGTCTTTTTGAGATTCAAGATATGACGAAGCCGATTCCAACAAATTGATTCTCAAATTCTTCAAATCTTCAGGAACCAAAGTCGACAATAAATAGTCTCGAGATGTTATGGTTGCTATTTCAGGTTCTAACAATGAGTATGCATGCATGAAGTTGAGGTCTGGGGTGAGGTAAACTTGATAAATTAATCGATCAACGAACTTGATCCCACCAAAGTAAGTGAGAATCGTTGATTTCTTTTTTGATTGAGGAACCTTAGTATTGGAAGCTATTGAGATGGGGACTTTGTCCATCAATTGACCTAACCATTTATATTGGATTGACTGCCAATACTTGGTAACACTTTTAGAATCGTATTGAGAATTGGCGATCTCAGTAACAATAGCCACATGAGCCCCGTGTTTTTTCAATGCTTGCAATGGGTCATCCAACGAATAATAACCTCGTACAATGTGAAATGCAATGATGTCAATCAAGTTTCTGAATTGAAAGTACAAATTCAAATCATGATTTGATAGATTATACTGTTTGATCAATTTCCCATCAAAACAGTCAAGCAAAATCTCAGTTAGATTGTTATATGCAATTTCTAGTAGTTTAATGGCCGGTTGCAAGTTGTGGGGTAGGTAGAACTGAGTCAAGATCGATTGTTTCAATACATTTCTTGTTTCGAGAAAGATTGGAGTGATTTCAATACCCGTGCTTATTGATATTGTTGATGGGCA
Organism: Suzukiozyma glaebosa; assembly: GCA_030564305.1. NCBI lineage: Eukaryota > Fungi > Ascomycota > Pichiomycetes > Serinales > Debaryomycetaceae > Suzukiozyma > Suzukiozyma glaebosa. Next base: position 390,072 of record JAJLUT010000001.1, read on the forward strand.
ACTATAATATTTTTCGTTTCTTTGCTGGACTTTTGCTTCTTTCGAGCTATAGAAAGTATTTGCCAGATTTTTCAAGTTCTTCAATAAATTTGCAACCAATATTTCGAAATCATCTTCGATATTGGTGTTTAAGTATAATAAACCATTGTGTCTGGGTAATTGTGTAAGGTTACGTAAATCGTTTATCCTTACTTCATCTGACATTGAATCCTCAGAGGTTGACACAACGATTACCACCAACTTGATGCCAAATTTCTGCAATTTACCCTTAAATATTAGTAATTTGTCTGCTAGAGTAATATCTTCACCTTCTTCCGGCAAGTTGCAAACCATAATAAATGCAAAAGGGTAGTGCTTGGTGTATTTCTCGATCCACTTCTCTGATAAGATACCATTAGGAAACAAGTCAGAGTTTACATTGAAAGGAGACAACGGGGAATGCTCTTTATCAGCACTCCTGTGAATATCAAGGTATGACACATCCTGTGTATCTACCACGCTAATTCTATATTTGTAGCTCGACAACCTGTCTTTGATTATGGAGTTGTCCCATATTTTTCCAGTGATATCAAAATTACTGAATCGTTTTAGAAGCAATTGACTTGTAGTATGATCCACATCTTCACAAACATTGATCTTTATTAACGGCGCCAACTGCTGTAGGAATGTGTCGTTGTAGTGCTCCATATTGCGAAATAGTGAATGTTACTTTGTACAATCATAAAGCGCACTAGATTTGAAATGAATTTCTTCTGAGTAATATCTTCATTTCACAATCAGCACACATGAATAGTTCTGAGGGTGCCATAAACGCTAATCCCACCATTGTGGACGTATCAGAACTACCTTCGAGACTAGGGGATGGCTCACGAAAGTTGGTTGATCAAAACGACGAGTTTATTCGACAAATCATCTCATTATCTTTAGTCACACCTCAAATCGAAGTCCAAGAAGCTACAGAAATGCCAGAGTTGATGTCCGATGATCTGGAATCCGCAAACGAGGAGTTAATAGATGAAGAAGAAGAAGACCAGATAGACGAGCAGGAGATTTTTGATTTGATATCGACCATCTCTGATCCCGAACATCCTTTAACTTTAGCACAACTAGCAGTTGTCAATCTTTGTGACATTCATATAACGCATGGAGCTAACAAGTACACTGACATTTCAGAGATTTTGATCAAAATCACTCCAACTATCACACATTGTTCTTTGGCGACTTTGATTGGTCTAGGTATACGAGTACGATTGGAAAGATGCTTACCCCCTAGATTTAGGTTCAGGATATTGATCAAAGAAGGAACCCATCAATCCGAAAATCAAGTTAACAAACAGTTAAATGATAAGGAAAGAGTGGCCGCTGCTTGTGAAAATGACCAACTATTGAGCGTCATTTCACAAATGTTACAATCGTGCAAATGATTGAGTGCAACCTTCAATTCGAAGGAGATCAGGCATCAATCTTTGAACCATGTATTAATCAAAGAGATCGATATACAATACACTCATTATCATAAGAATTAAATATTAAGGTAACAAATGTTACAACAAGAATTGAAAGTGAAAATCTCGAACACCAAAGGATACCAAATAGACGCTTCTAACGACAAACGGAGCACCTAATCTATGTTTTATAGCACAGAATGAATCTGTTCTTAATATATGCAAACTGTGGTCTGACTGTAATTTTAATACACAACCAAAATTGTGCTACCTCAAATCCCAAGCTGATTCACGCGAAAATAGTCTGGGGATGGAGTAGATCGGGTAGTCACGATGACAAGCAAAGTTTACATCGCTCCCAAACAAAACCCCCCGGATCTAAACTCTCTCTAATAGTGACGGGTCGCATCAAAATCTTCCATACAATTATGGTAAATAGCGTTGGAAACCAGGTATGCTTCACATTCGATGTCTGTATGCAAAATGGCTTTGCCGAACACTATCAACAAGGATCGCTATTATGATGCCAGGGTATTGGCAGTTTTGTGTATATCACCACTGAACACATATTGATGCTGTGGACAAGGACAATATTGAAAATTGCGTTGTAGTTTATGAAGCTCCTTCTTTACCATATGCTTTCAAAACTCCATAATCGAGAATCATTTGACTCATGTCAATAACAACAAACTTGAAGATTTTCTTCTTCAAGAATTCCAAAAACTTGATGAATTTTGAATAATTGATATCATTCAACTGTAAGTTTTTCAAGATTAAGTCGGTTATTTGTAAGAACTTGTACAACTGCGAGTAGTACTCGAACTTCAGTTTGCGGTTCTCCCGCTTCTGATCCGTGGTCAACGTAACCACCAGGTTGAGTTGGGATTGTTGTCTCGATTCGTTGATGATATCGGTGGTACTGGTTCTTCTTCGGGAGTTGGAAGTTGAATTTGAATTACTAGTCATTAGCAGATTATTAGTTTGAATTGAATTTCGATTAGAATTGAGTGATGATGCCGATTCTCGCTTTTTGGTCAATTTGTTGTAGATTTTGGTTTTTGATAATAGCATATTCAATGCTTGCTTTTGGTTATCGTCCTCCAAATCAACCAGTGACGCTGGCGAGGCTATACTTGAGTTATCCGGTTTATCGTGGCCCAATAAGGTTGATAATCGTTTTCGGGACGATATGATTTCCCGAGAGAGTGATGAGATTCGTTTGGAGTTTGAGTTTTTGATTGTTGGTGTGGGTGTGGGAGTAGGTGTTGGAGTTGGAGTTGGGTTGGGTTTAGGGTTAGCATTATGTGTCGACAATGTCGTATTCGTGTTTGTGCCATTGAGTAAAGTTTCCTCTTCGTCTTCTTCTTCCTTCAAGGAAACGTTAGGAGGAGAATAGATCGATCCATTTGAGTACCTGTCGGGAATATCGTAGATATTGTAGGCAATTAGTAACTTTTCAAAGTGACTTAGACTAGATTCGTCTAGATCTTGGGTACTGGTGACTTCTTGATTCAACCAGGTCAATATCTCGGATAAAATGGTTGATTTTATTTTGCAGTCCTTGATCACGATATTATCCTTTAGCCAAATGTCGGATGGGAAGGCGATATTGGGTAGCAATTCCACCTGCTTGTTACCAAAGTTGAATTCGTCGTCAAATTGTTGGATATTGGAATTTGGAGTATCGGTGTTGTTTATGATTGAGTAATTTAGATTCAATATCGTCAGCAAGAAGTTGAGAATCAAAGAGTACTTCTTGTAATCCAAAGGTATAGCCATGGACAACCGCTGGAAAGGTCGAGCCACCTCGCTTTCTACTGAAGTCATGCTAGTAATAACGGTTTCTGTGGGTTTATTTACTTTTCAATTATCGGCCACGTTAAAAAACGTATTATGTAAGAACTGGCCCTGGAAATTTCGTCAAAAATATCATAGTCACAAACAATCAACTCCTTGTAGAAGGGGAGGGTAGTATACAACAGTTGATGTAGTCACATGCTCTGGCCTGCCTGTTGGCGAGTCGAGCTGGTTTTTACGGCCCTGGCAAACGGGTAAAACTACTTATATTGAAAATTAAATTAACCGAGACAGCTAGCGAACAATGCCAAACGCTCGTACGAGTGAAATGAGTTAAACAAGACAAATTGAAATGAGATCGATGTAAGCAGATAGGCAATTAGAACATGAGCTTGAAAGTACAGTGTCACTAGTCTACACCACTCTGACCATGTTTCAACCTCTTCCAGAGTGTTCGCACTCTTTATGCTCCATAGTATACTCTCAGTATTTCCATGATTGCACTGTTAATTGTGTCATAGCTAATGATTCTTATATCAGTACGGCTCAATATATTTCGTGAAAAGGAAGTGTATTATAATCGGCATCTCGCCTCCTCAAAATAACACTGGCAGGTAGTTGATAGTGATAACAAGGCGGTAGTTTCAGGTGATATCTATCATTTTGCTTGCTTCGAGCTCTAATGCTAATACTCTATAATGCTGCTAGCTTTCAAGTCTCTACCCCAACTATGTTATCATACTGTTACATGCAAGTATGCTCCTGAGCATTCGCAATACCCAGACAAGGTATTATTGCAAGCTCAAGCAAAATTTTACATTGGTACCAATCACTCAATTCCAAAGGCAGGTAGAAACTACAACATTGGCATAGTTGAATATTATTTTAATCAGTAGTTGGTTCTAAAGGGGGAATTTGTCGTGTTGGGAGACTTTTGTGGGTGGAGACATTGTGCGAGACATTTCATGCTGGTACCCAAAAATGGCAAGGGTTGATAATCTGATTACTCGTCATTACACTATGTTATCGACAAAGAAACCTCGTTTCAATTTCAAATTGACTATCAATGATCTTTCCAATATCCCACAGATATCTGGATACTGCTATATTGAAATATCTATTCGAAATTCAAATTCCTTGATCAAACCATTGCGAGTCCGAAGCAAGTTTCTGAAAATTGGTGATGATGACAATGACGACGACGAGGATGACGAGGATGGAGACGAGCCACTGAAGAGTTTCTCCACCCACGATAGGAACAGGGGATGCACTGGAATCATCAAGGGCTCCACCGTGGCTGCTATCACCTCGAAAAAGAAAATACACAACTTCAAATGCACATTCAACTTCAATCTCTCTTGCAACTTGAAGTTTCCCTACAAGAAATCACAAAACTTGATTGGCAACAAGTTTTTGTTGTTGAAAGTATACTACTCTCATGATAACGAAGACCTGTTGATGGGGAAAACCGAAATAAACTTATCGGAGTATTTGAATTTCAATGAGCAAGTAACGTCGAAATATCTCCTAAAGGACTCCAAGATCAATTCGATCTTAAGTTTGACAATAGACTTGCAAGAGTTGCCTGCAAATATGGACTTCCACACCCAATTGGTCTTGAACGATAACCACAATACCAACAATTCCGTGTCGTCGCTTTCTAAAGATATCAAGCCAAACTCGTTCAACTTGCCCCAGTTTGATCGAAAAAATATCTTTGGTGGCTTCAATAATGCCCTCATTGAAGAAAAGCTGGAGAAAATTGAAAAATTTGATAAGACACCAACCGCAAACAGCCAATCGAGTCAAAACTCAACCAATTCCGATAGCAAAAAGTGCAAAATTAAAGCGGCCACCGAAAAATTCAAATCGGCGACTAGCACGAACTTATCCAATTCGTCAAACAATACCGGTGCCAATCAGGAATTGGTACCGATAGCATCACAGACCCATACGCAGCCTGGGGTTGTCATGGACCCCATAGTCTCAGGGCTTTATCGAAAAATCTTGGAGTCCACTTGGGATCCTGAGTTGTTACCATTATTGGATTATACTCCTGAAAAGTGTATCAATGATATTTTCAACAATTCAGACAATCCAAAAGGCTGGTGCCCGAATATCAAACAGGACCATTGGGATAATGACGAAGATGATGACAGTTTGAAGAACTTGAATGGATTGATTAACGAAGGTAAATTAAGGGACGACTTGAAGAGTTGGACAGTGGAGACAACCTATGAAGTTAAATAAGAGGATTGAGATATAGATTGGGCCGTTATCGTGGTTTACTCAAATCTTTCTCTAGTCTAGCAAACTTTGAACCAAACACGCTAGGCCTCTCTAAAAAGTTCTCCAGTAACAGGGCTTATGATACTTTTACATTAATGCAGACATTGTTGCTGTGAATATTAGGTCTTGACCGCCACGAACCTCCCATCAATATTAATGAAAAGCATTTATTAACCTATACACCTCAATCCTTTGTATTTGACAGCTTGCATTGTGACGATCCCACAAAGCTACCGTTGCCATCACATTATGCTAGCTATTGACAACTTGTTCGTTTTTTCGGAGTGTATCGATTATGGATGATTGAATTTTGATTTGTGTCATGAAGGTTACGATATTTCTGTAGATTGTCTTGTTTGATTTCAAATATCTGTCTATCAAATGCAGATATTAGATCGTTGCTCAGTTTTTGTTTATAGCCATAAAACAGGTTGTCCAAGTTTTTGTGTTTCGACCTTAGTGGCAGGGGTCTGATGGTTTGGAATTGACAATATTGACACACTTGGCCATTGGTGTGGGGGTTTGAGTCGTTTGAGCAACGTTTGTGTCTGGTATCAACCAATCCTTCAAACAATCCTTGTCTAATGTATACTTTCAGTTCCATGGTGTTTGTAGTTGCAAAATTCATTTTTGCAACATTTGTGCGACCGCTAAGAGCCAATTCAATGAGTTTGTGAACTAAAGTGTCTATGAGAAGGGTCCGGTAATAAATAGATCAATGTACTCTTTGGCAGCGACAAGTCCGATACAATCAAATCATTCCCCAACAATGGGAATTTGACCATTATTATTGTTGCAAAATTTCAGGATTTGTTGTACCTTGCAACAGAGTACAGGATCAATTTCAGAAATTCAATTTAAGATATAGCCGTTGAACAGGGATGATTCCGTTTATGCGTTTGGCCATTTTCCACAATACAACTACAAACTACAATACCTATCAATTAGTGTTTATATTTGCACTAGATTGCCAGAAAAAAAAAAAAAGTAGTAGTAATAATGACATACCATAAAGTATCATAAATATCATTAAAATGTAGTGTACAAGTGCAAGGTCGCTTGCTTTGGGGTTACCTTGTTTGATTGCGGTTACCTTGGTTCCCACTTCTGTCGTTGCCTCTGTCGCCTCGTTCGCTTCTGTCACCTCTTTCTGGTCCTCTTTCGTTGTAGCGTCTGTTATTATAGTTGCCGCGAGGTTTCCTGTCACCACGATTGTTGTTGTTACCGCCGTCTCTGGTGTTGAAGTTTCTTCTCTTTTGGTTTCGGTTTCGTTGTTCCATGTTGATCAAATTTTGCTCTTTGGCCTGGTCCATAATCTCGTCGGGTAATCGCAAGTACTTGATGTGCAAGCCCCTAATGTAGATCTGGGGGATTTTCATAAACTCCTCGCCGTTTGAGGACGACTGTATTACGTTCTTCAACGTTAAGTTCATCCAATTGTCACAATTGATCAATTCTCCATTCAACGTCTCGCCATTCTTCAATTCAATCATCACCGCTTTCGATTTAGCGGATGTTAATAGGTATAAGGGCAACTGCCATTGTTAGTATAAGCAACAAGATTATCGACTCCTTCATCATACATACCATATCGCTTGGTTTATCATCTACTTCTCTGTTGTTTGAAGTCCCGCCAAAAATTTTCCTGAGTATAACCTGCTACTGCATAAAGCACAAGAAGCAATTGAATATGAAGACGAAGAAGAAGAAGAAGAAGAAGAAGAAGAAGAAGAAGAAGAAGAAGTAGTAGTAGTAGTAGTAGACAGAGTTGGTTTAAGAGTAGTGTGAATGAAACTACACAAGACAACGGCAAAGTTTTCATTTGTTTACATTCGTAAAAAATCAAGTATCCAGATATTCATTGTGCTATGTAAGCTATTGATTACTTATATCCCAAAGAACGACCTCTTGCTACTTTAACCAGTGCTAATTCGACCCCATTCGCACTATTGCTCATTGGTAAACCTCGTCTTGGACTCCGTTCAATTTCTTAGGACATCTACTGACCACAGTGATAGGATTGATCAATACGTTGTCTATATTCCAAATACCCTGTTTGTAGTAGATATCCCGTTTCAAGAACTCAATCACTTCTTGTCTGTTGTCGGCGAGCAAGTGGAACGTCGAGCCAATCAATTTAGTTTGCGATTCGTCTTCGAACAAACCCCCAGCCGCCAACACTTTGCCCTGGTTAACAATGTCAGGGATGGCAGCCAAGTGCAATGGTCGCACGGTAGTGCGATCTGCGTTGGGGAAGTCGTACACCACTACGTTATACTCAATCGACATGAAGAATATAAATATTTACTTTCGTGGTTGCAAAATATTGCCCCAACACCACGAGAATGATGGCATGCACAGAATTATAATTAGTTGAGATCAACCAAACCGATTATTCTACTATATAATGACATGATTAATAACATTTTCCACATCTATCAATCTATTTATAAGTTTGCTTAACATCTTATACCAAGAATCACCTGCCACATAAATTTCTGGTTACACCACTCAGCCACTACAGGGTAAGGGATGTATGTAGTATCACCAGCAATTCTTTTTTCTAGTGTTCCCAACCACTCCAACTCCACTTCGTCACGGTATTTTATGATTTCAAATAAAGTTTTTAAATACGAAGCGACGATACAAAAGACCCTATATATAGTTCGCTAAAACAAGTGTAGTCAGGGGTTAGTTTGGTTATTGTACCAGTGGTGTTGGCGTACCCTTTTCGTCTATCAAAATCAATTTTGTATACACGACACGATGCTCAGACGTTTACGCTGGGCGAGTAATTTGATGTTTGGTGATATTTTCTGGAGAACAACCATGGGGATCAACATGTTGGTGTGGACATTCATACCCTGGGTGGCGCTAGCTGCGAGCACTACCAGTCTTGCTAGCAGCACCACCAGCAAAAGCAGCACTAGCACCAGCACTTCGAGCAGCGGCTCCACCACCTACGACATCTCGCTTCACTTCACCATTGGTGAAGATGATCGCTACTTCAACAGCCCGTTCCAGGTCGGCGACGACACCGTCGAGTTGAGGTTGGACTTGCTACAACCAGAACTATGGGTCATGAACAACAACTCGTTCTTCAACTGCAGCTACATCAATAGCTGGTGGCATTCGGAGAGCTCGTTATATTCCGAAAGCACAATGTTCCCACAACAAGTGACAACAGCATCGGAGTATATGGCCGACGTGTGTGCTGCCGGTGGCAGGTATGTGGCTCCCACAGACCCACCCACGCCGTCGATAGCAGCAGTGTCAAATGGTCAGCCGTACGTGGTGCCATACATAAATGTGCTCTCAGCCAGTGGAGAATGGCAGACGAATAACGTATCATTCAACGCTTCTAATGGCACTACAATTACGTTCGACGACTTTTCGTTTGTTAATGTCAACCAGTCGAGCGTGTCGTACGGGGGTCTCGGACTCGCAGGTACGCCAGTGGGGTCTGGGTTCCTCTATACTTTGTACAATCAGGGGTTGATCAAATCACCAGGTTACTCAATCTTTTTCAATAACGACACCGCCGACTTGATTCCAGGTATCATTGATAAATCTTTGTTTGTGGGCGATTTGTTCCAATACAAAGTTTTGCCTCACGATGGGTTGCGATTTGACGATAATGCCTACACTAATGAACAGATTGGATACTTGAATATCCCTTCGATCCAATTGGACAATATCCAAGTCGTGAATGAAATCACGCAACAATCAGTCAATTTGAACACCGACCCTTTGCCTATGATCTTGGATACAAGGTCAACCTACAATTATATCCCCTTGGACGTGTTGGTGAATTTGGCAATGCAAACAAATGCCTATTACTCCACCGATGCGTCAAGGTGGATCGTGCAATGCGAGACAATCCAAAACTCCAACTCGACTTTGAATTTCAACATTGGCACCCTAAATATCAAAATTCCTTTGCATGCGTTCATAGAGCAAGCAGTCTTTTCGGGAAAATCACTCAGATTCAAAGGGGGCCAACAAGCCTGTTTCTTGACTTTCTTGCCAACCAACTTCAACGGTGTCGACTCGTTGGGTTTGCGCGTTTTGAAATACCTTTACCTTGCCGTCGATAATGAAGGTGAGAATATAGCATTGGCTATTGCTAGTCGTTCCGAAGATGAAGATGACGTTATAGAAGACAAGGAGTCTGAGTCTTCAAGTGCAGGCAGCTCCTCGAACCAAACCACATTTGACTATATCAAATCGGGCACAATTCCATTTGCAACTACTACTTCGTACTCACAAACTCTGACAATTACTTACACGCCAATAACGGATGGTACATACAATGGTGGCGATATTCCAGCACGATTCACTGGAGCTGTCATTAGTGGTAACGAAATTTATATTTATGGTGATAACTCATACTCAACTGTTAGTGCCGCTACTGAAAACTCAAGTCAAACCATGAGCGCATCAGCTAATGGGGTACAATCTTCGCTTTCAGCATTCAAAAATTTGTCGGTCGCTGCCGCCACTTACGGCGCAATTCTTTTACTCACAATTATTGGATTTGTGATACTATAAGAACATCGACTCAAGCGAGTCGCCATTCGTAGATAAAACATAGCATTAGAGAACGTAATTAGACCATGGAATTACAACTTCATGGGCTAGTTATCCAAATTAGATTAATGATTGTACAATTGCATTTATGATTGATAGAATTTACGTTATCGTTACTACGCTCGTAGTTGTAGTTTGAACAATATACAAGAAAACTCAATTGAAAATCTATAAAATCTATCATGAAACCATCCATCAAAATAAATTTGCACTTACCAGCCCTTTGCGAGATCGCGGGCTAACCAGTTCCAACTCTATTGGGTCTAAATTGATATCCTCGTCGTCGATGCCTTCATCAGACTCGTTTAGCGCTTGATATTTCAAATCCTTCTTGTTGTCTAGATGGCGGTAAATATTATACCATAAAATATCGGCCAAAGTGATAAGTAGCCCGAGTATGTTGATAGGCGACAATTTATCGCCAAAAATAATGGTTGAGAAGACTATGGTTAGCAATTCTTTGAAAATTCCTGCTATGGACAATGTAATGATTTGCGCCACATGTAAAAGTTTGAACTCGCATACTGTCATCATGAATGCTAAGAACCCTGGTATAATTAAAAGTATCAACGTCAAGAATTGGCCCTTTACAACCCAAATGTCGTGATTGATAAACTCAGACCAGCCTTCAAATATCAATCCCAACACAAACAAGATCACGCACATTATTGGGCTCAAGTAAAATATGGTGTTGATTGAATTGGTGGTGTATGGGTTATTATTTCTCTTTAGTAAGATTTGCGTCAAGGACCATCGGATTCCTGACATCAAACTGGCCAATAGCACAAACAATATCCCCAACGACTCGTTTGTACTTGACTTTGTCGTGCCCACTGGCTTGCTCACCATCATCAACACCGAACCGGTCATTATCAACACGATAACGATCAATCTCCAGTTGAATGTTTCCAACTTGAATATCAAACCGAATATCAACACGAATACCAAGCTGGATGTCTTCAACATTGTGTATAGACTCAAACTTATAAATTGGTAACTGATATTGGAAAATCCGATATCGCCTGAAGACGCTAAGGAACAGGGGACGATTTGTTTGAGGAATATCATCTTATCCACTTTAAATAAACTGCTAAAGCTCATTTGATTCGCCCTTAAGCTTGGTTTGAAATATAGCACGATTCCACTCAAGATCATCAAGCAAAACTGATGAAAACTAGTGATCAAAATTGGGAATTTGAAGTCCAAACCGTCACCAAACATCCACTTGTTATATATGGAAATAGACAAGGAGAACAAATACCATCCCAAGATATATATTAGTGCTTCCAAATTGTCATGTTGTCCCATTGATAAATTTATCAACCGTCTGTGAGATTACTCGAAAATATATCAAACGCTTCTGGTCGTATACACAAAAAAATAGAACAAACTTGGCGTTTTTTCGCAAGTGGCCGAGTCTATTGGGAATTCTTTGTAGCTCTCACTTGGTCCGCTTCTTCTTTGAATTGTGTCGATGCCAGCTATTAGTTAAACATAGATTTTTCAGTGCGGCTCGTGCTAATCTGACGCGATCGTGGTAATTTCCTAGCCAGACTAAAAAAAGGTTCTGATTTTGGCAATAATAAATTGAATAATTAACATTCAATACCGGCTCAACAACAGGTTCTTCGCGGTGCTAGCTATACTATACAGTGGCTATATTAGTGTTACAACGTTGCAGCAGGCTGATAACACCCGTCGATCGTTTACTGAATACTTCATATAAACGTTGCAGAAATATCATTGTTGATAATTTCAATTACTGGATTTGGAATTACTTGATTTCATTGCTAGAGTTGAATTACTTGGTAGTAAGGGTATCATAGAAGTATAGAGGCATTTGATAGAAGCAGGATCATTTGCTGACAAGGACATTCGCTAGATTTTCACCATGTCCGATCCGTCGTCGTTGGTTGATTTCCAACGAGCTTATCTTATAGAGCGACTCAGCAAACCTATCAGACCAGGGAACTTATACGTATTGGTGATAGATGACAAAACTGAGTTGGCATTGAAAAAGTTGTTTACGAAGGAACAGCTTTTACGAATTGTTACTTCGGTTGAAAAACTAAGCACCAACCGGAAGGTGAATAGATACATGGAAGCTATCTACTTTGTTGAATCGAATAGGTATAACTTTGAGTGCATCATTGCCGATAGTACAGCTCGGCGATACAAATTAGGACATGCCATGTTTTCCCCCATGTTCGACCCGGAGCTCAATTACTACTTCAACCACACCTTCATCAGAAATCAACATGTCAATGAGTATTTCAATCAAGGGTTGAACATACATTTTGTCTACTCGACCCTAAACCCATTGGAATCTAAGGTTTTCTTGACCGGTACTACCCCAGTAAACTCAATGCCAATTTATTACAACGAAAACTGTCATCGATTTGTGATGCTGCAAATACAAAAGTCAGCGCAGTGTCTAGTTAACTTAGTGGTTGCAACTGGGGAGTACCCATTGATCCGGTTCTATCATCCCCAAGTTGCGAACCACCAAGCATCAAGGTTATCGGAATTGATTGCTGACGAATTCCAGAATCAAATTGACGAATATGCTCGAGAGAATGTTGATTATCCGCCAGTTTCAAATAGACCTCGGTCGGTTTTATTGATTGTTGATCGTACGTTAGACCTTTTTGCTCCATTACTACATGATTTTTCCTACCAAGCACTAGCCATGGATATCGTACCAAGTTTGGAGCGTGAAGGTGTTTACCACTACAAATCGGAGAACGAACAAGGACAATTCATTGACAACTCAGTTACATTGGACAATGAACAAGACCTGGACTGGATCAACTTGCGTCATTTACACATCATCGAGTCTTCGGAATTAATCATCAATAAAATTAACGAATTGATCAAAAACAATCCCTTGTTGATCGATAGAACCAAAGCTGCAAACACGGGTGACTTGATGGTGATAATGGCAACCTTGAAAGGGTTCGATCAAGAAAGAAAACAAATTACGTTACACAAAACATTGATTGACGAGTGTTTGGAAATAAATGCTACAAGAAAATTGGCTGAGTTTGCTGCTGATTTTGAACAAACCTGTGCTGCTAATGGTGTATCATTTGAAGGTGTGAAAAACAAGAATTTACATGACGACTTGATTGTTCTATTAGCAAGAGAAGATTTACACGTCAATGATAAAATGAGATTGGTGTTGTTATATGGATTATACCGTGGTGGTTTGATTGAGGCTGATTTCATCAAACTTGTGAAATTCATCGGTGTCAATGATCGCCAGATTGTGTCTTTGATTTCAAGGTGTTTCAACAATCTACACAAATTGGGATATCCCATTGTCAAACAGGACGTCAAGGCTAAAAAATCTGACGTGGAAATGTTTCACACCATCAATAATGAAGGCACTTACAACACCTCGCGTTTCGCACCTGGTGTGCAAAACATATTACAAAAGGCCAGTAAGCACCAATTAGATGAGGTGACCTTCCCCTATTTCCGAGACAAACCATTAGAAGAAGATCAAGAGTTGAGTTCAAGCGACTCGAATCCAAATTCGGCTCATCAGCAGTCTTCTTTGAGAAACCATCGTATCAAAGCCAGCTGGGCCACTCCCTCGGCAAGAGCAGGTAGTGGTCGTCCGAAACAGAGAGTGTTCTGCTTCATTGCCGGTGGTATGACATACACAGAAATGAAATCAGTTTACCTGTTGTCAAAGAGCATGAACAAAGAATTTTTCATTGGATCCGAATGCATTTTGAAGCCAAGAGACTTTTTGATAGGATTACAATCGATAGACAAAGCCAAGTCCATCCACGATTTGAACTTGGATCAGGTTGACGATGATCGCGAAGTTCCTCTGTACTTATACGAGACAGACGAACCAAGACCTGGGCATTTACAATCGCATGCCTCCTTTACATACGGTCAAAACAATTCCGATCCCAGACCTCCTACTTCACCCGTGGGGTTGAATTCAAGCGATCCTTTAAAGCCAGCATCTTATCAGAGACGATCATCGGCAAACTCGCTCGGTCAAACCGAGGAAAAGGAAAAGAAGAAGAGTAGATTCAAGAGAATGTTTAAATAGAATATTCAGACACTTATCACCAAGCTTGGGTTCCCTTCCGTAGTCGGTAGTTTTGTAGATTTGGTTATTTTACTTGAGAATTTGTCAGCACCAAAAATTACGAAATTTGAATTTTATGCAGCCAAAATATTTCACAGTAATCACTTTTTCATTCTGGTGGTAGAAGCAAGATGGAATCGATTGATATAGCAGCGGGTGGAGCTGATAGGTCTTTTCTAGCATGGAATGAGTTGCACCATCTACCATTCTTTTACATTGATCAAAATTCCAGTTCGAGCGGGTTTAATCTGGCTGCAACCGGGAACCATACCGAGAAGATTGAAGGATGGTTGAGTTGTAATAGCGAAGATGGATGGGGACCACTATCATCAATCTATAACGATTTCACTCCGTGTTTCATGCAAGGAATCGTGTTTGGAGCTTCGGCTGCATTGATGATAATATTTGGAATACAACAAATAATCAGCTTGAGGAAAAGGAAACTTGTGAGTCAGCGTGTAGGTTGGCCATTCTATACCAAGTTATTGTTGGCTTTCTTGCAATTTGCATTCCAAGTAGTGCTAGTAATTCAATACAATGAAACTTCGGTGATCAAACTTGCGTTGGTACTAAATGCAATCGCTACATTCGTTACAATAGGATTGCACTATATTGAACAGTTCAAATCAACAATACCCAATGGAACTTTGTTATTTTACTGGTTGTTTCAAATTCTTTTGAATCTTGGTCGAGTAATCAATTTACAATTGAGAGGGACCACTAAGTCTCACTTTTTCACGTTCGTTGTCTTGTCGACAGTTAATGCCTTATTCATCTTAACTATTGAGTTGGCTATACCGTTACAACCCTACAATCCAATTAAAGACCTGAAAATCTCACCATATGATCGAGCCAACATTTTCTCGAAAATTACCTTCGATTGGATGGGTGGCTTGATGAAGAAGGGTCACAAGCAGTATTTGACTGAACCCGATTTACCCATCTTACCAGTGGAATTGAAAGCTGCAAACTCTTCGAAGATTTTCGAGAACCAATGGTTGAACCAAAAATCAACTAAACCATCTTTATTCTGGGCCTTAGCCAAGGCTTTCGGGTCAGAATTCGTTTTTGGTGGTATTTTCAAGGGTTTACAAGATTGTTTGGCATTTGTTCAACCTCAATTGTTGAGATTATTAATCAAATTCGTTAACGAATACTCAGAATCACAGAAAATTGGTAAGCCCATTCCGCTTACCAAAGGTTTGATGATTGCAGGTTTTATGTTTGTTGTTTCCGTTACTCAAACAGCCTGCTTGCATCAATATTTCCAAAGAGCTTTCGATTTTGGTATGAAAATCAAATCTTCGTTGACATCAGTCATTTATAACAAGGCTCTAGTTCTATCGAATGATACCCGCCAAGAGTCTTCTACCGGTGACATCGTGAATCTTATGTCAGTTGACGTGCAGAGATTGCAAGACTTAGTTCAAAACTTACAAATCATTTGGTCAGGTCCGTTTCAAATCATTTTGTGTTTGTACTCTTTGTACGGCCTTTTGGGTAAATCAATGTGGGCGGGGGTTGTTATTATGGTAATCATGATCCCATTAAATGCCGCCATCGCACGATACCAGAAGAAGCTACAAAAAATCCAAATGAAGAATAAGGATGAGAGGTCACGATTGATTTCAGAGATCTTGAATAATATCAAATCCTTGAAGCTATATGGTTGGGAAAACCCTTATTTACAAAAGTTGAATTATGTCAGGAATGAGAAAGAGTTAGCTAATTTGAAAAGAATTGGAGTATTTTCAGCATTTTCCAATTTTACATGGGGTTTAGCACCATTTTTGGTAAGTTGTAGTACATTTGCCATTTTTGTTTTCACTGAAGATAAAAGTTTGACAACAGATCTTGTTTTCCCAGCATTATCGTTATTCAATTTGTTATCGTTTCCACTTGCAGTTGTTCCAATGACAATCACAAATATAGTTGAAGCTCAAGTGGCAATTTCGAGATTAACGAAATTTTTAACTGGTTCTGAACTACAGCTGGATGCTGTCATCAAGCTCCCAAAGGCTGCTACCAACGGAGACACCGCGGTCACCATGAAAAACAGCACTTTCTTATGGTCGAAAGCTAAGGGTGAACAAAACTACAAGGTTGCATTATCAAACATTAATTTGGTAGCCAAAAAAGGTGAATTAGACTGTATTGTTGGTCGGGTTGGGTCCGGTAAATCCTCAATCATTCAAGCTATGCTAGGTGATTTGTATAAGTTGGACGGGGAAGTGATTCTTTGTGGCCAAGTTGCATATGTATCTCAAGTTCCTTGGATTATGAATGGGTCTATAAAGGAGAATATTTTGTTTGGACACACATACGACCCAGAATTTTACAAAACTGTCATTGACGCTTGTGCTTTATCTGTCGATTTGACTGTCTTACCAAGAGGCGATAAAACAGAAGTTGGTGAAAAAGGTATCTCATTGTCTGGTGGTCAAAAAGCAAGATTGGCATTAGCTAGAGCAGTCTATGCTAGAGCTGATGTTTACTTATTAGACGACCCATTGAGTGCTGTGGATGAACATGTTGGGAAGCACTTAACAGACAATGTGCTTGGACCGAACGGTTTATTGAAATCCAAATGTAGAATTTTGGCTACAAATAATATCAAAGTTTTGAGCATCGCTGATAGTATACATATGGTTAGTGATGGGCGGTTGATCGAGCTGGCTCGTTATGATGAAATTATGATGCAGGAAAATAGTAAGCTCTATCAATTGATTCATGAGTTTGGTTCCAGAGGTAATGGGTCGAGGGAGGAGACACCCGTTCCGGATATAACTGATTTGAAGGTTCTAGACGACTTGAAGAGTGCAGAAATCCTTGAAATGGAACAATCGGACAAGCTTAGTTTACGTCGTGCGTCGAATGCTGCTTTGATCCGTGACGAAGAGGAAGAAGTTGGTTCTTCTGATGAAGAGGATGCAGAAGACAAAAAACTCAGAGCTGAACATGCTGAACAAGGAAAAGTGAAGTGGGATGTCTACAAGCAATATGCAATTGCTTGTAACCCAACTGGTGTTATGATTTTTCTTTCATGTATTGTTGTCAGTATGGCGTTGAATGTTTGCTCAAATGTTTGGCTTAAACATTGGTCTGAGGTCAATACCAAACTTGGGTACAATCCCAATGTCACTTTCTATTTGGGTGTTTACTTTTTATTGGGTATTGGCTATTCGGCTGCAGTGTTGTGTCAAACTTGTATTATGTGGATCTTCTGTTCTATTCAAGGTTCCAAAAAGTTACATAACGACATGGCGATAAGTGTCTTGAGAGCTCCAATGTCGTTTTTTGAGACAACACCAATAGGTAGAATCTTGAATAGGTTTTCGAGCGATATCTACAAGATTGATGAGGTATTGAGTCGTGTTTTCAGTATGTTCTTCAGTAACACAGTGAAAGTCTTGTTTACCATTGGAGTTATTGTATACTCGACGTGGCAATTCCTGTTTGTGATCATCCCCCTTTTGATACTCTATGGCTACTATCAACAATACTATTTGAGAACTTCCAGAGAATTGAGAAGATTGGATTCTGTTTCCAGATCACCAATATTCGCCAATTTCCAGGAGTCTTTGAGTGGGGTATCCATTATTAGAGCTTATGGTATGGAAGAGAGATTCAGACACTTAAATGAAATCAGAGTCGACAAGAACATGCGCGCTTACCATCCAGCGATTAATGCAAACAGATGGTTGGCAGTCAGGTTAGAGTTTTTAGGTTCTTTGATTATTTTGGGAGCATCTGGATTGTCGATTCTTACGTTGTCCTCAGGTCGTATGAGTGCTGGTTTGGTCGGTTTGTCAGTAAGTTATGCTTTGCAGATCACACAGTCATTGAATTGGATAGTACGAATGACGGTTGAGATTGAGGCTAATAGCACTTCAATTGAACGTATCTTGGAGTATTCCAGATTGAAATCTGAAGCTCCGGAGATTGTTGAAAATAATAGACCTCCCAAATTTTGGCCGCAAAATGGAGAGGTTACATTCAAAAATTACTCTGCCAAGTACAGGCCGGAATTGGAGTTGGTTTTGAAAGATATAAACTTGAACATCAAACCTAGGGAAAAGATTGGAATTGTTGGTAGGACCGGTGCTGGAAAATCCTCGATAACTTTGGCACTTTTCAGAATAATTGAAGCGTACGCTGGTAATATTGTGATTGACTCTATCGATACTCGTGGACTTGGGTTACTCGATGTTAGAGGAAATTTGTCCATTATACCCCAAGATTCACAAGTGTTTGAAGGTTCGATTAGATCAAACTTAGATCCAGTGGGCGAGTATTCAGATGAGAACATCTGGCAAGCGCTAGAACTAGCACACTTGAAAGACCATGTTGAAAAAATGTTTGCTGATCACAATGATGAAGAAGTAGTCACACCGTTAGATGTGAAGCTCAACGAGGGTGGATCAAATCTATCAGCTGGTCAAAGACAGTTAATGTGCCTAGCCAGAGTGTTAGTCAAAATGAATAATACTTCGGTGTTGGTTTTAGACGAAGCCACATCGGCAGTTGATGTTGAAACTGATAAAATACTTCAAGAAACAATCAGATCATCTTTCGAAGATAAGACTATCATAACCATTGCCCACAGATTGAATACGATTTTAGATTCAGATAGAATTCTTGTCCTTGAGAAAGGACAGGTCGCTGAGTTTGATACACCAGAGAATTTGTTGAAGAAGAAAGATTCTTTGTTCTATTCGTTAGCAGAACAAGGTGGTTTTGTGAAAGATGAAACCGATTCTACATAGGCTCTTGATGGTTTTTTTTACATGAATTAGGTATCATATAGTTAGAATATAGACATTAATGCTCACTTCGTTTTCTCAAAGTGTTTATATAGTATAATGGGTAAAAGTCCTCTCTTGATTCAACTTCACATTCGTTCAGGGCCATGATCTTTCTGACCTTCTCATTCTTCCCTTCATGAACTAATGTGTTATCCTCGTCAAATGAATAGACTTCCAATAAATCGTCATTGCTTTCCTTGTCTATAGACGCAATGATTCGACTATTCGTTTGGTCCAATGCTATATCCACCAATGGGTACTCAGTTTTGAACGTCTGTGCATGTTTAGTTTCGAATGTTTCATCGTTAATATCAAAGACGAGAATGGCATTCGTGTTCTCTACCAATACAAATAAAGACTTCTTACCTGACGACAGATTAGCCAAGGTGAATACCCTGGAAACAGAAATTTCCTTGGCTGAGTTTTCTGTCAAGAATCGTTCAGGAGGCATGTGGGCATCGTTCAAGAATGGCTCGATGAACTCTCTCAATTGTACTTTCTGTACCAACTTGCTTTCGAACCATTTCCAGATACACAAGAATTCGTCACCACCTCCGCTTATGAGAATTGAAGAGTCCCATTGTGGAATATGCATATTAGAAACGAATTCTCGATGACCCCACAACCAATTGTTAATCACATATGCCTTGGGAAAATTCGAAACTCGTATATGTTCGTCTCTATCACCGGTGAGGATATATTCCTTTTTATTATACTCGGCAACTAAAACATCACTGAGCATAGATACATGTCCCAATATTGGAACTAACGATTTCTCATCAATCGGTTCATGATTGTCTATTTCGATTGTAAACACATCACCAAACTTATCAGCCACTGCTAAAGTTGAATCCTTTATTATCGACACGGCGCAGGGTCTTTTGGGGAATATTTGACGTTTGATCAAAACAAGACAATTGCTGGTGTTTGCAAAATCCAATTCAAAGATGATCACTGCTTTATCGCTATCGGTTGTGCCCACCAAATGTTTTTCATTGTTTGACAATTTCAACGATCTGATATAATTGTATATTGGTGGAGCTCCCGAACCTGGTGTTGGTATTTTGGGTATTTTCACAGCCTTGGCGGCATTGTCTTTCAACTTTTTAGCAGCACTTTCATCTCCTTCTTCCTTAGCCTTTTCCTCCAACGCCTTGATCTTTTCTAATTGCTGTTTCTTCATCTTGGCTGCGATATCCACTGTGTCAACCCACGATCCAACCAATGCACCATCTTCGACGCTGAAAACGTACAAGTGGTTTTTTACTGAGCAGAACAAGTGTGTACCTGCTTTGTTCGTTAAAACAATTTGAAATGGATGTTTGAGCATAGTCTACTCTCCAGTAAAACTTTCAATAGCTGCAAAATGCCTGAAAAATTTATGTGAGATGGTTCGCGTGAGGCTCAAATGGTAATGAAAATGTATGCTATTAAAGTTGATGCTACGATATACGCTAAACATGGCTGTTCTATGAAAGAGTATTGGGTTTCTTCTTCCCCCAACTTGTCCAACTTGAAATTAGCGTGCTCACGGGGTTGTCTGACTCTTTTTCAGTAGGCGCTTCTGATTCCTCTATATTCGTCGACGAGCCCGCTGACGGCTTCTCAACCACTACAGCGTCGTCTTCGATGAATTTTTGTGCCTTTGCTTGATGGTTTGACGAAGACTCGGGTATGGATTTCGACTCATTTTTCGATTTGAAGTTATTGAAAAAGTTCGATATATTCTTGTAAGTTTGGTTGGTTTCCACAATGCTGTCACCTAAATGTTGTGGGTTTGCAAAGTTGAATATAAACTCATCCGCCATAACGTTCCATATTTTGAAGTTATTAGAGTTTTTCCAACACTCGATAAACTTTTTGTTGAATAAACTCAAATCCCCTACATTTGCAACGTTCTCAAACCCAGGTGGAGGTAGTTTGAATCGATCAACATATTGATGACATCTCATGGTTGAGATCAATGAAACAATATAGTCTTCAAACTGATAACGAATATAGTCGTCATTACCTTCGAATTTGTCCTCGTTGAAATTAATCTTGTTAATCAAGTCGTTGATAAACCTTTTGTCACAAGAGCTGAGCGACAATTCTTCAGGGAAGTCATTTGGATATGTAATCTCGTTTGTATCAAGATTCACTATAAGATCAATGCCATAGGTTTTAGCCTGGTTGACAAACAATAAATTGGAACATCCAATCATGTAACTTTTCACCGATAACTCGTCCAATTGTTGTAGCGGTAAGTAAGGATTCCAAAATGAGTTTTTGGTATTGAATATTTGCAAGGGTAAGCCAAAAAATCTCAACATTGATTTCCGATTGGTGGTTATCAAAGATGTTGGTTTGGAAAGAGGACCGTTGATTTCAATATAGTCAATGAGTGGACACCCTGAATAGTCCAAATTACTGATCAAATTTGGAATTAAACTTATCAAGTTATTTTGGAATAACGTTAAAACCTCAAGGTTATTGTTACTGTAAATCAATATCTTTTTATCGAGTAACAAGCTTTTGAAGATAATCATAAAATTTGCTTTGAACTTTAAGATTGATTGCTTCAAGTCTAGATTTATGAAGTATTCCTCCTCCTGTAAGTTCTTCTTTTCTTCGTCTTGTAGTAGCAACTCTTTCTTGGATATCTCGTCATTATTGAAGTCTGACAATTTGAATGTGGTATTCAAGTTATCAAACAAGTTGATGAGGAGGTCAAAATTGGAGAAATCAGACTGTTGAAAATAAGTTTTGGTGACAATCAGCAATTTCTCCTTGATCTTGGTGAAGATTGGTTGTTTGCGGGAAATAATGACTATTGCTTTCTGAATGATTGATCTGGTGATGTCCTTGTTATTTTCCAATTCTTGTTCTGATAGATCTTTTGTTTTGATTTGACGGATGCACGAGCAGCCAAAGAGAGTTTTCAAGTTGCGGGGATCACCGGCAAACTTATTCAACCCCGAAAGGTCATCGATTGATTTCTTCAAGTTGAAATCGTACACCAAGTTGAAGTTGGAGAATGTTTCTTCAAAGAGGTGAGAACCGTCGGGCAATGCTTGAAACGACAAGTTGGCGAATAAATCGGGGGAGTAGTCCTGATGATAATTTGACTTCCACCATTGGACTTCGGGTCCTCGTTGGTGGTGGAAATCGACTAAGCAGATGGCAAATATCGAGTCTGACGCCAAGTCGTCGTCCACTACAGTGTCGATGCTAGTTGGCTCTTTGGCTTTAATCGGCAAGTTCTTTATCTGGATTGATTTGCGTTTGGCGGCATTCTTGGTTGGGGTCAGGGTCAGGGCTAGTGTCGATGCGGTTTCAGTGAATTTCGCTGATGTCGGGCTGGTGACCCTTTGGGTTGAGCTCAAGCGAATGGGTCGGCACTGGAACTCATCATTCGACGATTTGGAGGGCGATGTGGTCGAGGTCGAGGTGTGGGTGTTGGTGGTGGTCGTTGACGAGTCCTGGGACGATTGAGACAACCGGCGGTCGGTTGACGACGATACCGACGACACCGACGACTTGCGCGAGTGTTGAAATGACTTGCGTTGGTCCTGGCGTTTTATCAATCTTATTGGTTTGATGTAAGCTTCGTCGTCGTGTTTGTCTGGGGTGGGTGCCTGGTTCCACCCGTCATCGGCGTCGATCTCGTGATGGTTTGTCATTAATTGCAAGGAGAAAAAATACCAGTTATGATGGAACTGAATGGTATTAGCTGTTGTGGACTCTATTATTCATAGCATATATGCCTGCTACTTGTTTGTGGGTGGTTGGGTAAATGCAAATTGGTATCGATTGTGATATTTTTACTTACCGTAAAATTAGTGCTGCAAAATCAAAAGTGGCGACAATGTCGTGAAAATGTCGTGATTGGAAACTTTGACGTGCGGCTCGTAGTGAACTCACAACACCACCAACGGTATAAACTGAAGTCAACGGAAGTCATGTATACTAAACTGAAATTAATCTAGTATTCAGAGAAACATCACTGGGTGTGCTTACGCATACATATTGATTTTGTAACTGGAATTCAACCTACCCATTGACTTTGGCGCATTGACGAAACGGCTGCAAAAAGTTGATGAATGCAAATAAAAAATCACCAGAAACTTATTGACGAGTGGGAGATGGAAGATAGACAATCAATTGGATGGAATACAAACTAGAGCTCACTTTGTAGATCGAAAAACTTATAAATCTACAAGAAGTCGAAAAGCAATTGAGAAGCATTACCTATTCATACACACTAGTTGATACTGTTCACTGCAACTGTTGATATCACACACCCAATCCGCCCGTTCCTCCACTATTGCAAAACTCTAGCAATGTTGTAGTTATGCTTTCATTGGTCTGTTGGGTTGCGAAAATTGCACCACAATTGCACCCACTAATTTCCAACTAGGAACACAGGCATAGAGTAGGATCAACGGGAATGAGACAGAGAAGTGGACTATAAGCAGAGATATCAGATGAAATTGCAAAAAACAATTTATTGATAAAAATCACACTACACCAACCCAATTGGTCTTGACCAATTGGTTAAGAACGATTAATGGTTGAGTTGAATGGGGTACTCTAAACCCCAAAGCCCAACGCCAATAACCAACCCAATAACCACTCCCAACCAACCCATTGCTCATTGCTCCCACTACCCATCATTTCCCAATTGTATCAGCCATTGCTTTCGCTGCCTCCTTATTACATAATCATGCAACCCCGAATATTTCACTATATAAAGAAACTGACTGGCGCCAGCGAATTGATTCTCTCTCTCCCTACAACTTATTTCACCATGACATTACAAACTGGAGACCAATTGCCCAAAGATATTACCTTCTCATACATCCCCATTGACTTGCACCACTTAAAAGTCTTGGACCCCTTGTCCTGTGGCAAGCCCATTGACTTGAAAGTCGACCAATTGTTTGACAAATTGGACGGCAAGAGCTTGGTGATTGTTGCCGCCCCAGGCGCCTTTACCCGTATGTATAAACCTTTGCAAGTACTATCTTTTTTTTTTTTTATGTCACTAAACTAACTGTCTAGCAACCTGTACTGAAAACCATATCCCCCCAATTTTGGCCAACTTGAAAAAGTTGGGAGAACGCAACGTGGGGGCCGTGATTGTCATCACATCCAACGATGCCTTTGTCAACAATGCCTGGGGTAAGTTGTTGATCAATGACGCTAAATTCGACCACAAAGACATCCCCGACTTCCCCCAGCTCTACTTTGCCTCCGACGACGACGTCAAGTTCTCGGCCGCCAGCGCTGTCGCTATCGCCGACAACAAGAGAACCGGAAGGTACGCCTTGGTCGTAGGCGGCGACAGATCCATCAAGTACGCCGGCTACGAAAAGGACACTGGCTTGTCAGTGTCGGGCATTGACAACATCTTGGACGCCAAGTTTTAAACGTATATAGTATGTATGTTTGCAAATGAATGCAATGATTTGAGCAGAAGTGTAAGTGTCACAGGGGTGGGGGTACTCAATACTCACTCCCTTGGTTAGGTTGACTCGGAAAGCGCTTGAGCCAATTCGCAAAAATCATACCAAATAATGGTAGGTAAGAGGTGGTTGCCGATACTGGGAAGTCTCCACGACATTGACCAAGCTCAGTCTGATCTATAAACTATGGTACCTTTACTAGCCCATGCACAATGATCTCATAGTAGCCACGATCGTCGACTACATCGAGTGGGCCAAGGTGTTAAAAGACTTAGGTTTGGGCCCAGGTATTGTGGCATTTTCAGTGCATTGTGGCTGATAATCCCGCCAGCCATTGACAAAGTTTTCGCCTTTGGGCCGCTTCAACTGACATGGTGTATCCTTGAGCCTGTGCATACCCACCAAAAACTAGTAATGGTTCCCCCAACCCACTATAAACTTTGTAACTCTATTTGTCGTGTCTGATATCATTCTGCAGATTCAAACCCAATCAATCTGATGGCAACGGGTTGGATCCAATTACCCTCAAACCTCAACGTTGACCCTCGCTGTCAAACTTTTTAGGACATCAAAACCTGGAAAATTGTTGGGTCTTTCAATTGGCATGTAGAAACCTTAAACAGTAAAGATGTAGGTCCTGTTGTGTTGCATGCGAAATCAGGTGTTACGTATTTGTCAAATTGATAGGGTTACGCTTGGTGCCACTGGACCCAAATCGATTATTACATACTCTTAGTTAATATTACCGATTTCGACACTCTACAACTTTTTCAACGACTTTTTATACATTAATCAGGCTAAATACTCATCAATTGACTCTTCAGTCCATCAACATACTCTGGCAGACTAACTTATAATTGACCTGATTCGTCAATGGTGATTTTAGCTTTGGTAGCACCACTGTTGGAACCGTAAGATTCAATCTTCTTGACAATGTCGAAACCATCAGTGACTTCACCGAAAACAACGTGTTTACCATCTAACCAAGCAGTTTCAACGGTGGTGATGAAAAATTGCGATCCATTGGTGTTTGGGCCTGAGTTGGCCATTGACAATAAACCGGGTTTGCTGTGCTTCTTGGAGAAGTTTTCATCAGGGAATTTTTCACCGTAGATGGATTTACCACCGGTACCATTACCTCTGGTGAAATCACCACCTTGCAACATGAATTGAGGGATAACTCTGTGGAATGAAGAACCAGAGTAACCAAATCCTTTTTCACCAGTGCACAAAGCTCTGAAATTTTCAGCAGTTTTGGGGACTACGTCGTCATATAACTTGAAGGAGATTCTACCTAATTTGTCTCCGTTAGCAGAGACGTCGAAATAAACTTGGGACATGTTGGTTAGCAAATTAAAATATTTCACCTTGTCCATGCTCAAATATTTATACGCCAGAGTCGTGCGTGGGGCGTGGAAGCCCAAAGAAGTTTACACGTTGAGAGTTCCCAGATATCATAACAGCGGGTAATGGCACCGATCTATTTATATTGGGCGTAACTGTAATTGTAATGCTCTAATAACTGGCCTAGATGGTCAGGTGGGGGATTCTCAGGAGACAGTGGTGGTGGTGTAGTGGCTGGTGTGGGGGTAGTAATTTGAAGAATCGTAGGGGGGCTGCTTGGTGGTAGTGGTGGTTCCTCCTGACTAGGTTCAACTTCGGGGTTAGCTTGTACTGTCTTTGCTGACTTGAGGAAATTGGCACTGGCTTGTAATTTTGACGTGATGAACGTTTGGTACTTCTCGAGCAACGAGCGTTTGTCGACATGCTGGCGCTTGTTTGACTCGGGTGACTGCGGCATGGGTCGCTTGGAATTATGGTTGAATAAAGTCTGTGAACTCAATGGCTCGCCGTCGCTATCGCTATCGCTAAACACAGCTGGTTTCAGACGCGAGTCTGGTTGTAATAGTCGTAGCTGGGGCTCAATGTTATCGAGGTCGGAATCCGAGTCCATTTGCGTGTTTGTGGTTGGGTGTTTGACTGAGTCGTCAACTACGGACTCAACTGCTGCTTCGGCCACTTCTTCGACCTCGTCGTCCATTTCTTCGCTTTCGTCCTCAATCGTCTCTACTACTGACTCGCATTCCTCTTGCAGCCTCCACCAGCTCAACACCTCCTCTCCCTCTGAAACAGTATATATTAGATCTTGGATCTGGTGGTAATTGTTCGTCAGAAGGAATGTGAGTAGTCCTCGCTCGTGCATCATCGATTCAACCTTGTCAAATCGCTCCAACGACTCCTCCTCTAGCTCATCTAGTCGCTGCACTAATGCATCGTCCTCGTCAGTCACGTCACTCAAGGTAATTTCTCGAGGTTGGGACTTGGTGTCTTCGATTTTCACGATTGTGGAATCAGATTTGCGAGCAGGCGCTTGCTGGAATGGCTCGGGTCGGTATGACACGTCTATCGGTTTCAGGGACCAGAGTGGATGATCCAAATTCAATTTTCTGATGGAATTGTGGATCATATCCTTGGTGATGTAGACCTCTGGAGATGCTTTGGCCATGAAATACTCAGCAAGAATGTGGTTCATTATTCTTCGAGTCAAGAGCTTAACTAGGTCATCGAGAAACGTCAAGGTTTCAAAGGTTAGCGTGGGGGTGGCTAGGGTACTTTTATTCAAAATTTGGCTCAATTGATGCGCTCGTATGGTGCTCATTATAAATCCATCCTTCCCTTGTATATCTTTATCATTATCTGTTAAATCTGAGCTGGTTACACTTTGCCAACTGGTGAGATGGCTATATTTTTTCTTGAAATTGGCAATTTGATCAAGATCAATACGTTTCTCTCGCCCAGTGATATAGTCACTCTGAATATCCTCCAATCTGATAAAATCGTTGCTCATTTCGTAAGCAGCAGGCATATCTCGATAGGTGAGGAGCTTTTTAGGATACTTCCACAACTTAATACTTTTAAATTTGCCTTTAACTGAATATGTGTACCGTTTGAGTTTACCCATAGATTTGGCAGCACTCAACTCATTCTTCAACAAGTTATAGTATGCTTGAATCTCCATCACTGATTTGGTGGGTAACTTTTCATGGATCAAAAGAATTTGGTGAATTGAGTAGTATCCTAGGTACTTGAAAAATAACTCCTTCTCAATGGACGACCAATAGGTGCCAGGAACTTCTGGTTGGTTGTGGTAATATACGTCTCCATGAGCCGTTACTTTGGATGGTGCCAAATCCAGGTATTTTGGATCACCTAATATTTGCAAAACATGACGATTATAGAAGTCAACATAATTGTAATTACCTCGAAAATCTCGTGAGATTGTAGTATCAAGCGCTAGTCCCATCGTATGGAAATCATTGGTGAATTGTTTGTATCGTGAATTGTGTTTATCTATACCAAAATTTTGATTTTATCGCGTTTAGATGAGATCAACTTCAAATGTCAGATTTCGACAACCACGCTGATTTGAATTTGTATAAACATACTTACGATACTGGAAACTGTAATACTGGCTATATTAAATTTTGCGACTGCTGATAATAACATCAATTCGATGAATCTATTTAATAGTCTAAAATATCGAAGTTTAGCAACATGCTAGTGATATCAAGTATTCGTAATGATTCGATCGTGAAGGTTAGTTAATTCCGTTGATTTCATGATTGTTGCCGACTCGAGATTCAACCTTAAGTCTCCAAACTCGAGCCATACGCGAAATCAAAAGCGTCGAATGTATCAATTGGCGATTTGTCTTAGACGGAGCCCATTGCATCATCAACCCTTGGGGTTCGAAACAACCATTTCTAGTAAGACTCGACACATACCACAATAATATTTCCATCGGCGTCGAGCAAACTGCGTCAGTTTGTTGCCAACTTAGGATCTAGATCAAAAGTGCTTGACCACAAAAGTAGTTTGATTCTAGTCGAACCCAATATACTACTGTGATCACCTGCTGACGTGAATTTACGGACCAAATCAAGTTGTGGGAAAGATCTTAGGCACAGTAATGTTTTTTAATCGTTCATATGACCTTGTCCTCATCGTTCAATTTGACACTTTCGATTGAGTTTGTGACGATTTCGATATTATCGTGGTCGGCTTCACTGACAAACTCCTCACTGGGCTCGTCCAAATCGGTGTCCACCCAGTCGTCGTCATTTTTCAATTGTAGGATTTGCGGTAAGAATGGTTTTGGTAAATCTTCGGGGTCGACTTCGTTGTCGGGGCTGCGTGTGGGCAAGTCCTCGAATATTTCTTTGTTGTCGTAATAGATCTCGACATATTCCTCTGGCACTAATCCATTTTCCCTGGTTTTTGGGTCTTCTGCCACTAGCCATCCCTGACCATGGCGATAGCTGATCCATATGATTTGGCCCGCGATTAAGGGCACCTCGTTATCGTTCTCAGGGTTGAAGTCAAACAAAGCTATGGCTTTACGGTTGATCTCATCGGGGATGACACCACTCGACTCTTCGTCACCATCATCTTCGTCATCTAGCTCCCCATCCGATTCACTGATGAGGGTGTCATGATTGTTAGTTTTTATTATGGGCAACTCGTCATCACTGTTATAGTCTGCGCCTATCACCAGTATCCCATCGTAGCTGTAGCTGTTCAAGTGGGTACCGTCATGGTTGTTCAGGTTCGAAGGATAGCCAAAATCTTTGATTTTGATATTGGGAGGGAAAAGTGGTTGTGGAGGTAATTTTTGGATGTTGGGAGTTGCAACCGTCTTCTTGTGCGACATCTGTTCAACAACTCTGCTCGATACACTATCAATTGCTGGATAGTGGGTTGTTATTAGCCCGTTACCACCTTTGAATGTTTGATTTCACTTAGTGCTACGACATTTACTCAGAGACATTTGGCTGGTATTGTGCGTGTCATACGCGACATTATCCATCGTGTGCTCACACTGAGAAAAATGGCGTGGAATCAAAGCGACACTGCCAACCAAACGGATGTTCATCCCCCTGGTTGTGAGTCTGGCCGACTTTGCAACTTACAATACTGAGTCGCATGCAATACCACCTAATTTGCGACTAACGCGTAGACTAAGAAGGCTATAAATCTAAGTTATGTACTTTGGTCCCTCCCCCTTACGGCGACACTTTACTACTTTACAACAGGTATGCAAGAGAGGCTCAAATACTAGGAACGATTGTAGCCACTGAGTATAGCCACGAGTATACGAGCTATACGATAATAATCAATTGGATAATGTCGCTGAATTACATTGCAGTTCATTGAAATATTGAAGTCAGCGCTGGAATAATCGATTGTCAACCCAAATGCACTCAAAGTCGGAGGGAAGGCCTAGAGTGATGCTAAATACCAATTGTAGTTCAGTGACTATTTATATTTCACTTGGTTTATCCGTTTGACTCACTTCGCTGGTCTGTACAAAGCTTGCCAAGAAGAGCATCAGATCAACCTCTTTACAATAGGCTACCAAGAATAAGACCTTTGCTTTACTTATATCTGGATGGTGTCTTTGGATGTTGTCATATTTCTCGACAATGTCACGCGAGCGTCGCATAGACATTTTTCAATCTGATTGAGGTTTAACAACCAGGGAAGCACGATGGATCCAGCTGAAGAACAATTGCAGGAGATAGAGGTGCTAGAATCGATCTACCCCGATGAGCTTACCAAGAATTCCAATACAAACTTTGAAATAAAAATTAATTTGGACACCCAGAGCGACAGAAACCATGCATTAGTATTGTCCGTCAAATACCCCGAGACCTACCCCGAAGTGATACCCGAACTCTCGATAGATAGTGTGCCCGAAGAAGTGGATTTGGATGCTGCGTATAATTCTGATGACGATGAGCAAACAATTGCCACCAAGAAAGGGTTAAATTTGTCGGAAACCATTGAATTTAATCGTGACGATTTAAAACTATTATTAAACAAGTTGATTAACGAAGCAAACCAACAAATCGGGATACCCATGGTATTTGCCTTGATCACCCAGTTGAAGGACGATGCCGAGCAATTGTTCGTCGAGAACTTGCAACAACGAGAGAAAGAGTACAACAAAGCACGAGAAGAGCAAGAACGTAAAGACCAGTTGAAGTTCCAGGGGACTCCTGTGACCAAGGAGTCGTTCGCCAAGTGGAGAGCGGCATTCCGTCAGGAAATGAAGATTGACGATCTTCTCAAAATCAGATTCGACAAAATGCATAACGGGAAATTGTCAGGAAGAGAAATCTTTGAACAAGGCCTCGCGGGTGAAGAAGACGACGACGTGGAGAAACACTTGGTTGACACCACGAAGGATTTGGCTATATAGTAAATGGAGATTCGCATTATCGATCTAAAAGTCAATAAAAACAAACAGAAACTAAACTAACCAATTGTATGATAGTAGCGTTTGCACCAACATATACCTTGTTTAGGTCACATTGTAGGTTCCATTGCCATAGTGTTCGTCGTGGATAAGTCCAGCTTGAGAATGTCGCACATCGTTCTAACAATATGTCGTTCAGATAAACAAATAATTTGTAAAGTAGCCTTTAGTTCACTTTATCAGCGGTCATATTCCAAGATTTGCTGTGTACCAAACACCCAGTGTTTGTTTCCTACTGAGGACAATCAATTCTTTTTAGTGTCGGGAGTTGATACGACCAAAACCAATACGAGCTGATCCACAAAGACCACTGTCAGTTCAGATCAGAGACATACACATCTAGTGGATGTCGTACTATATACAATTGGTGGTATGATTGACGTGTAATCAAGAACAGGAGTGAAAATATCCCACATTGTGAGTTTTGGTGGTGGTCACAGAAAACAATTCAGCACCGTGTTCACTACATGTTGAGAGAATGATCGGGTGCGTCTTAGATGTGCAAACAGTATAAATACAAACAGTTTGGCGTCTTGAAGTGGTGATGAACATCTTTGATTTGAATTGAAACAGTCAATTAGTGTGTCATTAAGACCTAAGACTTACATATGTTCACAATCATTATCATTGAGTTATTTGCTATCCATTGCTTGTTCACTTTGCTCTTGTTTTCTGTCGATGTCTCAAAGCCAATACTCGTGCTGACTGCTTTGTTGATTGTGAAAAAAACTGCCAAGTTGAAGATTGTTGTTAAAGCAACTAATGGGAAAAAGTCGTTTGTTTCAAGGCTCGCTTTTGATGATTTTCCTCTCGAGGTGTGGTATAGCGTCGTTGCCAACTTAGACACGTTTTCGCTCATTGCTTTTGCAGAAGCCACAAGCTTCAACAATGGCTAACCCAAAAACCGATTTTGCTCAAGAGTATTGCAGATTACAAAAAGATAGATTGGGCCCCCATGAATCATTACATCCTTGATTTCGAAAAGTGGCCAAGTTGTTCAAATTGGACCTTGATATCAATTTGCGTGAATCTTGTCGACTGTTCGACAACTATGAAGATAGAATAAGATTTATCACTTGTGTGCTTTCAAAATAGAGTAACCTCCCGGAGTTGTTGGCACTGAAAGTCGTAGATCTAAAAGTTGGTTTGACAAGCGTTGACTCAAACACATTTTCAAAATTTACGAATATACGAAAGGTATACGTAGAATACTATCAAGAGATCAAGAGTGCTAGTTGGATCCGAGTGGAACATGCAGCAGTAGAAGTTGTCTTCCAAAGCCTAACCTGCTTGAAGGAACTAACCACATTCGAGAAACATAATATTGGTGACCTTGCCCTCGACTTTAACTACACTGTCACTATATGGAAACCTTAGACGGATACAACCCAATTGCAATTTGAAAAGAACTAACTTTTTGTTGAAAGATATGGAATCCGATGCAAACGCTAATATTGACTTTTTATTGTCAATGTGCAAAAGATCTCTTCAAAAGATTACGATCCCTGATGTATATTACGAGGTCTTGTTGGCCCACACTTTGTCAGAGTTACAAGAGTTGCACGTCACATGTCATAATCACATTGCACCAGAAGTTCCTGATGAAAGCTTTGGCATATATCAGCGCCCCCAAAGTAATATTTGAATCGGCAAGAGGATCTATTATAAATCCTAGGATCGAAGATTTGGAGATTGAATCTTGGGAAATAGGTCTTCATCGACCAATACACTTCAATGGATCACGTTTGAAGATTTTGTGGCTCGAAAAGAATTACTTGATGAAGTGTGCGTCTTGAATGTCGCTCGTTTATTTGTCAAGAATGTAGAAGAGCTCATATTAGATTGTTATGCGACTAGACTACCCGATCTTTCTTGCGATATTAGATCGATTACTACGATTGAATTCCAAGACTCCCATCTAAATTTTGACAGATTTATGAATTTGACCAATTACATATAGGTGGTAAATTGAGACATGTTGTCAATCCACCGAATCTACAAACTCTTCATGTCTTTGGGAAAAATAATAGAGAAATGGTCATAAATAATAACCTTCTCGAATTAACCATCGAATGCAAGAAATTGAGGATCCAAGATATCGCTACGATCGACTCGAATAGTTCTCCGAGATTGTTGACCAAACTTCAAACATATGTGAAAACCCTAGAGGAGTTCCAATATTTTGAGTATCCCAACAGATTGGAAATCTTAATGTTGTATTCAAAGAAAAGGATTGATACATAACGTTCGAACATGATTCGGAGTTGCGACTGATTGGAATGAAACCAGACTCAATGAGTAATAACTTGGTGGTGCCGGCGAATGCGAGAATTATCACTAAATACTAGTGAAGTATCGTGGTGATTTTTGGTGATTGATTCAACGAAGAGCAGGCATGAAAGTGAATAGTTTGTAGGATTCACAAATCGATCGCAACTCCAAACAGAATGACGACCTAATTAAGTGACTTATATCTCGAAAGAGAGGCACTACATATTCTATAAGTAATAACGTTTATTAAATGCGATTCTATATACGATATCAATGACCTAATTCGCTGACCCATTGCCAAACCTTTATAATCTCGCCATGGTCCTCGATAATTTTCGATTGTACATTGGTATTATGTTCAACCTTGCTGACGACTTTGTTCCAAAGATCTACACGACGATTCAAGTTATTTTCATTTGCTAAGATCAAATCTCGCAATTGAGTCGATCCAATGTATGGTAACTTGGTATTACCTTGTGTATACAATTTGTATTGATATTGCAACTTGCTGATCACTTCTTCATATATGATATTGACCCTTAGCAATTCAACCTTGTATTGCTTGTATTTGTATTGAGTCACTTTGAAAATGGTGATCAACAAGAAAAGTACCATCAAATTCGATTTGTATTGGATCAAAGACCCAATAATGCTATTTCTCAATTGGCAAGTCAAACTAATGTTGGATAAGGACGTTGATCGAAGAATTTTGTTTTCTTCATCAATGGTTGTCTTTTCTTTGTAGTCAACACTAGTCCCATTTGTCGAGGATAATACATTTGTATATCCGACCTAAAACTGTTAGTAGAAGCTTTGAGAAAAATTTAAAACAATGAGAAACACAACAAATATTGAAGAATCAAGCTTTGACTATTCAAGATGAGTATACTAATACGATGTATTAGTATACTTGTAATGTTTCGTAACAATTAACGTGCCTTACAATTATGTCGGGTTCTTTCTCTAGTTCGATCACTGAACGTCCCCACAACTCTTCAAATTCCTGTGTTGTGATATACGGTGCTTTCATCGATAATAACAAATCATGTAAATCACTCAACTTAACTCCTGCCTCCTCTATATTTTCAGATTTGCCGCAACTTTTTCGTGCATTTTTCGTCCTCAACAAGTCGAGAGCAACTTCAATCATGATTTCCAATTTCTCTGCCTTCTTGGTGTCTGGTATGCACTTTTTCTTGGTAGGGAACATAAACGTATTCCATGGTTTAGATTCCACGAAATCCTCAAAACATCCCAATTCTAGATTCGGGAAACATCTGGCATGGTTCGGACATGGAATGCAGCTTGGCTTGAAGTTATTGTCCAAATAATTTCCAAACTTTTCTATCAAATGATTTTCGGTATTAGGAAAGGTGGTTGTATTAATTTCTTGGCCACAATACCCGATGAGGTATGTTTGTTGGTGATACCAATACCCAAATAAGCCAAGGGAAACCAAAAATAACCAAGTGACAAAAGTGAAAAGAAGGGGAATAATTTTGACATTCACTTTCAACTTACGAATAACTTGTTTCGATTCTTGTTCTATCGATTTCTCCAAATTAACAATTTTATTTTCGATGTCACTGGTGATACCACTTAACTTTGAAGGCTCTTGTGCGTCCTCGTCATCAGATGATATGTTTGCGTCAGTGATTTGTTGCAACCGTGGTTTCGGGGTTAGTTTGGGTAAATTGGAAGGTGTTGATTTAGATGAAGATCTTGGAGTACTCATTCTTGAGGCTTTCGCTGATGATCTTGCCGATTTCGGGGTATTAATAGCGGCACGCTTTCTAGGAGTTGGATTATAGCCTTCAACAGAGATACCTAATTGCGATGCCAAATCAAGATCCAAACCGTTAGAGGGACCACTTTTTTGATTGATTCGGGTGAGTTCTCTATCAAAAGCTGCAGCCTCTTCTTCAACTGAACCAGGTGTTGGTAATTCCTCATCTTCTTTTTCCACAATTACTTGTGGTTTTTTTGGTGTGACCTTTGCTCTGGGTGACGATTTGGCGACACTTGTTTGCGATTTGAAATCATCATTGGACAAGTTGACAGAGTTTGATGGAGTTCCCACCGTGAGTTTTGTGCTAGGTGATGATTTGATTGGTGGTGGTTGGGTGATTTTTGGTGAGTCCTTGGTGGTGACTTTTGGCGTCGATTTCTCTTGTTTTGGAGTGGGGACTTTGGGAGTTTTCACCTTAATTTCACTCGTACTCACTTTGGGCGTGGTGGCAACTTTATCAACTTTGTCAGCTTTCCAAACTTTTGGCGACACTTTAACTTTTGGAGTGTCAGTTGAGTCAAGCTTGGTGGCTGGAGAGGAAATCTTGAGTTTTGGAGTAGTGTCCACTGGTAAAGTCATTCTGTTGTCGGTAGTTTCCAAATCCTCAGCTGGGGATTTACTCCTTCTTGACTTTTTCACTCTGAACGGGGTTTTCTGAGGACTCAAAACCTCAATTTCGTCGCTGTCACTATCAAAAATCGATTTTCTAGCGGGTGATTTCAACCGTTTCACCTTGTCTTGGTCCTGTTCTGATTTCCGTTTCCGGGACTTTGATTCTTTAGTTTGGAAAAGGTTTTCATTGGTGAATGGCGATGCTTCGGCGGAGATGTCCAGAAACGTTTTGCTGGGAGTTGATTTATGATGCAAGATATCTTGGGAATGCGAAACATCGAGCAAAGTTGTACTGCTCACAGTTCGTTTAGGCTTTGTATCCTTCTCCTTCGTGTGTTTTTCCTTTTTGGCGTCTATAGAGACATTGGCATCATTTTCGTGGTGTTTCTTGCTCTTGTGCTTGGGTTTGTCATTGTCCTCGTCTTCGTGCTTCAACTTTTTGTCTCGTTTTTTCTTATCCTTCTTGAGTTTCTTGTCGTGTTTTTCGTGGTCGCTCAACACCTTGTCGAGCGACTGGTTCATGATTTGCTCGTACTCGTCCACGCTAATCTTCTTTGTCTTTGACTTTGCTGAATCAGGGTTGGTTTGCTTCACTTGCTCGTCCAATTTGTTTGGTTCGGGCGATTTGTTGCCCTTGACAAACCCATGATTGTTGCCATGATTGATCTTATAGTTGTACTCGTTCCAGAGGCTCGATTGCCTTTGGGCAATGTTTTGTTCGAACAACGACAACAACTCTGATTTTTTGGCGTTGGAGGCAAACTCAATGTTGTGTTCGTTCAAGATACCGCGTAGCTGGGCCACCTTCAACAGCTTGGGATCGAAATCTAAATGTTAGTCAATAGGGCCAACAATAGCCATGTTACACAACTTGTACATACCCTTTTCCAAGTACTGTTTATCATCCATGATGATAATGCTGCTTAAATCGCCAAAGGTTGTGTTGATGATGTTTTGATTTTGCCAAACCGCAAAAAACCCACCTCACGTGAATATATCAAATTGTAGCAAAAGTTGGCCTGGCCGTGGGGTAAAAGCTAAGTAAAACAATGGTAATGGTACCAGAACAATCACAGTTCAAAGGTCATTCAATAGTTGCCCCCCATTTGCCTCTCAACAATTTTTTTTTTTGATTCTCACTAACCCAACAATGAATAGACCCTGTAATAGTAGAATTATCAAGTTGATTTCGAAACAACTTAGTGGATGGGAGATGTAGGAGGTACTAAACGACTCTACTCTTCGAGTGTTGAGTCTTCTCATGACATGGGTCATAGCAGGTATAACTACTACTTCATTCACCAAAACATAGCGCTCTAGCGCACTTACAATGGTAAGTAGACACAGTGGTACTTGTAAACATAATGTATATAACCGTAACCTACACAAACTCTAACGTTTACTGGGTTGGCTCAAAAAGTGTCTGGGTTTCGGTGACAGAAAGTTAATTTAGTATTAACCCATCATACTTTTTTATGGATAATTAGTATCGATTGATAATAAGTGGTGATAACGGTTACGTGTACTCATTGATTATCCGTAACCGGTATGAGTGGTCCAGAACCATCGGAGCAACTCCGAATGGTTGCCAAAGCTTAAACGATTGTTCTGTGCATTGTGTCACCATCACCCCCACGTTTTGCATTGTGTGGTGATGCTGGTGGGTGGTTGGTTAGGTGTGTTGGTGGTAGTGGTAGTGGTAATGGTAGTGCGATGTGGCGGTGGTGTGTGGCTCTGAATTGTGCGGCTCGCGCTATTTTGGTTGTCCCACGTTGTTCCACCACGTGGATTTCAATGACATTAAAACCTCACGGTATAAATTTTATGTCGCTGCTTCAGTCATGGATTCAATATGAGTTTGTTAACCACAACTATATCTCCTAACATCATCAACCAGGATGAAATATTCAACAAAATATCCCCCAAGATAAAGGACATCTCTTTCAGCAAACCCGATGGGTTTGTCAGCAAATACATCAAAAACAACCACATCAAGACCAACCTCGATAACCACCGCTTCATACAGGTAGACAGCGACATAAGCAAATACTTGCTCAACAACACCCACCATGTCGATATCCTACCTCCGAACAACCCCCGAGAACGCAACATCAACTTAAACGTGAAATATGAACCCAAACTCGAAATCAAAAGCATCCCCGTCGAAACCTGCGACGACTTGATTGTCAACAAAACCCTACCGGCAGACTACATGGACTGCGTGCTTTCCGACTTGATCAACTTGACCCTGCGCATGCTCCTCCTGCTCATAAACCTCAATGACAAATCAGTGCCCAAGGCCATCTCCAACCCCAAACCAAACCACAACTCCCATTTGCTCACCCGTTATCACTCACGACTGCCCCCGCAAATATCAATCAACTCCTACTTGGCCCGGCTCTGCAAATTCAACAACTTCAATGGTGCCACCTTATTGACAACAATCTACTACATTGACCTCTTGTCATACCACTACAAACCCTACTTCACCCTAAACTCATGGACCATCCACCGGTTCCTCTTGGTGGCATCGATGATTAGCCAAAAATCAATGGAGGATTTCTTCTTCACCAACGACCACTACGCCAAAGTAGGTGGGGTCAATATCGACGAGTTGAACTGCTTGGAATTGGACTTCCTATACCGCGTCAACTGGAAGTGCATCCCCGTTCGCAACATCAACGAAAAAGTCTCGAGCATCAAGTTCTCCAACCAAGTGTTGTTGTTGTACTACAAAAACTTGGTGGGGTTGATGGGCGGGGTGTTGGAATTGGGAGATAACATTGCCTATAGACTAGAAGCAAAAGTCGAGGAAGGAAACAACCGCGGAATTTGCCACGATGGCGATAGTGGACTTGCGAATGATGAAATTGTTGACGTGAATGAGAATGTGTCTGTGAATAATGCGGAGGAGCAGAAGACAGGAAATGGGACTGGAAGTGTAACACACCGAGACCACAACGGCATAAACGGACATGATCAAAAGGGCACCGACAGCACGTACTTGTCGACAAAAGATAATGGGAGCATCACATTAGACCAGCAAGCACATCTCGATAATGAGCACGACATTGAGCTGGACCAAGATGATGACGATGATGACGAAGATGAAGATGTTGATGATGATGAAGATGAAGATGTGCATAGCTTAGAAGACGAGCAGGTTATTAAGAGCAATGGTGCTTACATTCACGATCCTAAAACCCACAACGATTGTGATTCGCAATCTACTCACTCAACCACTAATGGTATATCATGTCGCGAAAGCGACGATATTGCTAAAGCCAAACGGCATCCAGATGTGCATGACACAGTTCTGGACGCTAAAATCATCGATGGGCACCTCAACAGTAATATAGACGAGCCTAGTAATTTCAATGGATACGACATTGAGAATGGAAGCTCACCACATTTAAAACGTCATTACAGCCAATTTGATTGAATCAATAAAATGGCTGCGGCCACTAAGAATAAGCCAAGCCAAGCTGAAGGGAAGTCAGGATTTACAACGAAGACTTACTGAACATGGATTGGTGGATTTGAATTAGAATCAGCCGAACTTCACAGCACTCAATGATCGATTAGATATGTGCAAATGTGTCGTTTCAGTTCACAACCACAATCCCATACTAGTTACGCGTGTTTACATCCCTTTCACCAGGTTACAAGTAAACCACGTTTACAATTTAATTAGAATACCCCACTCGATCATCAACATATAACAATACTAGGTCAATAAATTTTGGAGGGATCTCGGAATATTAGGATAGTTTAGTTGATTTTACTTATTTATGCATAAAAGGAAGGTTAAATATGGTAACTAATTAACTGAGGGAGATATACTCACTTCAGTTATGTTACATTGTATCTACATTATGACACTCTTAAAACATATCTTAAAAAAAAAGAAATACCTATAAAAAGGTGGTATTCTTGAAGAACTATACAAATTCATAATATCATAACAACATAAAGGGAAACGTCAAAATAAGATAAACATCTTATTGTGCTATTCAACTTCAAGTAGTAAATATTGATAATAATAATGAAACAGTGTAATTCGAATAATGATGATAATCTTGGGATAATGCAAGACAAAAATGTTTGAATTAGTTATTAAATGCAACCCAGCAAGAACCTCTATCTATGTGATTCTTGGGTTCAATTTGATCTACCATTGGGTTTGATTAAATCAAACGAACAATACAAATTTTTGTCAACACTCATGACTGCGCCAAAGTTGTCAAATTCACCACAATAGTTGGGAGCTGAGAAGATAGTTACCAATTTTCTCTTATTGAAAAACTCATAACCGTCTTCAACAACCATATGACCTCTAACGATCAAGTCTAATTTGAACTTGTTGCAAAAATAATCAACATGTTTTCTACCAAAACAGTAAGACACACCTCGATCATTTTTGGGCCAGTTGGTGACTGAAAAGTTCTTGATTGAGGAGTCGGGGTCCGACCATAACAAGTCTGCCAATAGACCTTTATCAGGAATATCTGTAGGACGTTTGATTTGCTCAATCTGTTTCAAATCATGTAAATCTGGCGACAATCCACCATGAATACACAATATTTTGTTATTGATTGTAGCACCTATTGGTAAGGTGTTGAAAACGTCCACAAAGTTTTTCCATAGTTTATGAGGATTACCGATTGAGGATAATCTTCTTTTGCATTCATCATAAAACCCGTAGATCTTGGTTATATTAGCAGATTCGTGATTACCTCTCAACATGAAAAAGTTTTCAGGGTATTTGATTTTGTAGCACAACAATAATAAAATTGTCTCTAACGACTTATAACCACGATCAATGTAATCTCCTAAGAACAAGTAGTTTGTGTATGGAGGGTAGCCACATGAATTGAAGATTCTGATCAAATCGTGAAACTGACCATGAATATCCCCTACTA
This sequence comes from Suzukiozyma glaebosa, assembly GCA_030564305.1. NCBI lineage: Eukaryota > Fungi > Ascomycota > Pichiomycetes > Serinales > Debaryomycetaceae > Suzukiozyma > Suzukiozyma glaebosa. The sequence continues at coordinate 430,469 of JAJLUT010000001.1, forward strand.
TTTTCACTGAAGGTGACAAGTTCAATAAAGTGGGTTGTTCCAAGAAAATTTGTCTGGATTTCCCCACAATATACTTCAAGTCTGAATAAGTCAAAGGAAGTTTATCCTTACCTCTTCTCATTTGTGACTGCGAAGGAGGTTTCTTGGTTCCAATATCGATCAATTTGGCGATAATCAAGTCAATATCAATGTCAATCTTTTTGTTTGCTGGTATCAATGGTGGAGACGAGGAGAGACTTGATTCCGAACTGGATACTTTGACTATTTTCGTCTTTTCCATAAACTTCCGAGGTTCGGGAGTCGATTCACTTGATCTCTCCGCGATTGAGTCCATCTTGGAATCATCACTCACTTGCTCCTTGTACAAGAATTTTGTTCCTGGGGAGTTACCAAACAGGCTACAGCTGGAGTTTTCGTCTTGTACGGATGTCGAGATGGGGCTCGACGACGAATCAGTGTCAACGCTTGACGAGTAATTATTGGCATTGTTTCTCAATAACTGGGCCATAGACGCGCCGATTTCCAAGTCCAAATTCAAGTCTTTCTTCTTGTGTTTATCCTTTTTATCATCAATGTAAGAATTCTGTTTCTTTCTTATATTATTAGTATTACTAGTTATAGCAATAGCACCGATCGAATTACGATGAGATAGCGCGGGCGCCGACTCATCGGAATCTACTTCACCACCACTTGTGGTGGTGGTAACACTTGAAGAATTTGATGATGTTTTCGGTAGGGGTTCATTTTTTGAAGGGCTATTTCCCATAGTTTTTCAATCAAACTTTGTAATTAAGTCTCTAAGTAGCTTCCACAACAAACACCTATTATCAATAACACCGTCCAACACTTGTTCTAAAAGAAGCTTGTTTCTTTTTTAAATTTGTTTGCTTACAATTCAATTTTCCAGGCAATGACAAAGATCGTGAGATTGTATCGTCAAGTTCGTATCGGTTTATCAAAGGACTTTTGCCTGAACTATGGGTCTCGGGTATTGTAGTGTGACTCTTAACTGTTGACACTGCCACCAATTTCCGATGCTTTCTTCTACACCTGTGGCCGTTGCCCACGTTGTTGGTGACAATGACGATATGAAACTGTGGTAGACTTCCTAATGTGGAAGTATGTGGTGATGGCTGTGGCAAAACTTTTGTAGACTTCCTAATTGGGAGTAAAGTAACTTTGACACATGTATAGACTGTTGACTTCCCAAAACAGAAGTACGTTGCTTTATAGACTGGTAATAGTTAAACCCGAGACATCAAATGTGGAGGCGATACAAGATCGAATAATATGCTTTCTACGTTCAGAAGAGTAATGTCGACAAAGATAAGGTCTGCTGGGTGTTTGATTATTGGAGACGAGGTTCTCAATGGCAAGATTCAAGATACAAACTCGTTTGAATTTGCTAAATACTGTTTCAACCAATTGAAGATTCCATTGAAGAAGGTGATAGTTTGCAGTGATGATAAACAAGATATAATAGACTCGTTGGACATTTTGAATAAGCAAGTGGACTTTATTGTCACTTCCGGAGGGTTGGGCTCGACCCACGATGATGTTTCGTACGAAGCGATCGCGTCGTACTATAATGTCAATTATAAACTAGACCAAGAGGTGGTCGATCGAATGAAAAGATTGAGATCGGAATATATCAACCGTCTTTCTCCCGACCAGCTTGCCTCATTCTACAAAATGGCTACATTACCTTGTCCCTCGGAAACTGTTAAAGTCGATAAGATCTTTATCGACGATTCGTTATGGTTCCCCATAGTTGCTATAAATCACAAGGTTTTTGTACTACCAGGAATACCTCAGTTGTTTGTGACTCTCATCAATGCCATGGTTCCCATCTTGGCGCCTCGAGTCCAGAATCAATCGTTTCAAAGGTTATACGTCAAAACCACGTCGGGCGAGTCCGAATTTGCCAAATTCTTACTGGACTTGCAAGACCAAGTGGATGCAAAATATGGCGCTGACTCCATCAAGCTTGGTAGTTACCCACACATTGTCTGGAAAGTTAATACTATTTCGATCATCATCAACGTTCCCAATTTCTCCGAAACTGAAAAAGCCAAACTTGTCCAAGCAATTATAGACGGGGTAGGTGGCAAAGCAGTGGAGATAGACAGCGCGGAAGAAGACAAATTGACCAATGAAGACCCCCCACAAAAAAAATTGACCGATCGATTATAAGAATACAATTCTGATTCGGCTAAATATGTACATTGATTAATTTACAGAGTACGAGAGTAGCAATACACGGTCATGTCGAGTAATAACGCTAGGCTAGATTTTGTTGTGTTGTTCATTGTCATGATACATATGCTGTAACATTCCCGCTGAATTCGAGAAGTTTATGATGTTCTCTCGATGAATGTCTGCACAGCTTATCAGAGTTACAATCTTGCGTTGTGTCTATTCTTACAATAGTAAATAATTACATAAACTATAATCTATCACCTTTAGATCAAGTGGCTCAATTCAACTTCTCGCTTATCAATTTGGTCAATTCTTCAATAGCTTTCTTGATTCCAGATGGTTTATCACCCATACCTTGTACGATATTACCTTTACCTCCAGCTTTTCCACCAACATTGTCGGAAACTACTTTTGCTAAAGCAATCGAATCAATCCCGTTTGATATAGCTTCATCTGAAATGTAACAACCATGAGCCACGGAGTCTTCGACACCCGTAATTAAATAAATTGATTTAGTTTTGTCTTGCTTTTTGATAACATTGAATGCTTCAGTGATGGCCTTTGCATTGGCGTTGATTGGAACATGGCCAACAAAATAGGATTTGCCGTCTTTGTCATTCAACCACTCATTCACAACTTCCAAAGTTTTCTTGGTTTCTTCTTTTTGCTTCACTTTCATTTCGTCTTTGATGGATTTGTCCAATTTAGTGTGTTTCTCATTCAATTTTTGTTTCTCTAAAACTGAAATTGATAACTTCTTCAACTTGAAGCCCAATTCTTTTGACCTTTGCACCTTGACGGGTCCGAACGGCAATTTAATGGCAGCCTCCAATTCTTCGTTGAATTCACTAGCGACACGTTGCACTTCACGAGCTTCGTTACCCGTCACAGCAACGATTCTTCTGATACCTTTGGCAATACCAGATTCCTCGATAATGATCAAATCTTTGATTTCACCAGTCTTATTCACATGAGTTCCCCCACAGAATTCTATAGAAGTCTTATGCCATTGTGAGTTTGTTGGATCGGCAATCAAATCTTCAATTGGGACGCCAACAGAGACAACTCTTACTGGGTCTGGATATACTTCACCAAAGACAGCTCTTAAGCCGTTAATTTCTTTAGCAATTGCCAAACTAACATCTTTAGCGTATACTTGCCTGTTGTCTTTGATGTATTGATTCGAAAGCTCTTCTACTGTAGATAACTCTTTTGGTGTTAAAGCTTGCTTGTTTGAGAAATCGAATCTTAATTTTTCAGGTGCAACAAGAGACCCTTTCTGATCAACACCGTCACCCAAGACTTCCCTCAATGCGAAATTCAACACATGGGTACCAGTGTGGTTGTTTCTGATTGGCCATCTTCTAGTTTCATCGTAGGTTGCAATAACATCATCATTTAACGATAACTTTCCATCACTCAAATTACCGGTGTGTAACACGTATCCACCATAAACTTGAACGTTGTCAACAGTGAAATCAGCCTTACCATCAATCACAATGGTACCAGTATCAAATTCTTGTCCACCTTGCTCAGCATAAAATGGAGTTTTGTCAAGCAAAATACCATACTCTTTAGTCACATCATCAATTGAGTCAACAAATGTTTTACCATCGTAAATAGCAACAATCTTTGCTTTTACATTCTCTCTTCCAAATTTACTTGAATCGTCAGACTTGGGCACGGCGTCATTATTGTCTAACTCTGATAAAGCGTGTACATCCAATTTGACCAAGTCAGCAGCATTTTTGCTGCCAGCACCTTTGGATGCCTGTCTAGATTCTTCTTTGGCAATTTCGAAAGCAGCTTCATCAATCTTCAATCCCGCTTCTTGTGCCATTAATCTGGTCAAATCGACAGGGAACCCATAAGTATCATACAATCTCCAAACATCTTTACCAGCTAGCGTTTGCTCGGGAGTTTTAGACGCAACGATCGAATACTGAGTAAATAATTTCTCACCTCTATCTAAAGTCTTGGAGAATGATAACTCTTCCTCATTCAAAATCTCCTTCAAATCGTTAGCACCTTTGGCGATTTCTGGGAAAATATCCTTATTCTGCTCAATGACAACATCGACTAATTGTGAGAAGAATGAACCAATTTGGCAATCCATGTACTTACGAACATAACGGGCACCTCTTCTCAAGATTCTTCTCAACACGTAACCTCTACCTTCATTGTTTGGTACACCACCATCGGTGATTGCAAAAGTCAAAGTTCTTACGTGATCGGCAATCACTCTATAGGCAGTGTCGATTCCATCCCTATCGTCCTTACCGAATTTGCCCGAGTATGGTCTGACACCAGCAATCTCTCTAATTTTATCAAAGATTGGCGAGAAGACATCGGTGTCATAATTTGAAGACACATCTTGCAATATTGAGACCAATCTTTCAAACCCCATACCAGTGTCAATGTGTTTAGCTGGTAATGATCTCAACGATGAATCTGGTTCACGATTGTATTGCATGAAGACCAAGTTCCAAATCTCCAACACATCGGGATCGTCCATGTTGACCAAATGGGCGGCATTTCTGCCACCACCAATTCTATCGTAATGAATTTCCGAACAAGGACCACAGGGCCCTTGTTCACCCATTTCCCAAAAATTGTCTTTGGCGTCCCCAGGTAAAATGTGATCCTCGGCAACCCCCAAATCTAACCATAATTGCTTGGCTTCCAAGTCTGGTTCCAATCCTTGTTTGGCATCGCCTTCAAAGTAGGTGACGTATAATCTATCCTTGTCTAAACCATAAACTTCAGTCAATAAAGACCAAGCCCATTCTGTAGCTTCTTTCTTAAAGTAATCGCCAAACGACCAGTTACCCAACATTTCAAAGAAGGTGTGATGATACGAGTCTTGACCAACATCTTCTAAATCGTTATGTTTACCTCCAGCTCTGATACACTTTTGCGAATTGGCAGCTCTCTTCAACGAGGCAAAATCGGAAGTTGGATCGACAGTTCCTAAGAAAATAGGCTTGTATTGGTTCATTCCAGCATTGGCAAACAATAATGTGGGATCATTGTGTGGCACCACCGATGAGGATTTGACGTAGGTGTGTTGTTTCCCAGCAAAAAAACTCAAAAACGTATCCCTAACTTTAGTAGCATTCCATTCTTTAGTAGACGTAGACATTATTCTTTGATGAACAACTAGTCTCTTTAGCATACAACAATTTCTTCCCACCAGGCTTGTTAGTTTGAAAATTTCCAGCTGGTGCGGGTCGTGTTTTTGTGTTTGCACAGCTTTATGATAAGAAAGTAAAAACGACACTACCGAGATAACAGAAGCTAATATATATTCTACAAAGTATGAAAACAACAAACACACAAACAAACAAAACAAGCAAGACTAATGTCAAATACAAAACAAAAAAAACAAATTGGACAAAAAACTGACATAAAAACGTCAAAAACAACAACGTACAATCCCATTATGTTGCAAAAATTAAACTTATTGGCCAACACCATCAACTTTAGCTACTGTCTCTTTTACTTTTTAGCGTCCCATCATATTGTTTCTGAGACTGTGGGCGTGGTCGTGAGCTTGCACGCTAGGGTCGACATTGGGGTCGATATTGGGATCGACCGCTTGCTGGCCAGTGGCGGGGGTGGCTTCAATTGCGGCAATCACAGCTGCATCTTGCACCGAATGGTGGTGCTGTTCTTCATGCTGCAAGTGCGGGTTCAACTGCTGTTGGGTCAACACATGATGTGCGTGTTGGGCAATGTGGTTCAAGGAATCGTTTTGGTTATTGTAGCCATTGTTGCCCATGGGTATCCCTCGATGTAACGGTTTCTCCACCAAGGTTCTCGAGGTCTTGCCGCGTTTCTTCTTCCCATTCAAAGGTTCAGCCGGGTGGTTGTGGTTGGGGAAAATCATGCGCAAGATCCACATTTCGTTCGACATGGAGTTAGGGTCGTCCAATTGCGATGAGTACTGGCCCAATTTGTCGTCCAAGTTCCTGTCCAATCCTGTAGGGTCGGGCGATTGTTTCTTGATTTTTTTCTTATCCTTCTCTGGTGGGTACAAATTAGCTACCAATCTGTAGCCACACTTACTGCGCTTGGTGTAGGCTACTCTCTGTCTCTTTGAATGGTCCTTGACTGTGGTTCTGAAACTGCCCGATCTTTCGCACTGGAAGTAGACCGCTTTGGGTTTGGACGAGTTGATGACAATCTTGCATCTTTCCTCGGTCGAAAGATGGAACTTGACGAACTTGATCAAGTCGGCCTTGGAAGAGAATGTCTTGATAATTTCGTTTTCAATGTATCTCGATTGTAATTCTCCTTCGAAATCGTCTGACATTTGCGATTGCTGATGCAATTGCTGCTGCAATTGCTGTAAGTGATGTTGGTGTTGCTGCTGTTGTTGTTGTTGTTGTTGCTGTTGCTGTTGCTGCTGTTGTTGTTGTTGGTGGTGTTGGTATTGTAGTTGTTGTTGGTGCAACTCTTGTTGTTGTAATTGTTGTTGTAATCGTTGTCTCTCTGCCCGGTGTTGCAACTCCGCAGCAGCAGTCACAGCTGCCACTGAATATCCTTGGTGCTGTTGGTGGAATTGGTTCGCTTCGTCGTTGTGACCGTATCCTCCTGCACTCACGGCTGCAACAGCAGTGGCAGCAGCTACTTCAGCATCGTATTCTGGACGGTTGCCACTGCCCTCATGGCTGTCCCCAACATAATGCCCTGAGGCGTTGACAGTGGATCTTTCGCTCGATGTCGATGGGCCCAGCATAGTACGAGTCGTTCGTGGTATTCAAGTGTTTAATGCTATAGTGGTAGTTGTGAATATAAACAACTTTCCTGCACATTCAAATTAAATCCTGTTTATTGTTTGTGGTCTTGGAATTTTTTTTGTTGCTTCATTGGAAAAAGGCGCGACATTTTCAAAATACAGGACACGACATGCGACACAAGAGACATTGGACCCGATAAAGCAAACGACAGGTAACAGATACAAGTATACGTTTGGTTATAGTATTATGAGTATAGTTATGGAGCCACTGGTGGTGGATGAGTTGGCAGGACAGATACAGGATACGTTTGCTGAGAATGAGTTCCATTGGTTGACTGATAATATCATTAATCCTGAGCTTCCCCAGATTATTGAGACGTTGGAAATGGTGAAGAATTTGTTGTTGTACAACACCCCAGAGCATCCAGATAGTTCAAAGTTGTCGGAGAAGGGACCGGCAATCAAGTTGCCGGTATCCACGTCTAAACTGGAGGTATTAAAGGGGATATTGGTGCGCGATGGTGAATGCATTACGTCAATGGTAATACAACTACACGAAAAACAGTTCAACAAGTATGTAAGTAAATTGACTTTGAAGAGTCCCATGATATTGCCCCAGATAGTCACAGCAACCGACGCCATCGACCTTGCAGTCGAAATGATTGAGGAAAGTTTCAAGTTTGACCAGCATAACCATAACCACGCTTCATTGATCAAGCTTTTCCAAAACTTGTTGATTCAGTTGTCAGTGGCGAAAAACTCATTACAAATCCCCACTGACCCCAAGTTGATATTCCCCGAGAACATCCCTGTGGCAGTGAACTTTGAACCAACCTTACCTGCAAACGTTTCCTTAGACATTTATATCAACCAGGCAGAAATATGTATCGACTTGAAATACTTGCATCGCGTGGTGGAAAAGCCTTGGCTGGACATTGATGAAAACACAGGGAAATCCTACGTCGATACCTTGCGCGATGAAATCAAATTGCAAGACCCAGTGTCAACTACATCGCCTCTAACGCCCCACGACTTGGAACGGCGCTTGCAAACATTGACCAAGGATAATGGTATCTTTACTAACATGCTCAATATCATAAAACACAAATACGAACCCATGGACTATATAACGAAATGTATTACCTACAACAACATGGTGGTCATGGTGAATAAGAAAATCGAGGTGTCGTCGCCTGACCCGGTGTTGCTCAGTGCGTTCACAAAGTTGGACAGCGTCGAGTACTTGGTGTCGAGGTTTTTGGAGAACTTGAAGGATATCACAGAAGGGTGAGCCATGCGAAGCATGGTGAAGCTGGGCGAAGCATGGTGAAGCTGGGCGAACCACTAATATACATGCGAAGCATGGTTTCTTTTGAGTGTGGTGCAATGCACTAATATACATGCGAAGCTTGGTTTGAGCTAGTGAGTTTGCGAAGCACCAATAATATGAGAAGCTTGGTTAGAGGTAGCGAGTATGGTGGAAAGCACCATCAACTATGAGCAGTGAGTGTGTGTAAAGCGCCAATAACCATGCGAAGCTTGGTTCAACCTAGTTAATTTGATGAGAAGCAATACACTTTGCGAAGTTTGGTATAAAGTACTGTGCGTATGATTCAAGGCAATATTGTCCAGGCGACGTGTGGTTCGAAGTTGTGAGTGTGCAAAGCATCAATGACCATACAATTTTTATCTCAAACTAGTGCATGCTTAGTGTAACACATCATATACGATGCTAAACTTGAAATTAGTGAGTGCTTGGCGGAAAGCACCATCCACCTAGCAAAGCTTGATTTGAACCTAGTGGGTGTTTGGTGCGAAGCAGCGTGAAAGTGCATGAACGGAGTGAAGCACAGGATGGCTCAGGTTGAACAAGCTTCATATTTCGTGTAAGGTCAAGTGTTACATGACTTCAGGGTATGTCAGGACAAACACATTATACAAACGTTTTGGCCAACTACTTCACTTTTTGCATCATGTCAGGTCGAATCAATGACTTTGCAGTTAATGGGAAGTCTGGATCATTGGCAACGACCTATTGTCAATTGCCACTCAATCAAACACTGAGAAAACATGCATTGCGGTTTTGCCATACTCCTCAGTCAAGGAAAAGACCCACTAGTCGTGAAAGAGAGGACATATATGCTACACAAGTTGGCACCACCGTGTCTGAATTGGGTCAAGAATCCGCACCATGTGCTCAAATCGGTGGGAATACCTAGTTCTAAGCAGAGACACAAGTGCCATCAAAGTTCATCAGGACACGGACTTTTCCGAGCCTTACCAGATGTATGGTGTGAAGTGAAGGAGTGTTACATGCTTGGTGCTAACGCTAATAAATGAGAATACCCATTAAATCATCACTACATGAATTTCTGAGGTTTCACCAAGGACCTGGTGTGAGACATCGTGTGCTTCTATCTCCATGGTGAACATCACTGAGCGAAATCCACGACTACACCACTCACACTATTACATGGGTTCAAGTTCTAGCAGGAGCGCCTTTCGTTTTGAAGTTGCCTCCTACAAGTGCGTTCTTGTAACCTAGTCAACTACTGGGTATTTGTGGTTGAATTTCATGAGGCCGCTCCAATTTTGATGGGGAGGACATATCGGGGAGTGAAAAGAAGCAAAGGTATAGTAAATAACAGTAGAATAGTCATTCAACCAGTCTTGTATAATGTAACTAACAACTACAGTTGTTCTTCTCGGTATCTACTCGCTCTTCCCCTTTGTTTATGGGCCAGAAATCAACCTTGTGAGTTCAAGATGGCGAAATGTTCATTTTGAGCCAGGGCGCGATCTGGGAAAACGATCTTTCATCGGCGGTTTATAAAGTGAGAGGAGTTGCAAACAAGAGATACATGGTGATCCAGTTGAATGATCTTATTGAAACGGCTTGCAAACACACTATACATTAGCAGATTTCTTCAAGGTCCATATACAACTAACTTCAGACAATATTTCTCCACATTTTCCACCAATTTCGCCAAAACTACCAGCTTAAATCAGAATTTACTCACGATGGATCAAAGCAAATTCACCATCTTGGCAGAAGAGGACATTACCAAACCAGATGTCGACGATAGACTGTACCGCTTGATCAAATTGACTCAAAACGACTTGCATGTGTTAGTGATCAACGATCCCACCACCGATAAATCGGCGGCTTCGTTAGATGTTAACGTGGGTTCGTATGCTGATAAGAAGTATGAGATTCCTGGTTTGGCCCATTTCTGTGAACACTTGTTGTTCATGGGCACAGAGAAGTACCCCGAAGAAAATGAATACAGCTCATACTTGGCGCAACACTCGGGCCATTCGAACGCCTACACCGCCGCTGAACACACAAACTACCATTTTCAATTGAGCTCGGACCATTTGCAAGGCGCGCTTGACCGTTTCGCCCAATTCTTTATCAAACCTTTGTTTTCTGAAAGTTGTAAAGATCGAGAAATCCTTGCTGTCGATTCGGAAAACAAAAAGAACTTGCAGAATGATTTATGGAGATTTTACCAATTGGACAAAACCAACAGTAACGAAAAACACCCTTACAATGGATTCTCAACTGGGAACTTTCAAACTTTGCACGTTGATCCGTTGGCAAAACATTTGGACGTCAGAAAGGTGTTGATAGACTTTTATGAGAACAGTTACTCGTCTAATTTGATGAGCTTGGTTATATTGGGTAAGGAGGACCTCGACACCTTGACTAAATGGTCAATCGATATGTTCTCGGCAGTGCCAAACAAACAATTGCCGAGACCAAGCTACGATGGGACCTTGATTTTACCTCCGCAATACTTGGGGACATTAACCAAAGCGAAGCCAGTCATGGACACCCACAAACTAGAGTTGACTTTTATGATTCCCGACGATTTAGAGCTGCAGTGGGACTCTAAACCTTCGAGCTATTACTCCCACCTTTTGGGCCATGAAAGTGAAGGCTCAGTGTTACATTATTTGAAACAAATGGGCTGGGTTACAGACTTGTCGGCCGGAAATATGAAAGTTTGCCAAGGTAACTCATTTTTCATCCTTGAATTCGATTTGACTCCTCCAGGGATCCAAAACTGGTATCAAGTTGTGGAAACCGTGTTTCAATACTTGAGGTATATTGATGAAAATGGTCCTCAAGAATGGGTCTGGCAAGAATTGGCAAACATGTCCAAATTGAATTTCAGATTCAAGCAAAAGGCCGATGCCACTGCCACAGTATCGAAATACTCGAACCATTTGTACATGTTCACAGGTGAAGGAAAAATCCCGCCAAGTCATATATTGAATTCGTCAATACCATTGAAGTATGACCCCAAAGCTATAACTGAATACGGAAAGTTCTTGAATCCGGATAACTTTAAAATTACATTCACCTCACAAAAGTTGACGGGCCTAGACAAGAAAGAGAAATGGTATGGTACTGAGTATTCTTATGACTCCATTCCAGCAGACTTAATGACTAAAATCAGACAAGTCGAGTTGATCCCACAATTGCATCTTCCAGCCCCAAATAAGTTCATTCCATTAGACTTTGACATTTTGCAAAAGAAAGGCAAAACTCCGTTGAAACATCCATACTTGATTGAAGATAACAAGAAGATGCAGGTTTGGTACAAACAGGATGACCAATTTGAAGTACCTAAAGGAACTATCGAATTGATATTCCACTTGCCTAACGCGAATACTGATGTCAAATCATCCACGTACTCATCGTTGATTGCGGAACTATTCAACGATGAATTGAACTCAGTGACTTATTACGCATCATTGGTTGGTTTGAAAGTGCATGTTGGATTTTGGCGCGATGGTTTCAACATGAAGATATCTGGGTACAATGATAAATTACCAGTGTTATTGGAAACAGTTTTGGAACGATTGGTGAGCTTCAAACCCAACAAGGAACGCTATGAATCAATCAAGTTCAAATTCTATCAGGACTTGAAGAACTTCGGCTATATTGTTCCATACAACCAGATTGGAACTCACTTATTACTTTTGACCAATGATAAAACTTATCGATATGAAGATCGCTTAAAGGTATTGGATGATATAGCCACGTTCGAAGATGTGAATGAATTTGCCATCAATTCATTATGGCAATCCGGTGTTTACACAGAAGCATTGATACATGGTAATTTTGATATATCCACAGCCAGGGATATCAAAGACGTTATTAACAAGCACACGCTGAAAATCAAACCAATTAGCGGTGATGTTGACAAAATTCAAGAGACCATCCGATTGAAAAATTATGTATCTCCACCCAATGATAGCGCAAGGTACGAATTACCTTTACAAGATGAAGAAAACGTAAACTCGTGCATTGAATATTACGTACAGATTTGTCCTGACAGAGATCATGTCAAATTAAGAGTTTTAACTGACATCTTGGCAACAATCATCAGGGAACCATGCTTCAATCAACTTCGAACTAAGGAACAATTAGGGTATGTTGTGTTTTCGGGGATTAGAATTTGTCGAAACTCATTTGGATTCAGAGTGTTGATACAATCGGAAAGGTCCACCTACTATTTGGAATATCGTATCCGAGAATTTTTGAATAAATTCGGCAGGTATATCAATAACGACTTGACTGACGATGACTTTATTAAGTTCAAGCAAGCTTTGAAGGATATAAAATTGACGAAACTCAAACACTTGAACGAAGAAGCTACAAGGTTCTGGAACGCAATCACCGATGGGTATTACAATTTCGAGGCAAGAAACGATCATGTGAAAATCTTGGAAACTATTTCGAAACAAGAATTCATTCTGTTCTACAACGATTACATTTTGAACAACTCGTCACAATCGGCTAAATTGGTTGTTCATTTGAAATCCAAAAAAATACCTGAAATACCCATCGCAAAGCAAATCTATAGCTCGATTGTCAATTTCAGTTATCGGAATGATTTAGATATCGATTTAGATCAGTTGGAATCGGTCATCAGCCAGAACTCGCTGGACATTCCCAAAATTGTCGCCGAGATTGCTTCGAAAACCAAATCAAACCCAGATTTATACGAGAAGTTGACCGCCACAATCAAGCAAGACTTACAGTCTTCAGTGCCTCCTGAATATCCAACTGGGAAGCTCTACACCGACATTAACGACTTTCGATCAAACTACCAGTTGGGTGAGCACGCCAAACCAGTTCAACCATTATCTGATTTCTATTATCCAGATTCTTCGCATTTGTAGATACTTATAGATCACCAAAAACTTAGACATATAGAGAACTAAGTGTAGCTAATTCAGTAGTTCTATCCATTTCTGTGGCATTGATCTTGTTCTTCAGGCACAAAGTTTGTGGTTGATTTCGCAACACACTGGAAAATCAATTTGGGTGTCAAACAGGCAAAAGTCAGAAATATAGCTAGCGACGATAATGACCTTGAACCTAGCTAAGGTGGGTGATGTTTATTTCAACAAGCTCTTCAACACTGGCAAAGGCGGTTCGGTCCTTGAGAATGATGGTAAGGTGTTGCTTGTGGATAAATATACTACACCCGTGATATCAATGTGCTACACGCAAACGCAATTGCTTCAAAACGATGTGATACTAGTGGAGATGATAGAGAGCCAGGGGACATTGAAGTACATGAAAAATCTTGGCTGTGTTGTTTACATAAAACCAACAGAAGAATCGATAAGTTGTTTGATCAAGGAATTGCATAGTCCCCACTATGGGACGTATCAGTTGTACTTCAATAATACCATATCAAAGAACCAGCTAGAGAGAATAGCAGAAGCTGACGAACACGAGGTGATCAGTAACGTGACTGAGTTGTTTCAAGATTATCTTGTTATCAACGACAATTTGTTTACGGCAAACAATATAGACACCAAGACCAAGTTGACAACAATAGAAGAATCGAACGAAATTATAAGCTTGCTTTTGGCCTTTAAACAATGTCCTATAATCAAATTCGAGTCCAATTCAATCGAATCTCGGAAATTGGCATCAGAAATCCTCTACAATATCAACTTGAATTCCAACAATAACTTGTTTGAGAACTTGAACAAATATTCAGATAAACCACCAGTTTTGCTATTGATCGATCGAAGCAACGACCCGATAACCCCTTTGATTACTCCTTGGACTTATCAATCAATGATTCATGAGTTTATTGGAATTCACAAAAACACCGTTGAATTACCAGATTCTCCAGAGCAATACGTACTTACTGAGTCGCAAGACAAGTTCTTCAAAGACTCAATGTATTTGAATTATGGTGATCTTACTGAAAATTTCCTGAAAAACGTTGAAGAGTACAAGTCATTAACGAAATTAACTAGCTTTGATAACTTGAAAACCCAGAATCTATCTGAATTGAAACAACAACTAACTAAATTTCCAGAGTACAAAAAACTAAGCTCGAATATATTGAAGCATTTATCTATCATTGGTGAGATTGACAATCAAATTTCGTCTCAGAACTTGTGGGAAATTGGTGAGTTGCAGCAAACGATTATCTGTGAAATGGACAATTATCAGAATTTGAAGCAAAAAGTGCTCTCTATTCTCGACAATATCCAAATTTCAACAATTCACAAAGTCAAATTGATCATCTTGTTCCAGTTTAGATTTGCTGAGCACAACGACCTAGCTATACTAACGAAAAAACTCAATGACCCAGCTACCACAAACCCATTACCAACTGTGTCTCAAAACGCTCTCCTCAAGAAGTTCTCTACGATGTTTGAAACTAGGTTCAAATCAAACAATAACCAACCGGGGACGACTAATATTGCCAGCTTATTCAACAAAAAGATTACGATAAATAATCTTTTCCACAATGAACGCGACCAACAGAACGACAATATATATATGCAATACATTCCCTACTTAAATGATGTTCTAGAAGGTTTGATCCATCCACATGAAACTAAGCGAACCGGGTTAACAACATTGATTCCAGACAGCTTATCAAAACAATATGGTTCGAATATACTTCAAGAAATTCAAAACGTTATCATCTACTTCAAAGGAGGTGTTACTTACGAAGAAGCTAGGCTTGTCCACGAGCTTGACAAATCCAATAAATCATTGAATCTTGTCATAGGTGGAACTAAAATACACAACAGTGAGTCTTGGTTGGAAACAATGTATGACATGATCAACGAAACCCCACAACTGCATGCAGCTCACACCGCCGGAGATCGGAAGGCAGAACTTAGGGGGATCTTGTGATATAGTTAGTTGAGTGAATAGAGTAGGTAAACCCTGAATAATATCTCATGAGATTCAATAATCAGTCACATAATGCATCTTATGGGGCGTATTTCCCAAAATTTTGTTCCCATGATAATATTTGTTCCGTTAATTTTTCCATCGACTTTAAATTTTCATTAAAATTTTGAATTGTCTTCTTGTCGTCATCATTCGCCAAATCCTCGTTGTAATCCATCAATTCTATTCTCGCCAGCTTTTCTTCGTCCAACTCCACTTGAGATCTGCCTAGCCATTCGAGTATTGCACCTGTTCGTTTCCGTAGTTCAAATATAGAGGACTTCTCGGATACAAATCTCGGTTTCGAAGGCTGGTTGATTAACTCGTCACGAGATAGTTTGGACGTCAAAGATTCCTTTTCCTTCGATTTGGTCGTCGTTGGTGTTGACTTTTGTTTCTTTGTTCTCGATGTTTTTGAGCGCAGTTTGGGTCTTTTCAATTTGGGTGCAGACGCGGTAGCAGTTGAGTTATTTGTGGAAGATTCATGCAGAGCATTTTCATTTTCGTCACCAGAGTGTTCTGATTCTGCAATTGTATCCGTTGCAGTGGCTTTTTCTTCATGGCCAGATTCATCTTTGACAATGTCACTTGAGTTTGGCTTTTTCAGATCGACAGGGTCGGCGCCGGAGTCTTTAGCACTTTCTCGCAATGCCTTCTGCAATTGAGCATCATATGACTCTTCGTAAGTTCGTCTATCCTTTCTGGTGGGTTTCAATTCTCGTTTGGGTCTTGATCTATCTTTCGGCAATAGTTTCTTTCGTTTGTCATTAACCAATTTATATAGAGTTCTTGGTGTCTCATCAGTGGCGAGGTCAGTGATGACAATGTGAAAGTCTGGTTTACACAACTCACACCAGTATTTGTCTGGCACATCGTCGTTTGTGAATAATCCCACACAATATCCATGCTGCCACACCGAACACTTATCACATTGAATGAATAAACCATGATCGATTTCTATGCCATACTCTTTGTTTAGTGTATCTTTCACGACACTTGAGATAGCCAGCTCTCTCAATTCATCTTGTCCACACAAACATCGGGTTACTTCCTGCTCTTCATCCAAGTCTTCGGTTTCTCCTCCATAATTTCCTAATTCCTCATCTTCGGGGAACTCATTTGAATCAGAAGGCATATACGCCCTCGACCGTCCTGACCTCCTTGACATAGTTTCTCCTTCTTTTGTATTAGGGTTGTAAGTGTCAAACTACACTATTTCAATGGCTTCAGATTGAAATTGTTATGATAATGAGAGTGTATACAAACAAAGCTTTAGAAAACCCCTGCTGCAATACTTAAAAGAGGGACTATGTGGTTCGTCAAAAAAACAGGTTGAAACTCAGTTGTTTGAACAATAACACCAGTCATAGTGAAATTAGTGTTGTGATTGACTTATTCTACAATGTTGTACTTGAAATTTGAGTTCCTAATTTTTTGGCTAAGTTTAACATTTTTGCAACCTTTGACAAACGTGGGGAATATGACAAAAAGACAACTGTTTGTGAATTTATAAAGCAGAAGATATGATAGGGGGTAACGTTGGTGGATTACAATAGTGTTTAATGCAACAATCTATTTTATAAACAATAAATACAACTACATGTGTGTAAGGTGAGTGCTAATGGTACATTGAGAATTGAACTGTGGGTTCGTTTTTTTAACTGGGTGCAATGAAGCTTGGGAATTATCTTAATTTTTCACTTTCAATAAACCGTTTCTATCGTAAGGACCAGGAGCTCTAATGTAAGGATCAATCTCAATGTAATTGTTCGACAATTCAATATTTATGCCGATTCTCTCCTCCAAGTATTGAGAACTGACTTCGGGGTTTGTAGATTCAATCCATTTGATTGAGCTGGTGAATAATCTCAAATATAACTCATCTCTTTCTTTCATCAATCTTCTATAAGTGGCATCAATCGGTTTTGGAGGTAAATCGTCACCAGGTTGAGGGATTGAATATTCGGGACCGGAGGTATCGATACCTCCCAATTCTTGCGGGATGTAGTCGGGCGAAATGTATCCCGATAAATCTTTGAAATTTTTGGTAAATACAATCTTGGATGCAACAACTGGATCTAACCAGTTTTTGATAATGTTCCACACAGTTGAGAAAATCCATGGAGCATTGTGAACATAAATTCTACCCAAACATTCGGGGTAGTGAGCTTCGAAAACATCAGCTAAGAATTTGATTGTGGTATAATCAGCATTCTTCAAGGTGAAACCAGTCAAATCAAAGACAATCGAACAAGTGTCACAAGATTCATTCACTTCCCTCAAAAATAATCTACACCATTCAATGGTCAACACAGCGTATCTCTGGGTTTCATCAGATGGAGAATCCGACCCGAAATGTTTTTTGGCTAAGAACCAGAAAATCGGGTTTTCACCCATATCCTCACCTCTGATCCAAGACTTCTCGGCAGTAAAATTCTTGATCAAACCCTTGTTCTTACCATGCAAGTAGGAAGCTGAGTCACCTTCCATCACCCAATCATTGGCTGGGAAATCGTTTCTCCAAATAATAGAGTTTGAAAACATCTTGAGCGCATTGTCAGTATCCCACTTTCTAGCTCTAATAAATCTCAACAAGAAATTGTCGGGCAAATCAGCTCTAGCCGCTTTGATGAACGCTCTTTGAAAATCGACTGGTGATATTCTGGCAATGTCCGAATTGATTTCGGGATGAGTTTTGATTGGCGATTTTGTAACAGATTTGGAGTGGAACATCGAATTCGACGAAGTTGCTCCTCTACCACTATTGCTCTTCTTTGATGGGTATGTCTCAGTTGGGTAGTCATCTGGGTTGGTAATGGTGGTATCGGCGGTAACGAATGATTCCATAGAGTTGGCATCGGAACCATCGTCGTCGTCATCATCTGATTGATAATGTTTATCAAACTCGAACGTCAATTTATAGTGATTGACAAATGCATTGATAACAGATTCGCTTGGTACGTCTGTGGGCTCAAATCTCTCTGAGGATGATTTTGTTTGAATGTCAACCATACGTGGAGAATCAGCTGGAGCATGAGCCTCTTCCACTTTAGCAGCACCTCCACCAAAGAAACCACCCTTCTTCTTTTTGGAAGCGGATGTTTTGCCTGAAGTAGCAGACTGCAATGAGGTTCTTGTCGCGCTTCTACTCAATCCATTTGAATCGGTTGAAGCTGTTGATGTAGACGATGGAATAAAACAATCTTTGAATTTGATGTCTGCAGCAGAAATGTCGAGGTCATATCCCCAATATTTCAAGAAACTAGCCCAAACTTGTTTCAAAATGACTTCTTCGTCGGCAGTTAAAGATTGTAATCTACCTGGTCTGAAAGTCACATTCTTTGGAATAACAACCTTTGGTTTTTTCGAAACCACTGGTGCAGCGGCAGCAGAATCTCCACCTCTACTGGACTTTGATCTATCACCACCTCGTGATCCAGAACTAGACGAAGGCTTAGATCTAGACGATCTTCCGCCCGAAGAACGCCCCGACTCAACTGTTTCGTCACGGGTTCTTTCACGGTGACCTCTGTCTCTGTCGCTTCTGTCTCTGTCGCTTCTGTCTCTGTCGCTCCTGTCTCTGGACTTGTGTTCTCTGTCGCCACGGTGTTCTCTTCTTCTTTCACGAGGAGCTTCGTCATAACCATTTCGACGACTTTCTTCACGATCGGAGCCCCTGTCTCCCCTGTCGCTTCTTTCTCTGTCTCCCCTATCACTTCTTTCTCTGTCACCACGATCTCTTCTCGATTTGGATCTACCAACCGATCTTGATCGTCTTGGAGGCTGTTCCTCATAGTCGTCGCCGGCGTGGCCGTTTTTCAACGAAGTAGATCTCGAGGGTTTTTTGGATCTTCTATCTTGAGATTCGGAGTAACTGTCATCGTCGTCCACGTTGGAGCTTTTTCTTGAACCAAACGAGGCGACTTTCCTCAATGGATTGGATCCATAGCTAGGTTTTTTGATGTACATTGATTCAAATCAAACGAAACTGGGTATTTGTCACTTTCAACTCAACACTTGGTGTTCTGCTTGAATATTTGAAGAATAATCAATGAAATTCAACTGTTCTAGAAAACCAATGCCCAAAAAAAAAATCCAATCAGCAATTATAATTTCTTATATATTACAATGATGAAACTCAGGTCGATATTTATCACAATATGATGTTGTAATTACTTCAATTGGGGTAAAAAATTTACCCTTCATTCATATGAATTTTTCCTAAGCTCCGTCAAGTCACATGTCGCTGCTCCGACTTTATTGGGACATAAGTTTGATTTTAGGTTCATGCGTATTGCCCAAACTGGTAATTTTGCGGGACCAGCGTAGGTGGGTGCCCATAGCAAATCTGTGGTTTCAGCGTATCGTTTGTAGGCTGATTGGGATAATCCCCTCAAAATATCGCTAATTGTGCCCTCCCGTTAAGCGATTTGGTTCTTGTTCGAGGTTTGAAGGTTGAAAACTCGACGGGCTCCGACGCGTTAGCAGAATAAGCGCGGCCAATGACGACGACAGGTGGACCCAGATCGTTATTCCATTAGCATAGGTGGAGGTCTATTAGCCAGAAACCTAATCATTCGACTGAGTGTATAACCATTGATGTAATTAATATATGACAATCGGCAATTGTTTTGGGATATCAGGATAAGTATATGCCATTGTCTCTTAAAAGACAATGCATATAATATATTGAATTAGTAACCTCCCTTCCTATTGTGACAAACTGGCCAGTAGTATACATGCTTGACCTGCTACCATAATGATTGTATTGGGTAATACCCATTAATTGAGGAAACTATCAGCTTATTCAGTTGAAAAAACTCACTGTAATCATTTTCATACTTGTTATAATGCTCCTATCACTAGAATACACTTACATACCCCATTCCATACCCCCATAGTGTTAATGTTCTATTTTACAACCATTTCTTTTAGTCAAACTCGATTTACCACCCAAGAAACTTTATTTTTAGCGCGCCTACCTTTGTGCCTGGGAAACTTTCTCACCCAGTATGAAGAATGGTATTATCCTGGAATTATGCAAGTTTCGGACACCATTTGCGATTGTCAAGGTGGGATTACCAAAGGCCATATCACAACCACCAACCTGAACTACTATACCAACTTGGGCAAGTAGTTCATGTACCCCAGATTTTATTAGTAGGGCCATTGGCCCAATTATATTGGCATTATATATACACTGTATCTAATGATTAATGATTACGTCTTTTGCGCATCTTGGCTATGACTCTCCCTGGCGGCACGCCGGCAATCGGAGGTGTGGGTGTAGAGTTCCCCATCGCATTGCCAGGTACTGATCCAAATTGCGGTTGCGGCATCGAAATCCCATTATTCATATTGTTGGTATTATTGAACACATTGTTTCCGCCAAAAATCTGAGCTGGATTCGGGGTTCCTTCTCTGCTGTTAATCCCAGTAAAGCTGAATGAGTTGCTCTGATTCATGGGCTGCGACTGCAGTTGTTGGTTGAACACATTGGCCGGATTGGGAGCGTTGGCAGCACTGCCAAATTGGAAACCAGGTGTGGCCTGTCGACTAGAAGCATTCGATTGTTGGCCAAAGTTAAAACTACCTGTAGTGCTCGATGAATTAGGTAATGCGTTAGCCGATCCAAATGCTGGGGCCGAATTCGTAGCGCCAAACGTGGTTGTGGGTGCGCCGCCAAAAGCGGTCGATGGGGATCCTCCGAAAGTAGACGAATTGGTGGCTCCAAATGCCGGTGCGGTGGTGGCAGGGTTTGCCGTATTGGTTGATCCAAACGGTGGCGTCATACTAGTATTGGTGAATGATTTGTTTGGTTGGATGCCCGCCGCGAATTTGAAGTTGGAATTCGCAGTAAATGGCTTGGGTGTACCTGTCAGTCCCGGTGTGCTTTCTTTCGACGCTGATCCAAAACTGAATCCAGTTGGTTTTGTAGCGTCAGCTGGTTGTGATCCTGCGCTTGCACCAAAATTGAATGGCGACTTTGCAACCTCACTACCCGCACTGGTAGAGCCAAACATACCACTGCTTGAAGGAACCTTGGCTCCAAAATCAAATGTGGGTTTGGCGGGCGTGCTGATAGACTCTTTTCCGACGTCAGGTTTGGCTGCGGAGCTGCCAAACACAAAAGGTTTCGCAGGTTCAACATTTATGGTGTCTTTTGGATTGTCGAACGAAAATGGCGTGGAAGCTTTCGCTGGCTCAGGGGTATCCGCAGGCTTAGACACAGCACCACCAAATGTGAACGCTGGTGCGCTGGGTGCGGTCGTTGTGGGTGTAGGAGTAGTAGTTGCTGCAGGTGATGTAGTTGATTGGGAAGGTTGGGTAGTAGCTCCAAACGAAAATGCTGGTTTAGGTTGTGATGACTCGGCTGCTTTGTCGCTACTCGCTGGCTTAGCACCAAATGAAAAACCACTAGTAGTACTTTCAGAAGCTTTGATATTCGCTTTTGGAAGAAGGGAGGTTGTTGACCCATTCAATTCTATCGGGTCGGATTTAGTTGCATCTTGAGTTGTCATTGGTTTGTTGAATCCGAAATTCAACAGATGTTTATCCTGTGTTGTAGTGGACTCAAAGTTGATTTTCGGAGGATTGAACAGGAATGTTTTAGCACTGCTCTCCTTTCCAAATAACGAAGATGCAGTGTTTGATGTGGCAGACGTTTCCGGTTTCGAGAACAGAAACATGGGTCTCTTTGCGTTTGGCTCAACATCATCAGGATCCGTCCTTTTATTGTTCGAGTTGACTTTTTCGACACTTGGGGCTCCAAACACAAACGATTTCGTCGGTGCTGTTTTTATTGCATCAGCATCCTTATTACTATCTTTTGAAGTGGATTTAGAATCACCAAACAAGGTGGGTGCCACCTCATAGTTTTTCCCCGAGTCTTCAAGTGTAGCACTTCTCTTCAATGAGCCAGGGCCAATAGAGGTTGAATTGCTTGATGCCCCGAATGAAAATCCAATTTTGTCACTACCAGTGTTTGAGTTGCTGTCATTAGTAGATGAACTATCGGGTTTTGTCTGCGCTGAGCTGAGTCTCGGAAGTGCACTAATACTACTATTACTGGGCAATTCACCTGAAATTGTTGATGTCGTGAGTCCAGGGCCGGCCTCAGTCGACGATATGGCTGGCTTCATCCCCGAGTTTGTCGTATTAGTTGTTACCTTCACTAGATTCTCGTTTTCAATTCTTGTGTTGATTATGTTATCGACATTTTTCTGATTGATACTGAATTGAAATCCAGCACTAGGCTGGTTTCCTCGCTCTTTCAACTCAGGTGGAACATCCTTGACTTTGATGATATTTGAAATCTTCTCCGATCTTTTGACGTACGAAGGATCCAAGGTTGTTTTGATCTTTTGATTATGGAGGAACGATTCGTCCAAACCCACTCGATTTTGCGAAGAGTTGGGCAATTTACCAAATCTCGAGTGTATTTGCGGGTCATCCACATTAGCTTTCCGTTCGATCTGACTCGCTTGCTTGAAAGTGGGCCCACTAATGGAACCAAGGTATCCATCTAGCTTGTGAGATGTCTTTGTGTGTTTTTCTTCAATTTTGCTTAAGTCATATGTGAAATCACCACCAAAAAATCCTCGCTTCTTGATTTTCTTGTTTGACTTTTGACCCTTATCTTGTGCTCTCCTCTTTCTATTGAATTTCAAAGAACTTTTCAAGTAATTTAGGTCATGGGTTTGAGTGGCAGTTTCCACCTTATTGCCACTCCTCGCAGAAACAGTCTCATTTGGATTCACCATGTATTTCATTTTACGTTCCAAAGCCTCTGTCAACTCCATCGATTTTTTTAGTTGTAGCAATTGATAGCGTTCACGGGGATCCAAGTTGATGAAAGGAGGTCGTACCAAATTTCCTTCCCCGTCCTCGTACAATGGTGCAAATTCTTCAGTTTCGTTGTAGTGGTCACTATTATTATCAATATCGTTGAAAAATCGATTAGATGCATTTATTTGCTGGACAGAGGTGTCCTCTATTCCTTGTATTGGTGAATCGTCTTTCATCTCATAATCACGAACATTCTCAACTACTCCATTCTTCACCACTGAAGGACCATAGATAGTACTCATTCGTCTCTCACTAATGATGGTATCCTCGTCTTGCGAAGTTCTTATATTATCATAAAATTTAGAATACACCTGCGAGGTGTTGGTTAAAGTTGTTGATCGTGGAATCTGTTCCGGTTTTTGATTCGCTGAAGCAGACAGATGTCTCTTCGTCTTTAGTGAAGACTCATTCGCTGTGATTTCATCTGTGGAACCCTCCATGGACACATCTAGTTTGGATTCACTGGGTTTAGTAGATTTGAAAAACGACATGATTGTGCGTCCAATTCCAGAAGTGTTCGCTAAGTTCGCTATTCCACCTGAGCGCAGACTTAAAGACTCCTCCTCTGATTCAGTCATGCCCAGACTCAGCACCAACAATCAAATCAATGTTTACTTACAAGATTACAGTGGTTTTGGAATTACTGCTAAATTTTTGAAAATTTATATACAGGTGTTGATGTTTTCCCAAATGGTGAAGCTATCTAACACAATATATCAAAGGACCGGAGCAGACTCTTCTGATTTGATACTGTTACTGTAAGTGGACATCGAGAACACTGCTCGCTGTCCTGGTTGCAGTGGAATTATGCCATCATTTAGTTTCAAACCTTGATGGTTTAAATCAAATATATCATCGTAATCGTCAACATCATTATCGTAGTACGAGATCGCAGGGTTTTTCAACCCTGTTATTGGATGATCCCTTGCAACAATATCAATTTCCTTCACTAGCTTTATCATACTGTTCTCACCATAGTTGACCCCATACAGGGCAATAATTGGAATAACACCCTGAACCCAAGCATCCACAATCCTCGCCCTTTGCTTCGTGCCTAATCTTGAAATCGGGAATTCTCCTTTCTTGATGAAAGCGACTATGTCAACAATAATATGATGCTTACTCAACACAGTATTGATAATCAAAGGTACTAGGGATGCAAAATATCGAGATCTCTTCGACTCACACACAACTATAGTGTAGTCAGCGCACTTGAATACACAAGACCCATTCTTGTATATGTCTGGATGACAGGCCTCTATTGTATTCTCAATGTCAATTGGGAAGTGGTGTAGTCCCATCACTTCAAAGGTGTCGGATATCTTCCCAAGCACGAAAAGTGGCTGGAAGGATGTAATCTCGTCCTTTTTATCATCACCCAGTGCCAGGTTCTTTGCAATCGAAATAGTGTGTAGAAATCCTAGATCACCAGTTCGCAAATACGTCACATCGGGATTACCATCGGCTATGGTACCTTGGAATTGAGTTTCTGCGAATTTATCAATTGGACCTTTGGGTCCGTTCGTGAAGCTTGTAAGATTCGCTTCGGAGCATACCCAGATCTCCCCAAATTCTCCCTCCTTACACAACCTTGTTGTCTCGGGGTTCACAATAGCAATCTCGGTACAAACTGGAACCATTCCAGAATCTTGAATATGGAGCGCATTTGGAACCTCTGCCTGGTTCACCAATGAGACATAACCTTGTCTCAATGCAACGGGATCCAAATATAGATCCACTGGTGCAACAGCGGCATACGAACGTGTCGAGATCATAGGATTATAGTAGTGATTGAAGACAGTCGACATTGAAGCAGGTCCAAGTTTAGTTGGCTGGAATACTTTAGCAATCTTTCTCAAAAAGTCAATCTCGACCCTATTCTCTGAACTGATCATCATGTTTTTGAGATTACTCAAATTGAAACCTTTTGGAGTAAATTTGATTGCAGCATATTTCAACATTTGCTCAGTTACAAACACATCTTTGACCTTATATCTAGCAAGCGACAAGAAGAATGCCAATGGATTTTCAGCATAATTAACAGGTGAACTGAGATAGGTCGTAGTTCCCAAAAACACACCTAGTAATGCTGCTTGAATAAATCCAATTCCTGAAGAATGGCGGACACAACCGACAATTGACGATCTTGACGATAAATTGCAGGTTTCCTTGAAAACTTTACAAATACCGATAATTGCTTTATGCGATAAAGTTGCCCCAACCCTGTAATGATCTGAAGTGAAGTTCAACCAAATCAACGCTATTGTATTTGGATTTCGGTAATTGACAGCAGCTTGAGCCTTCAGAATTTTCGAGTTTAGATTAGCCATACTCGAAACCTTTGTCAATTTCGTAGTGTTCTTGATCTTCAAACCGCGAACTTTTTTGTTGGATAGTTTCTTCAAAGCATCAGCTATCGGACCGTTTTTCAAAAACTTTTCCACCTCCTCGTTAACGAAGATTTCGTTGACGTCAAAGTCACGAAGCACACCGACAAATGCTGGAAAATCTTCACCAATACGATTAGAATCAAACGGTAACATTGGAATGGGAATTATTCCACAAATGAAGCAAGCATAAACAGCAATAACAAACTCTTCCGACAATGAATACATCAATACCACATGTCGACCAGGCGTGATTATCGACTTTTCAATGAAATACTGACACACCGCATATACCCTATTCTCAAATTTCTTCCAAGTTAGTGGCTTGGCACTTGTCTTTCCATTAGTGTCTATATTATGAAATGCAATCGAGTCTCCAGAGCTTGCCACCCGAAATTTCAATATGTCTATAATGGTTTTGAAATCAGTCAAAGGTGCTCCAGTTTTTTCATCAATTGATTTTTCCCTGTAGTCAATTGACGAAATTTGGTTTGGGAATCTAGCTAGGGTCGTGCTTCTTAGTTCCGAAACATATGGTGACCATATACCTCCAATCACATCTTCACCATGAGGTATCATTGATATTGATTTTCGAACGAAAAATTTTACAAATTCTGCTCGTAGTGAACCTTCAAGAAATCTTTTCTTGCATAACATATTGGCAATTTCACGCCCGCCACTTCTCATGATCTTTGGCAATGTATCACAATCAACCACCAAAACACAGTATAACCTCAAAAAGTGTTTTTGATACAAAGTGTCAAAACATTTTTTTGCAATCGAGTTCAAAACAGGTTCGTTTAATGGGACCGATGCGGAAGCAGTTATGCCATCCAAATCACCTTTGACTGCTTTGTTATTGGCTAATGCTGCATCCCCATTAGCAATGTCCTCGATTGTTTTGCGAATAATTTCAGCTTCAACAATTGCAACTGGCAAATATTCGTTACCAATGAATACGTCAAAAATGGTACAATCATAGACCTGGCGCACTTCGCTTGCTAAAGTGGCCAATAAATGCGAAGAATAATGATATCGTGAACCCGTTCCAATCAAAAGGTCCTTTTTCAACTTTTGATACAACTTTTGATCCATCCAGCTTATTCGTTGACGAATTCTATCTTCATAGAGTCCCAAGACGTATACTTTTGCGTCAAACGTAAATCCCAACAAACCAGTCCGCAAGAAATCCATTTCAAGTACCCCATCACCACCTCTGCATTTTGCATGGAATATCAGCTTTGATTCTTTTCTCAAACCATAGAAACCTCCAGACAAACAGGGACTATCAATCCATATTTCACCTAATTCACCTTTGTTTACTAGTGTCGACAGTTCGGGATTGACAACTGCTAAGGTTGCATCAGGTAACGGATAACCGAATGCATCGACCCTCAACGCACCTGATGATATTTCGTCAGAACTCGATGGGTTTGTATCTAGAATTTTCACAACATTTCGCGAGAGTGCTTCCTTATCTATAAGTACTGCTGACAACTCACGAGGGGTATCATCGTCAGTTATGTTGTCCAAACCAAGGTTTGCTTTCCCACCTATCCAATCTCTTAATGATATGACCATACCACCATACTCACTCAAAGTCAACATAGGAATAATAGCATTTTCTGGCTGTTGACAACCTAGAGGTCGCAAGTACCTATTTGCAAGAATCTCCATGAACTCACCATCAATCGTCAAAGCATTCACCAAAACCCATTTCACAGACGAAAAATCAATTGTCTGCGTTTTAGAAAAGTATCTTGTGGCATTTGGCGCCTGTTGATAATCGTAGGTCACTCGCTTCAAACCAAAATAGTCTGCCAACAACAAAGAAGCTCTGATTCTGGAGATTATATTGGCGTATAGCCCTTGGGTTTCCATAACTTTCAGCGGTGCCCACAACAAAACATTACCTGAATAGACTGTAAATAACATTCCAAGAATGATCCCTATCGAGAAACGGATATCCAATGTTGCAAACACCACTTTTCTGTTTTTGCGATATTCTTTGTAACTTCTGTTGAGCCCTCCACCCGCATCCGGCAAACTCAGCAAAGTTTGGTTTAAGCAGTTCATTTGATGAATTATGGTTCTATGGCTCAAAGCAATCCCTCTCAACTCCCCTACTGGTGATCGGGAAAACTCCACGTATGCAAGATCAGTCTTCGAACGTTCAGTGAGTGCTTTCAATTTCGTCTGAGCATGGGCGAGGTCGGACTTTTTGGCAGAACCAAAATCTGTCGTCTTCCAGCGTATTAGTTTCGTTGGCCAATTCAACCGCAGGTTTGGTGTGTTCAATCGTTCCAACTCTCGAGCAACACTATCTGAAAATAACATCAATTTGGTTGACGTTAACGCAATGATATTTATCACTTCCGGTAACGATATATCCTGATGTATGGGTATAGCCGTTACCCCAGCAAGAAAACAACCAAACAAGGCCACGGCGAATTCGGCTACTTCACCATCTTTGTAAAGTAGCACCACAGTATCTGAGTTTTTCAACGATAATTTATGTTCTATTTCATACGCTACTTTCACAGATTTAGCATATAGTTTTTCCCAGGAAATAGAACCCACTTCTTTACCTTTTCCATCCAACACAATCAATGCTTGTTCTGATTTGTATATTGACGCCCGATGGGCTAGTATCTCGGCGATGCCAGCCAGTGATAAGTTCTTAGCAAACTCCATAGCTTTACGTGGGTACAATGGTCTCTCCAACTTCAATGGATCTAGCTGCTTGGTATCTTGTTGCTGTCGAGATTGATGTAGCTTCTGCACATTTTGCATTATTTCTTCTCGCCTATTGATATAAGTCCATTGGTCTATTGTCTTGTTATTGAAATCTTCCTCCAATTGTTGAAGTAGTATCACCATGTCTGGTGGTATATCCTGGCCCCCAGGAAGCGTGGACTGATTATTAACTCGAGGCTCATCAGCAGGACTGGAGTTCATGCTCGAGTGTTGGTTCTGATTACCCAAGCCAACAGTCAACTTAGCATTTGAATGGCTTCGTGGCCTATTGGCAGTTAACCCTGACGAAGACGACATATTTTCCACCACCAAACCTTGTTTCCATAGTAAACGCTATTTGATCTTTTGATATACGCCGCATCGATGCACACGTGATTTTCTTTAACTAAATTTGTTAGCATCGTCTGCAAGAATTTTTCAGACTGTTAGGTTTGGTTGCAAATGAACTTTGTTTCACGACAACGTACACTATGCCAAGGAATAGGACATTATGTGCTACCGTACTATAGTGCGAGAGGAATATTTGTTGTTAGCTCGGCAAAAAAGAAGCGACTGAAGTCTAAAAAGATATCAGAACATGCACAAGAGTTCTTGGATGCTGAATCCAAACGAAAGATAAAAGAACAGGAGACCAAGTATAAGAGGCAGCTAAACGAATTGAGAGAATTGACAAAAATTGCTGCAAAGTATATACGTACAGACGAATTGCAACAAAAGCAAGAAGAGATTGAGTATTCCCATTCCGCGGCATTGTCTCCAGATGCATTATACAAGCAGATCAACCCCCCGAAGGAGGAGAGAGTAGAAAGCGATCAATTAGTGAAACTGCTGGCAAGCGGAGTCACTGTCGGCAAGCACAATCTTATTATTCCATCCATGTCAATTCCTGATTCGATTTCTGATAGAATAGGTTTAGCATTAAAATATTTGATTTCAAAAGATAACCAGGATTGGAAAATGGTTATTCAACAGTTGATTGAAGCTGGTGGATTAAAAGGTATCTCCCAATTTGACGCTCGTGATTTTGTGTTAAATATTCCTGCAAAGCACCTTCGTTATATCATTCCCCAGATCGAGTCCTTGTTGCGTGATGCTGATCTAAAAATTTCAAACAAGATCATCAATAGTTTTATACGAGCTTTGAGTTGCGACTCACATACCTCAGATAAGACTATGGAACTTATCGAGCAATATTGCAACCAAATACGAAAAAATAGTGGCTCCAACATCCTACCTCGTGAATCATACGAAGTATTGATTCAAGCATACGGTAAGAATAATAAAATGACCAAAATCAACCAACTACTCTCTGAAATGAAAAAAAATGGCGTCGAGGCATCAGCTAATGTTTTCAACAATGTCTTGACAACTTGTGTCTACAAAGCCAAAGATCACAAACAAGCAGTCGAAGTATTTGACACTATGAAATTCATGTCGCAAGCGACAAAACCAGGTACTAGAGCTTACCAAGATATGATTGTCTCTTATGTGAATCACGATGATATTGAAAAGGCACTAGACCTTTATATGGAAATGGTAAGCCACAAAATCGAGCTCAATCAAAGCATCTTGGTAGCTTTGGCTAGGGGGTGTACATCGCGAGAACTACTTAAGTTCAAGGCTTGGGACTTCATGTTTGAGATTCATAATCATAATTGGACTCCTACCATCAATACCTACGAGTATATGTTGTACTTATCTTCGAAAGATGGTGATTTAGCATTGACAAGAGCGCTTTACGCTAAGCTTGTGGCCACAAATTCGACAACAATAAGAGCATTTGGATTTATGATGTTGGCCTATTCCAAATGTAAGTTCAACCAAAACACATTCCAGCCACCAACAATAATCAACCACGAAAGAGGACGAAAATTCAGGAAAAACATCTTGGATGATTCAGTGATCACTAGTCCTCAAGGATGTATACCATTTTTACCACTTAACAATCTCACTAAATCGGAAGAAGTGTTGGCGGAATCAAGTGCTTTTTGGGGGTATGCGTTGACGACAACGCCACATTTCATCAGTTCGCAAACAGCAACTACATATCTAAACATTGTCAATGAGCATGGTAATTTAAGTGACTTCATTGATCGATACGAAAGCGCCACATATCTCAACACAACAGGAATACCAAAAGACCGTCAGGTCACAATTGAAGAGCCCGAAGTAAACGCGAATAAAAATGATCGATCGATTAATCATAGCAAGCCAGGTCTTCAGAAGCTATACGAAGAGAATTCAATTGTGAAATCACCAATTTTGACAAATGTCTCTGATGAATCAAAGTTCATAAAAGTTCCACGTGTGTCACTTACTTATGTTGTTGCTTTGAAAGCTGCTGGTAAATTTCGGAATTTCAAGTTTGCACAGCGAATATGGTCTGAAAGAGGCAACTTTAGAAAATCTGAGTTATTCAAGTCCTTGCCGAAAGCTGAAAAGGACAAACTCGATTTTCAGTTTGCTAATGCAATGATTCAATGCTTGACTAAAATGGATTTGCTCGAAGATGCATTAGCGATTTTAATAAGTACAGAGTACCAGTTCAAATGGACTTGGAAGGAACTCACTCATTTGAATGAGGCTGCTGTAAACATTGGTGCGACTCACATATCTAGTACAATACGAGGTATAGCGAGAAGGGCTCAATTGAATTTTGCTGGTAAAATAAGACGAAAGGATTACAAAAAATATGTTATAGAAAGGGGATATTAATAGATTCTTGTAAATATTGTAAATATATTGTATATACACAGTTAACGATATTATGAGGTTGGTAACGTGCGATATTATGTACAGTGTTAGTTCTTC
This sequence comes from Suzukiozyma glaebosa, assembly GCA_030564305.1. Taxonomy (NCBI): domain Eukaryota; kingdom Fungi; phylum Ascomycota; class Pichiomycetes; order Serinales; family Debaryomycetaceae; genus Suzukiozyma; species Suzukiozyma glaebosa. Next base: position 461,442 of record JAJLUT010000001.1, read on the forward strand.
ACGGTTATCAAACTTATAATACCGGGCTTCACAATCATTTTCTTCAAGCCTCTACCCCCTAAGTATTTGTCGATATTCGGGTTCAGCACCAAAACTTCCATTATCTCTCCCTCGGCTTTACCCGCAAACGACTTTGTATTTCTGAAATGTGCCCTTGCTTTTCCATCCACGAAAACATTGTATGTTATGTCTGGGGATGATATGTTTTGGGGCGTTGGAAACTTTTCAAAAAATATTGAGTTCTTGATTTCATTAAGTGCTAATCCTAATCTCTCCCAACATTCTTCCGCAACGGAAGGTGTTACTGGACTCATAATTATGAGTAGCTGCTTATACGAATCCAAAAGTATATCAGCACTTGCATTTCCACTTTTCCATGCAGCTACAATCGCGTTCGTTAACTTCATGTAGTCTGATATGATTGTGTTGAACGATAGATTCACTTCGATGGATTCAGCTACCTTCTTGACATGATACAGGACAGTTTCCAATAAGTCGAATTCGGTTTGGTTCACTTTGAAATTTGCGATGGAATTGCCATTGAGTGAAAAGTTGTTGAGCTCAATCAAATCACCTTGTTTCTTTTTGGGTATATCTTTGCTGAAGGAGGAAGTGATGTTTGCTTCAAGATTTATAACCTTTTCTAGCCATCTGTTTATTCCTTGGATCTGTTCTTCATTCCAATTTAGCACGTCAGATATTGGTGCTTGGAATAACATATGCGCCCTAGTAGCATCTGCACCATACTTCTCTATGCATTCAGCTGGATCAGCCCCATTGTACTTAGATTTAGACATCTTCTCAAATGCAATTGTTGGAATTTCATTACTAGCAATAATTTTCGGTTCATGAGGATTCGTCAAATCTAACTCATTGGGTCGCAAAAATCTTCCAGTATTTGGATCACTAAAGGTCTTACCGTTCACCATCCCCTGAGTGACTAACCTTTTGAAGGGCTCATTCACTGAAGGCTGACCATTCCAAGCTCCAATGTCCCCTAAAAATTTTGCTATGAACCTGGAGTAGAGCAAATGTAAAATAGCATGCTCCACACCTCCTATGTACAAATCAACTGGTAGATGTTTATCGACAGCAGTTGCTGTAAATGGTACATCTTTATTCTTAGGGTCAAGGTACCTGAAATAGTACCACGAGGAATCCATGAAGGTGTCCATTGTATCTGTATCTCGTCGTGCGGGTTTGCGGCACGATGGGCATTCAACCTCGTGAAATTCCTTGGTATTGTTTAACGGGTTACCTTTACCAAATACTTCCCCTTCAAGGTTGGGTAATTCAACTGGTAAATCACAATCTGGAACTGGGACGGTTCCACAATCTTCGCAGTGGATTATAGGAATCGGGGCTCCCCAGAATCTTTGTCTACTAATCAACCAATCTCGAATCCTATATTGAGTCGATGGGCCGCCTAGTTGTTTAAATTTTAGTTCATTGGTGATCTTGGTTGCAGCATCGCTCGAGTTCATTTCATGATAGTCTCCAATCAGACTCAATCCTGTCGACAATAACGAGTTGTTGTATAGCTTTCCATGCTTTGTCGTAAAGGGAATAGGTATGCCGGACTTCTCCATTGTAGAATCTCCGACTATTTGAATAATCTCAACGGACGGGTTATGAAGCTTCCAAAAGTAAAAGTCTCGTTCGTCGTGGCCCGGGCAGCCCATTACCGCACCATGGCCATAAGTACTAAGCACATAAGGAACAACATAAATCGGCACATTGAAGTTTGTGGATACTTCATTATGTACATCAATTGGGATCGTAGCTTTCAAATTTGGTAGTAAAAAACCATCTTTCGAGTCAGGGTCATTTTGGATTTTCATGGCTTGAATGAACACTTTCAATTCCTCGTTTTCTTCAGCAACTTGCTTTGCAAGTGGATGTTCTAGACCAATAGCGAGAAACTGGACGCTAAACAAGGTATCTGGTCTGGAGGTGTATACCGTTATGTGCCTAAACTGGTCACTATTAGTGGGAAACTTAACTTCAGCACCGTGTGACTCACCAATCCAATGCTTTTGCATAGCTTTCACTTTATCGGGCCAACCATCCAACGTTTGCAAGTCTCGATTTAGCTCATCAGCATACTTGGTGATGCCTATAAACCATTGCTCGAGGTTTTTCTTCTCTACAAGTGCACCACTTCTCCATGATCTCCCCTCAGAGTCCACTTGTTCGTTTGCAAGAACCGTTTGATCTATTGGGTCCCAATTGATCTCTGCCTCTTTTCTGTATGCCAACCCATGTTCATAAAGAAGTAGAAAGATTTTCTGAGTCCATTTGTAGTATTCTGGAGAACAAGTGCTAACTTCACGTTCCCAGTCAAAGTCTGCCAACATCAACTTCATCTGGTCCTTCATCTTGGCGATATTAGTTCTAGTCCAGATTGCAGGATTGATTCCTCGTTCAACAGCTGCATTTTCAGCAGGTAGACCAAAAGCGTCCCAGCCCATAGGATGAATGACGTTGTATCCATTTAACCGTTTGTACCTAGCAATAACATCGCTGATGGTATAAACCCTCAAGTGTCCCATATGTAAAAGTCCAGATGGATATGGAAACATTGACAAGCAATAAAAAGATTTAGATTGATCGTCAACTTTGTTTTTAGAAGGGTGGAACGACCCATACTTCTCCATCCATATTTTCGACCATTTCTTGTCTAGCGACAGTAAATTGACTTTCAGACTGGTTACAGCACATCTCACAAACACATGTGGAAACTTTTGTATTTGTCTACCTATTTGAGACACCAAAAAGCCGTCCATATAAACCCACTGTGTGAACCAATGTTAATTCATACAGCTCTATTCATAACTAAATGAAAAAATTGGAACACCAAATTTTGTATGCAGTGAATCGAGAACTTTTTGCAGCAATTGATTCAACATTGATAAACGATAAACTACAAAGCAAAGTGATACAAGAATAGAGTGGCAAATAATGCATTGGCGTAAAGAATGTACTGAGTGTTTTCATTATTTATGTTATCGGTTCTATCACATCCCGCTTATTCGCTAATGATTTCAAAGAACTGAATAGTAAATCGGACAAACCCGTGAAGTTGAGGGTTTCTAGCTTCTTTAATACTTCTACTTTGATTTCGTCATACTCCAAGTTCAACCAAGTCCCTTCATCTTGCCCATTAATATTTGCAACACTTTCTAGCGAGAGTGGACCCTGATGTCGTATTGTGATAGCTTCATGCTCGTCTTCAAGTTTCCAAATAATTTGTGCTCCAATATAGGACCAACCCGGGTTATACAAAATGGATCCAGTACTTTTGAAAGAAAGAACCTGGGAGTAGTTATAAATTGGTAACTGCTTCAATTTTTCGACTAAACTTGGATGCAACAAGAACGCTTTCCTACTACCATTATTCTTGCCGTTCGAAAGGGCATTATCTAGCCAGATAAAGTTTATTATATCTTTGAGCAAATTCTGATATATGATTTTCATGTTGGCATCTTTGAATGTGTACCCTTTACAATGCACTAGAAAGTCACAAATCTGTGAGGTGATAAATGGATCCAAACTGAAAAGCATGCCGCAAATCAATTGGCATGGAAGCAAAACAGAACTGTCCTCGAAATATTTGTTCAAATCATCAATTGAGATGCACTTCACAAAGTCGAGCACTTTAAGTAGTAACAAGTTTTTGGTCGCAAATCTGGGAACTTCCTCGAGAAACTTATACATTTGGGGAATAGCGGTGTTGAAGATTATGAATACGTTTTCTTGTGAGGTGTCGCCTTGGCTACGCAAATACCAAATGCGGAAAAGGAGTAGCTGCTGCTCAATGAATAAGGAAATCAATTGATGATGGTTGTTCGCTTCCTTGCTTTTAACGTGTCTTTCCTGCAACAGGTAGATGGTTGGCTTGAAAAACTTTTCATCATATTCAGTGAACGATACTGTATGAGCCAATGGCAACAATCGTAACCGCTGGAGCATAAGCGCATGATACTTATCGTAGTTCTGATCGAATCTTGGATCCGAAAATATTGCGTGTTGCACCAGTGCAAATTTCAATTCAGACACCCCGTAGAATACTCTCGCTTCGATCAGGTAATCTTTCGTTACCTCAGTCTGGTTGGGGTTGAGTAGAAACCTGATCATATAGTCCAATTTATTCAAGTAGGAGTTATCGCCACCAAGAATTTGGAGTAACACATAGTATAATCGGATGATTTGATTCGGGCTGGTTCTATCGAAAAGCGTATTAATTGTGAACGGGTTGATGGCTTTATAATTCTGAATCATCTCCTTTATCGAGTTGATCTTGTCGATTGATACACTCGCGTTGGGCGTTAAGGAGATGTCATTTGTGTTTAGTCTTCTCCTCTTCCTAATAACTTGTTCAAAATCTTGGTATAAATCTTTGGTTCTTTTCAAATTGGTGGTGAACTCCGAATCGAAGGTGGAGTTGTTATGTCGAACGGAGTAGACTGCTTGTATTGTGGGAAACTTGAAGATTTCGGGGTTATCCGTGATTGTGAACTCTATTTCTTGTATGTTATCAAGGTGGTCAAGTTTCAAAGCGGGATCAGTGGTTTTAAAGAGTATCAACAAACTCTTCAAATAAGGGTCTAATGGAAATTTGGCATAAAGGTTAGCCACCATTTCAACATGCCATTTTTTGAAAGGTTTGATTATATTGTTGATTCGCTTATTATGGTAAGTCTTCACATTCGTCGAGTTCTTCAGCACCGCTAAAAAGACTAAATTGGCGATATAGGGTCGCAGGTACTCAAATGATAATAATGCAAGTAGGATAGGTAAACACTTATTCAAAGTTGAGAACACATCATGGAAGAGATACAATGAACCAATAAGCCACTCTAACAATAATAATTGTATACTTTGATTCAACGATTTCAGTTTATACTTTGACCCATTTTTATAGTACGTTTGTGGTGTAGTGATCTGGCTCAATATTCGATGCACAATTTGATTCTCCAAAGTGTATGTTCTATCTGGAATCAAACAGTTTCTTATAATATATCCCTTTTCACTTGATGTCAAGTACTTTGGAGTGGATATCACTAAATCAAACAAGGCACCCAAGTCTTCCTCGTCCAAACCTTGGGTTTGCACTAACTTTGCCAATGCAGCTAGTCTATCCTTGACATTGGTGATTGAGTTGTCCTTGCCATTGACCAACTCCTTCACCTGATTTTTGATTGTTATTCTAACTATATCATCATCAGCGGCCATGTCAACATTGATATATCACTTTGAATTTGAAATGTAAACAGATCAAACTCAATTCGCGTTTTCTACAATCAACCAAAATGGAATGGTACTACGTTTTATTAACTTTTTATATACCTCCGGCTTCTCTATACCAACGGACTCCTCTATCAAAGCTAATTATACATATACCTTCATTGTTGTCACCGCCAGCACCTCCTCTAATCCCCTTTCGCACCCACAGAACTCCGCTGGCGATCGATTTGTCGGAATCTTCATCGTGCTCGGTGTTTTCGAGATCGGTGATGGATATGTTGATGGTGGCTTCTCGTTCTTTAGTCTCCAAGTTCCAGATTCGGGCACATTTATCGAACCCACAACTGATCAAGTTCTTTCCATCTTCATCAAAGCTGAGGCCCATAATCCATCCATCATGTGCGAACCCACCTACAGACGCCTTTGAAGAATGTGAGGGTGCAGTTAGCGAGCCAATGTTCTCTCCATATTTCACATCGTACAAAGTTATCGACCCCACCGATTGGATATCTCGAGCTACGGCCAAGATTGTACCACCAGGGGAGAACTCGACGATACGTGGTATTGATTTCGAGCTTGAGCTTTTGGAAATGCGCAAATCAGACGAATGGAATGTGTATATGATTTTCCCTTGTACGAATTCACACAAGACCACATCACCGTTATCGTAGCCTACTGCCAAAAACTTATCCTCAGTCGGACACACTGCTAACGAATGGGGAAAACACGATAAACCGAAATTCAAATCTCGAACGTTGATGATTTCAACATTGATTTTAGATGCGTCAATTTTAAAATTCAATTGATTTATCGAGATTGTCGAATTGGCCTTGGTACAGATAAAGTAATCTTGTTTTGATTCTGGGTCTTTATAGAATTTGGGAGCCCAGAATTGCTTTTTGAAGTGCGAGTTATCTATATCTTGGATTGAATGGATATCTTCATTGATATAATATTTGAACACAATCGAGCCATCGAAACACACGAATGCCAACACGACAATTTTAGTGGTGGTTGTGGGTAACACACTTTCAAAACTAGCAACGTGATGTACCCCAACCTTATTTATCATGATTGAATGCACATATTCTTGGGGATCGTGCACTTCCATCACTTTGTTATCCCAAAATTTGGCATACCCATCGCTGGAAACCGTGATTGTATACTTGTTGGTTATTGCCAATCCAAATATATCCAGTGCGTGTGCATGTGCAGCACTGACTGTCGATATATACTGCTTTCCCATTGACTTGCCCACCTGAAAGATTCCACACTATGCTCAAATCGATAAATTTCGAGGTTGCAAAATTGTACACAGGAGAAAAGGGTAGATACTAATACATGAAAAGATAATAAAACTAATGATTAATAACATGTAAATTAGGATCTACTAATACGCTATGGTGGGTATCAACTTGGGTAAGCACTTCTGAAAAGTTTCACTTCTTTGGTTGGGCTTTTATTTTTAAATTTCACCAAATGATGATGTTTCTTTAAAGTTGAAAGTTCACTGAGTATCAAACAAGCTCTACTACATCTTAGTCCGCCCATATTGTCTATTAGATCATATATCTCTTCCCAATTGATGGTTATGCCCATGTTATGGTAGCATCGCACCCAAATAAAATTTCAATTTTGAGATCAATGTTTACATAGTAAGAATTATCGAGTTATAAGGGTTATTGGCGAAGATGTCTGAAAGCACAGAGAAGGATGACTTTGTTGCCAACATCTCTAGGCAGGAGATATTTCTGGCTGCACCATTTTTTGCATTGGAGTCGTTGAGCAAATCTAAAACCAATGAAATCAGTGATCATTTGGCTTGCAAGAACAACACCTTCTTGTTCAATGCAGTAGGAGGTCTCGTCAGATTCTGTAATATCAATGAAAAATCAACCAACTACCGCCTACTCAGTACAGGCGAAGACCTCTTTGAAATTAGGTCGATTCAATTGAACTCGCTGGGTACGTTGTTGGCGGTTATGGGGTACAAGGATGAATTGACAGTGTACAACATACCCGAATCGATAAATATGCTGGATCCAAGTCCATACATTGTCAAAGGGTACACAATTGGTAACATGGGTGGTGCAATAAAAAAATTAATCTGGAACCCGATTGTGAATAATGATTCAACCTTGGTGATATTGAATGACAAAAATGAAATCAAATCCTGGGACCTATCCATATCATACACAAAACCTCAGTTATCAATTTCATTACAAAACAATGCCAATTTCAAAGGAATAGCAAACTCAATGACTTTTGGTTCAAGCAAGTTGTTCTCGGGCTGCTTGACACTATACGTTACCACAGAAGACAAAGTGTACGCTATCTACCCATTTATTCATAAAAATGCCAAATTAGCATTATCGAAATCACAAGTTATCGATGGGGAGGAAGAAGCTTCCACCTTGTTTAATGTACTCGAAGAGAAATTCCCATCGAAATCCTTGTTGCTGGGTTTGAACAGCTACTTGAAGATCTCGGCAATTAGACAATACGAGTTTTGCAAATATTTGAAATCTCAACTTAAGAATGTATTGCCAACAGAAATTAGAAATATTTTATCTGGTGAAGTGTCGGAACTTTACGTGTTTGAACAAAACTTGCCGAGTTCGTTTAGCCCCAGTTTACAAGGACCAATTTGTGCAAAACCTTCCAGAATATATGACGTGCAACGTGTTTATGATAATGATAAGGTGTCAATTTTATCACTATTATCGGCGAATGGCAGTGATGTCAGTTTGTCGTACAACGTGCAGTTCTGCCCATTAATAATGATGTGGACACAAGCTGGAGATACTCACCTAAACCCATTCGCAATTGAACCAAAGCCAGAGCGGTCACCACCATCACCAGCAAAACCAAAATCTCCCCAATACGTCAAACCTAAACGAGGTTTCGGATTTGTTGATGTTGCAACTGTGTCAAAAGAAGAGGAAACGAAAACTATAATACGAGTTGACACGAGTGAGCTAGAAAATGAGTTTTGGAGAAATGAATTGGGCAAGCTTGACACCTTAGCTGTAGATATACTACCACTGGTAAGGAACCAACCAATCACAGCAACTATCAAAGCATTTGAAAACCTCAAGAATCAATTCGTGATACAAATCAATGGAAACATAATATTGGCTACACCACGAGAGTGGGTCGATAAATGTTTATTGAATCTTGCATGTGGCGAGCCAATAGATGAGATACAATTTGAAAACTCATATCGCTTGGTCACTGAAGAGACTCCACAACTTGGGTTGGTACTAATCAACGACATCCTCACTGAAACAGGCTTCCATTTTATACAAACTAATACTCTTGAATCGGATAACTTGAAGATGTTATCACTTCAGGGACCAACAACCACAACTATTGAGCCAAGACCCGATGAGCCTGAGGAGGTTAAACCAAGCCAACTTTCGTTCAAATCACATTCCGTGGATGATTTGATTCTTCATTACAAAAGCCTCAGATTTCCGGCATTGAGAAGTGTGACCACAGTCTCCAACAGACAAGACCCATTGAAAGACACCATAGAATTTCTTGATGACATCAACAATGTATCGAATGAAGTAGTCAAGCAAGTATCTAACTACAATACCTCGATTATCAAGTTAGATATGATATTACAATCTGAGATTGTAAGTCTCCAACAACAATTGACCAAATTGAAGTCTATCAGTGACAAATACCACGGAATCGACGAACTGAAAAAGTTGTCAGACAAGGTTAGCCAAATCACTCGCAGACAGAAAAAGATTGACTCCAGGTTGAACGATGTATATAATAAACTTCTAACCACGTTACGCCAACAAATCTCATCAAAAGAGTTACCCCTCTCTCATGAAGAAAGATCATGGTTCAAGGAGATTAATCAGATCAATGAACAATTACAATTCGAAACTGAAAATAGTATATCCGACCGAATTGATAAATTGGCAATCCAAACGAAGGCTCTTTCGACAGATGATGATGAGCTAAACAGTAGTTATTTTGCTGACAGTATCAAAACCTTGGAAGCTAAGCAGAATATCTATCGATTAAAACTATGGTTGGATGAGGAAGGTAAAATTATAGAAAAAGTCAAGGATCAACAAAAGCAAAATCTTTTGGCAATAAATAGTGTATAAGATCTCGAAATAAACGATGTCGTTACAAAGCACTTGTAGGGAATGCCATAACAACTAAAACACATTAAGAGCTTCAAATAAAAAAAACAATGCGCAAACCCGGAATCGAACCAGGGGCCCAACGATGGCAACGTTGGATTTTACCACTAAACCATTTGCGCAAACAACTTTTTCCAGTTATTTTATCTTTCAGGTATATACACACAGAATTCATGGTACAATTTGATTTTGTGTCACATTTTCTTTAAGTAGCTTCCTTGATAATATCACCCGATACTCATTATTCCCACCCCTTCTGTCAATCAATTGATTTGTGGGTGGAAACGACGGGCTCATAATACTTCCTTCTCTTTCAATTTCATATGATATACAAAAGCTAAGTAAGTATATGTCATCATCTTCTCATGCTCAATTGAAATATAATTTTATACTTCACGAGTTTTGAATTCGATAGTATGATTCATTTGGGTATTTTTGCAGTACACACAATGAACCTGTAGCATGATGCTGCCTACAGTGATCGAATCTAGATGTACATTTGCTGAGTTATTTGATTGATATACCGTCAACGACAAGTACTTGGAGTTAGTTACTTTTCAACTTATCTTGATCCTTGACATTTTTCCTAATATTTGCCCAGACCTTCAATGATTTGAAGTGGGACGAGATCAAGAATTCCACGAGCCAGACCGGGAAGAACCTTGACATTAAATGCACAAAGTAGGCACCACGACCGCGATAAATGTTGAAGATGTTTCTCTTCTTGACAATTACATCGACTACTTGTTTGGCGTAGACATCGGGTTTAGTACCAGTAGCTGTCATTTTGGAAGCAGCCGTGGCGGTTGCTTCTATTCCATCAACATTATAAATCGAGCTCTTCAATGAGATTGGCGAGCCACGAGTAGCAATGGGTGTATCGACACCACCAGTGATGACTGAATGTACCCTAACTCCAAACGGTTGTAATTCCACTTTCAATCCCCAAGCATATTGATCGAGCGCCGCTTTGGTCCCGCCATAGATAGAAATCCAATTCAAAGGCACTCGAGCTGATACTGATGTTGTGAATATAATAGCCCCCTTTCTCTTGATAACAAACTCAGACATGTATTTGGTCATGTATATATGCCCGATAACATTGGTATGAAATACACTCATCAATGCACCATCGTCGAATTCGATTGCTGGTGACCCATAACCAATTCCAGCATTGTTATACAAAATGTCCAAATTTCCGCCATTGGTGTTCTTTCTGATAAACTCAACAGACTGCTTGATCTGGTTGAGGTCTGTTATATCACAAGCATAAGGGATTATCTTGTACTGCTTGGATAAGTCTCTGGCTTCCTGTAAATATTTTTCAGGTGCAAATGCGAAAACCGTATATCCTCTTTTAGCAAACTGAATACACAATTGCGAACCAATTCCACCGGTACCTCCTGAGATTAGAGCGTAGTTTACCATGATAAATGTAGCCGCGCGAGTTTTATACGTAGGGTTCCGAAACGATCAGGCGGTAGATCTCTTTTATATAATTGCATGTCGGTTATAATAATCTCAAGTTCCCCGATCAAGTAAACAGATTTATTTTCCACAGTAAACAAGCATCATTGTCCCCGACAGTTCTCCGCAAAATCATTCTTGTGATTGCAGGAACTATATTATGGCAGATCTCGCACGGGCATGAAATTTGTCGCCGATGTGAAAATCACAGGTTCAAGCATGAGCAATGAAGGCGCGTAGTTGCAACCCGTCGTAGTATCGACTGTTGAAACTTTTGACGCATTTCTGTCCCAGATCACTGTTGGTGAACGATATGATGGCGTTTGTCTTCTCGAATTTGATATTGATCATGGTATTTAAAATCGATAATTTTTTGCATTCATCTTCGATATCTAACTTAATTTCCGATAGTAACGCTTGATCTTGCATTGATTCCTCAAGTCTAAACATATTCTCCACCACCACATCCACTGGGGATTCATGATCCTCCCAATCGGTCAACTTTTTCGTCAACTTTTGTTTCTTTTCCTGGAGTAATTTACGCTGGTCTTGAGTCAACAGTAACTTCTCGTTTGCTTGTTGCAAGTGCTGTTTGCTTGCCCTTTCCACCTTGATTGTTGTTTTTTTGAATGCGATGCCATCAAGCATCTGTATGGCTAAATCAACACTCTCAGAGTTGTAGTAAAACACCAAAGCTTCACATTTGAATAGGTTCCTGGAATCGTAGTACATCTTGATACGTGGCTCGTTGGTGGTGACATCTTCAGCGAGCGTGCCGTACTTTGCAAACAACTCGACCAACTCGGTTTTGGTACATTCTTTAGGCAACTGAGAAACAAATACCGCATTCAGGTCATCTTGCAAAGTCGTGCTTTGCTTTAGTTTCGCCAACTCCTCCTTCATCTTTGCCAATTTCTCCTTGCGTACCTTCTTCAATGCTATCTTGTTAGCTTTATCCTGCTCATTTACATCCTCTGGTGCAATTATAGCTTCATTAGTGTCTTCATCATCTCTCCTTCTCTTTCGAGCACCGTCCTCGGATTTTTGGCTACTTTTTCTCGTTGCTACAGCTTCTTTCGCCCCCATTTCAATCCAATTGTGGTGGTATCTCTGTTGAAAAGTGTTGCAAAATCGACATTTACAATAATGTCGCTACTATTTTTGAAATTCACGACATTAATGTTGACACAACAACTGTTGATCTCTAGAATTGGTATTGAGGTAACACACGGACCCAGGATTTGCCAGCGACTTGAACAGATAGACCATACATAACCATACATCAAACTACAGCTACTTTAGTCAACGTGCAAGTGAGGATATACAATGACGGAAACCACTGCAATGGCACCACCATCGGCCACACCCAATGATTACATTCTTAGTTTGTCGCCTGAACAGATTGAACATGACCAGAAGATTGGTATCAAGGCTATAAGGTTATTTTTGCAGTCGAAAACATCGTATGATGTCTTGCCTGTCAGTTATCGATTGATAGTGTTGGATACATCGTTATTAGTCAAGAAGTCATTGACAATATTATTACAAAACAGTATTGTGTCAGCGCCATTATGGAACAATAGGAACAGTAAGTTTGCTGGTTTGTTGACCAGTAGTGACTTTATAAATGTTATACAATACTACTTCCAGTTCCCTGAGAAATTCGAGTTAGTTGACCAATTGACATTGGATGGATTGAGAGATATAGAGAAGGCGATTGGAGTCAGCACAATAGAAACTGAGTACATCCATCCTTTCAAGTCTTTGTACGAAGCATGTATCAAAATGTTGAAATCGCGAGCCCGAAGAATACCCTTGATTGATGAAGACGAGAAAACCGGCCGAGAAATTGTGGTGTCGGTGTTGACGCAGTACCGAATCTTGAAATTCGTGGCCTTGAACTGTAAAGAAACCAAAATGTTGTTAAAACCGATTCGCGACTTACCAGGATTGGGTACTATCAAAGATATCAGTACTTGCACCATGAACACTCCCGTTATCGAGGTCATACACTTGTTAGCGCACAAATCGGTTAGTTCTGTGCCTATAGTGGACGACATGGGAAAGTTAACCAACGTCTACGAAGCGGTTGATGTTTTGGGATTAGTCAAGGGCGGAATGTACACCGATTTGGACTTGAGTGTGGGTGACGCCTTGTTGAGACGTCCTGAAGACTTTGAGGGGGTGCACACTTGTACTTTGAGTGATAGATTATCGACAATCATGGATACTATCAGGAAATCTCGCTTGCATCGTCTTTTCGTCGTCGATGATGAAGGAAAATTGATTTCGGTGATAACTCTCTCCGATATCTTGAAGTACATTTTATTTGGTGAAGATACCGACTGATCAATGCAAATAGATTTATGTATAATATAATACTAGTAATGACGTATAACGGGCGCTTGTTATCGTGACCTACAACAATTAAGGTTCATTGATATCGGGGTTTTTCTCGATTATGATTCATCAATGTAGAAATCTGTGCATGAAATTAGTCAGCGGGTTGATGCCATAGCAGATTTGGAATTGGCGACACCAGTTACGATTTATTCATTATCAACTCGTGTTATACAGCTGCTACTAAAGAGTTGTGTAGTTGGAGCTTGAGACTGGTTTTTCCGTTATCAACTGGTAGGTTTTTTTTCGGACCATGGCATCAGATACAACTCGTTCTTATATTGATAGAAATGATCTCGGGGATGAACAGTTGATAAAAATCGATAATTATAATCGAAAGTTGGCTTTGCCACAGGTAACACTACGTGCCACCCTTGCTGGGCTAGTTATTGGTTCAATAGTCCTTATCTCGAATTTTCAGTTTGGTTTACAAACCGGTTGGGTGTCGATGATGTCGCTCCCTTCAGCGTTGCTTGGGTTTGCATGTTTCAAAGTGTTACCAGCAAGTGCTAAATTCACCGATGTCGAGAATGTGTACATCCAGTCAGTTGCCGTGGCTGTCGGAACCGGTCCTTTAGCATACGGTTTAGTGGGTATAGTGCCCGCGATTGAAAAGTTTATGACGGCAGAGGAATCGGGGCTAGGTCGAACTATAGTGTTCAGCATGAAGGACTTGTTGATATGGTCACTAGGTTTGGGTTTGTTTGGGGTGTTTTTTGCCGTGCCATTACGAAGACAAGTTATCATTAAGGAAAAATTGCCGTTTCCATCAGGAAGTGCTACAGCTACTTTGATCTCAGTGTTGCATGGCTCAGAAATATTTGAGGATGAGGATATAAAGCCACCAGTGGAGGAAGTGTCCGATGAAGAAACTGTGGGGTTACCTACAAAATCAACTGCTCCAGCACCGGTTGTGCTGACGCAAGCCGCTAGCGACGCTGATACATACAGCTCAAACATGAGATCATTAACAATCACATTTATCGTCTCGTCGATATATACCATTGCCTCATATTTCGTGCCGATCATAAAGAGCTTACCAATTTTTGGATCATTTCTCGATGATTACAATTGGAACTTCCAACCTTCTCCGGCGTATATTGGACAAGGGATTATCATGGGACTTGCAACTACTTCGTACATGCTATTTGGGGCGATTTTGGGCTGGGGTATATTAGCTCCTTTATCGAAATATATGGGTTGGGCCCCAGGAGAGTTCAACGATTGGACACATGGTGCCCAAGGTTGGATTTTGTGGATCAGTTTAAGCATTATGGTAAGTGACTCAATCGTTTCATTCTTTGTAGTTTCTGCTAAGGCAATCATTTCCCAAATTAGGTACTGGAAACGGAAATACGATGCTAATCATTACCATGAACTCAATGATATTTCCTTGTCCCAGCCTTTATTGGGACAGAATATTGACACCGAGTCGATTACATCGATGTACGACGATACCAACGTCGATCTGAAATACCTTGTGCAGCTGGAGACAGTTATCTTTGGTATCATACTATCATCGTTATTGTGCATTATATCAGTGAGGGTGGTTTTTGGTAATATATTTCCCTATTACGCAATAATAATCGCAGTCGCATTGACATTCTTCTTTTCAGTTCTTGGAGTTAGGGCATTAGGCGAAACAGATTTGAACCCAGTAAGTGGAATCGGGAAGTTATCGCAATTGATTTTTGCTGCTGTAATTCCTAAAAACCATCCTTCGAAAATTTTGATCAACTTGGTGGCTGGTGGTATCGCAGAAGCCGGTGCTCAACAGGCGGGTGATTTGATGCAAGACTTGAAAGCAGGGCATTTGCTTGGAGCATCCCCAAAGGCGCAATTTATTGCTCAAATCATCGGTACTTTTTACTCGGTGATCTTGAGTTCGGTCATGTACAAGGTTTATAATTCGGTTTATGACATTCCGAATAAGAGTTTTAGAATACCAACAGCAGTCATTTGGATTGATTGCTCAAGGCTAGTGACAGGTGAAGGTTTGCCTCCAAAAGCATTTGAGGTCTCAATGATATTTGGTGTGATATTTGCATTCATCGCTTTACTCAAGAACACGGTCCCTGCGTCGTCTAAGTTTTTCAAATACATGCTTTACTTGCCAAATGGAATAGCAGTTGGTATTGGTATCTATAACACTCCCAGTTTTACACTTGCCAGGTTTATTGGCGGTTTGATTGCTTACTGGTGGATGAAACATGGCGAACGAAATAAGGTGAAGATGATCATATTCAGTAGTGGTTTGGTGTTGGGTGAAGGTTTGTTTAGTGGATTCACACTTTTGTGGACTAGTTTGGGGGTACCCCATTATTGATAGAACGTTTATAACGAATTTACGATTGTATTATATAATTGTGTACATTAAATACCACTCCTTCAAGCGCAATACCCGATACATGGATTGAGAGACATAGTCCAACAACTGCACAAGCACAGTCGGCACGAATCATTTCTTGATCCAATCTGTATATATGTAGTGGCATCAACTGTTGATTTAGAGGAACCCTGTGAATATATTAACCTCCAGCATTTCTCTCTTTATCAATATTTATTCTTTGATTTATGAGGTGAATTGCCGATTGAAGTGCCTGTAGGTTACCAGTCAAAGTCAACTTTCTGATATTAGTTAATCCTTTACCACCTCCCAACATTATGGACTGACCCTTATCTGCCTCTATACGAACATATGTACAACCACTGTTTTCTCTGATATTTTTGATGTTGTTTCCACCTTTCCCAATCACCGAACCAATATTAGAGTTGGCGACAAAGATATCTTGGTTGAATTTGTCGGGACTTTGCCCCAGAATGGGGATGGGGCTATGGGTGATTACGTCCCCCACAATGTTGTTACCGTGTTCATCAGTGTAAGGATTTTGTGGCGGTATATTAAGCGGCATTTGTGGTTGATGCATCGGGGGTGGAGCGCCATAATGTTGTTGAGGGTGAACTGCTGGTTGGAACATTTGTTGGAAATTGTATGGTTGTTTTGGTTGATTATAGTGCATGGGGTTTGGGGGTTCAGGGCCACGCATGTGTTGGTGATGCATGGTATTCATGTGGGAGTAATCGCCCATTTGATTGTGCATGATGTTATGATTTCCCGGTTGTGGCACTGGTCCAATATTCATCATTTTGACATTGACATTGTTGAAATGGTAATTGGCGGGGTTGTAGAAGATGACTTTATTCTTTTTCAACGCATCTTTATGTTCCAACATTGTTTGTGAGATGTAGTAGATGGCGATGTGGATGGCATCCGCCACTCCGGCGATCGCCAATACTCTATCCGTCGAGTAAGGCAACGGTTGTTCTGCTGCTTTCAATTTCGCTGCCGAGTTATCTTCGATTTCACGGAATTTGGCACCTCCTTTGCCAATGATGTAACCCACCATTGAATGGGGCACCAAGATCTTCAAGGTGTATTGTTTGGACATGGTTGATGCTGGTTCATCTTCGGGTTCATCCAAGATTGTCCGGGTGATCAAACCAAATGCTTTGGCCACATCCTCCGACGGACCTCTCACGGTGACAATTCTCTCGGGAATGTCTTTCAAGTTGTCGGATACATTGATTCTGACATTGGCCTTGTCGCGAATATGGTTGATGGTATCTCCCTTCTTGCCCACTATAGTACTGGCTTCTTTGACGGGGCAATACATTCTGATTTGCACATATGTCGGGTCGTTATCTCGTTCGCGATGGTTGGACGTTGGCTTTGACGGATGTGGTTGATGAGTCTGAGGTTCGTACTCTTGAGGTTCTGGCTTATCTGTCAATCCATTCTCAATCTGCAACTCCTGTAATTGTTGTTGTTTAGCATTAGCGGCAGCTGCTTCCTTGGCCAAAAGACTGGCCTTCTCAATGAACTTCAGCACGCTCTCAAGATCTGATATATCTGTGGGTGGCTGGTTCACATGTGGCGCTGTTTGGTTCTGCTCCTGTTGCAAGTCGTTCAACTCGACTTGCTCACTATCCAACGCCACGCGCTTGCTCGTCTGATCATCGTTCGTCTGTTCCAACTCGTCATTCTTCCGCTTCAACGCATTGTTGGTGTTGGTTGTCGACATGGTACCCTTGTCAATTGATCCTTAGAAAACACCACCACTCAGTTGGCTCAATTGAATCAAAAAAAGCCGGTCGAGAGTTTTTCGCTCTTCGACATTTTGTCATTGTAAACGACACTGTCATGTGAGCAAATGACAAAAGCCAAATGGGTTCTCTACACTGAGTTTCACTCGTGGTATATATATATATATATTACATTATACTACATTCCACCATGTTGTTTCTTGAGTCTTTCTTGTTCTTTTGCCGTTTGGAAATGGTCGTCTCTTTTCGCTTGCACGCGGCCGAGGAAATCTTGTTTGTCGAGGTAGCCGCCTTTGTTGTGGATCTTCAACTCGTCTTTGATCTTGCGTTTATCAACAAACCCGGCCCAGTCCAACCGTGATTTCTCGAGCGTCGATAGTTTTTGCTTTTTGTTGCTGTTGAGAAACTTATCAATGAGCGAGGGTCGTTTTAGTTTGATGCGTAGTTCGATGGTTTCGTCCGAGCCCGGTAGCTGGCGTAGCACCGGTATAAACGACTTTCGCTTCACCTCTTCGGTGTCGTCAGTCAAGGACATAGTGGAGTTGAGGTACGCTTGCGCTTCGGCCGAGTTGGCGTCGACTTGTTTGGTTTCGGTAAACACTTTACCCGCGAAAGTGTACGACGACTTTATAGTGATCATCTGCGGGTCGAGTTCGTTGTGTGGAGTGACAATCTTGTTGTCGGGAACTGGTGCCTTTATACCAGTGACAGGGGCACTGTCGCTCAATTCGCTTATCCATTCGTCTTTGGCATCCTGGCCCGATTTCAAACTGGCAAATATCGAGTCCACATCAACAGTGGTGTGCACCGACCTCACCAAACCCAGATCTTGGCTCTTCTCCGCCAACTTATCATGATATCGCTGGTTCCGCGTTCGTACTTGGGTGGTCGATGCTTCAATAGCCTGGTAGTCAGGCACAGCCTCTTCCTCCTTATCAGACTCTGAGTTCTCCTCCTCCTCGACTTTAGCATTAGGATCAAAATCCTCGTCGTCTTCATCCTCATCATCGTGCCCCTCTTCTTCTTCCTTTTGGTTTTTGGACTGGAAAACCGAGACCACCTCGTTTCCAACGCTCGTTCCTTGTGGTACACTGGCACCACCAGCTTTCTTCACCTGCGTCATGCTCTCTCTTCAATCTCTAGTGCCCTACAATACCAACAAACAAAAAAAACACCCTCTCAGTTCAACGGCATGAATTTCACGATTGAGATTTTTTTTTCTGGGGTGCCACAACTCCAAAAAATGAATAAATTGAACCAGTTTGCCATACGATTTATACCATTTCCAGCCCATTGACACTATAATATTACAATGACTAGTACATTCCTGGCTGATTCAGAAGCACCCATTATTCAATTGTCTGCTAAGAAAGACTTTGACCAACTTTCCACTAACAAGGAGAAGTTGTACGCCCACTATCTTTCGCGGGCGAGTCACTGGGGGACTAGGGCCGTGTTGAGGTCAGTGTCGCCTGAATCGGAGTATATCTACAACTTGATCTTGCAGATACATGCTAAGTTGGGTAAACCAGGCTCTAACGAGGAGTATATTGCTAAATTGAGCCAGGTTGACGCTGAGATAGTTACCAAGTACTTGGAGTACGCGTCGCAGTTCTTGTCGAACTTGGGGAACTACAAGTCGTTTGGGGATAAAAAGTTCATTCCCAGCATTGACCAAGCTCAGTTTGCCACTGTCATTGACAGTGTCGGTGACGCAAATGTGTCCCTGTTGTACGACTCGGTGAAGGAAGCGATTTTCGATACGTCGGCTGGCTTGCTAGGCTGGAGAGACCAAGGACACGTCTCTGCTTACTACCCCGGTGAATTGTTCCCCACTAAAGAAGAGACAGAACAAATCAACTCGGCGTTGGCCGATCAGGGATTGATGCCCGAAAACACCAGAGTGGGGAAAATCAGAGATGGCGAGTTTGTGGTGTACGTTGCTTCAGCATTAACGGAAAACACGGTGGCCGAGTACCAAAAACCACTCAAAACTGCCAATGGCGCTACAATCAAGTTCAAATTTGGGGACCACTCGCAGGAATTCGAGCAGATTGTGGAAAATCTCAGCAAGGCCAAGGAGAATGCTGCCAACGAAACTCAGTCCAAGATGCTCGAATACTATATCGAATCGTTCAAAACAGGTTCGATGAATGCTCACAAGAAATCGCAAATCGAGTGGGTCAAAGATTTGGGCCCTTCGGTCGAGAACAACATTGGGTTTATCGAAACTTATAGAGATCCCAGTGGTGTCCGTGGTGAATGGGAAGGTTTAGTTGCCATGGTCAATAAGGATCGAACCGCCAAGTTTGCCAACTTGGTGGAAAATGCCGGACAATTCATCTCAATTCTCCCTTGGGACAAATCACTCGAAAAAGATACATTCACTCCACCTGATTTCACGTCGTTGGAAGTGTTAACCTTTGCCGGATCTGGGATCCCAGCTGGGATCAATATCCCAAATTACGACGACGTCAGATTGAATATTGGGTTCAAAAATGTGTCTCTTGGTAACGTTTTATCGGCAAACCCCAAGAAACCCAAGAAGGAAGAAGTCATCACCTTCTTGAACGAAGATTTACAAAAGATGTTTTTGAAATGGAGAGACGATGCCTTTGAAATTCAAGTGGGGTTGCATGAATTGTTGGGCCATGGTACTGGTAAATTGTTGCAGGAGACCGAAAAGGGCAAATTCAATTTTGATAAGGAAAAACTTGGTTATTCCACCTGGTATAAACCCAACGAGACTTGGGGTTCTTTGTTTGGTTCAATTGCTGGTTCGTACGAAGAATGTCGTGCCGAGTTGGTCGCTTTATACCTTATTCTCAAAGCCCCTAAAGAGGTGTTGCCAATTTTTGATATGAAACCTGAAGACTTTGATGACTTGACCTTGACGGCCACCCTCTTGATGGCCAGAGCCGGGTTATTGGGTTTGGAATTCTGGGATCCATCCTCGAGGAAATGGGGACAACCACACATGCAAGCCCGATTCGGAATCTTCAAATCATTGCACCAAGCTGGCGTGGTTGAATTGGTCCACAAACAAGATGACTACTCCGACTTGGAATTGACTGTCGATGCCTCCAAATTAGGTAATGTCGCCGTAGACACATTGGGTGATTTCTTATTGAAATTGCACACTTACAAATGCACTGCCAACTTCAAGGAAGGTGAAGCATTTTACAAAGATATCACCAACGTTACTGACGACTATGCCAAATACCGAGATGCGGTGCTCGATAAGAAGAGACCAAGAAAACAGTTGATTCAAGCCAACACCGTCCTCAAATCTTCGGGCGAAATTGAACTCAGAGAGTACAACGAAGAAGAAGCTGGCATGATCATCTCCTTCGACGAAAGAGCAGTCTAGAGTTTATATGTAACGTGTTTATGAATAAGCGCTGTAGTCAATTCGAGAATTCCACGTGATGGGCGATTACTGAAATTTACGCCAAACGATAACTAAGAAGTCGGTAATGCTTCTCTCGTTGTTGCTGCCACTCCTGTTGCGGCAGGTGCTACATATGAGAGCAAGCACAGGCACTCGGTTGTTGTCGCTGATTACGACAATTCCAAGGCTAGTGGTTCAGCGTGAGCGAGTATGGATGCTGCGTCGACACTCGGTGATACCGAGAGGTGGATCGACTATGATGTTTAGGAGCTTTGGCGTGTCAAGTATCTTGCACAATACCAAACTGTCAGAAGATTTGAAGACTATAGACTCAAAGTCAATCAAAGATCATCTAGATTTGACTAAACGAAGGAATCGCCAGATTGTTCGAGAAGAAAAGCAACAGCTTATTCAGAATAAAAAGAGTATTCGAGAAAACATGGCGACAATATGGAGAATTATCAAATTAGGTAAAACAGATATCAAATTATTCTTTTATGCCATCGCATTCATTTTGATTGCCGTCTTGTACCCAACCACAGCAGTCAAGCTCGTGGGGGCGTCGATTGACGCCTATAATTCGAAGTTCATGGACGCCGATGGTGACTTGCTCATTTGGGGCTACAAATACTCCACGGTATTTGCATTCATGGTGCCTTTCATGTGTTTCAGTGCTATTTGTTTTTGGGCCAGAATATGGGTCTTGAAAGTTTTGGGCGAGCGGTTAGTCGCCAGATTGAGATTGCGAGTGATGAAGAATCTTTTGAGACACGACGCGGCATTCTACGACAATGAAAAACATAAAGTTGGAGATTTGATCTCGAGATTATCAAGTGATGCGTATGTGGTGTCGAAGTCGATTACCAGTAACCTACCCGATGGGTTGAAAAACTTGCTTTTTGGTATCATCAGTGCCTACATGATGTACTCGATCAATCCTATATTATTTGGAGTCATGTTGTTGATTTCGCCTCCAATCACTATAGGTTCAGTCAAGTATGGGGAAAAGATTAGAGAGTTATCAACAAGATTGCAAAACGCGGCAGCCGGTTTAACTAAAGTGAGTGAAGAAAGTTTGAACTCGATCAAGCTAGTCAAAGCATTCACAGGTGAACAGAAAGAGTTGACTAAATATGCCGAACAGTTGAGGCAGGTGGTGGTTGTTGCCAGAAAAGAGGCACTTGCCCAATCAAATTATTCGGTTTCGATCTACAGTTTGTATCATTCGGGTTACTTGGCATGTATCGCTTTAGGTGTTTATTTGATCTTGCATGGCCAAATGACCACCGGGGATGTGGTGGCGTTTACAATGTACTCTGAATTGTTCAATTCAGCATTGTACAGTTTAACTACCACATACATGGAACTAATGAAAGGTTCAGGTGCTGGGGTTAAGTTGTTTGGGTTGATAGATCATGATAATTTGGTGGACCCCATTCGAGGCGATAAAGTTCCGGCAAGTTTAGATAACGGGTTCGAATTCGATAATGTGATTTTCAGCTATCCAACCAGACCAAACGATAGAATATTCAACGGATGCACTTTCAAAGTAGATCCATCTTCATCTACTTGTTTCGTTGCACCATCGGGTTGTGGTAAATCAACAATTGCCTCATTATTATTGAGATCGTACAATATTGACGGAGGGACTATTAAAATAGGCGGGAAAGATATTTCTGAATTCCAAATTCGGGACTTAAGGCGACATGTTATTGGGATCGTACAGCAAGAGCCCATATTACTTTCTGGTAGTATTCTTGAAAACATTGTTTATGGCTTGACGCCTAGTCAGATTTGTCAGATTGATATGGACGACATTGTTGAAGTATGCAAGCAGGCCAATTGTCATGATTTCATTGTTGGGTTCCCTGAAGGTTATGACACTATAATTGGTTCGCGAGGAGCATCATTATCGGGAGGTCAAAAGCAAAGAATCGCTATTGCCAGAGCATTAATCAAAAAACCAAAAATATTGATATTAGACGAGGCTACTTCGGCTTTGGATTCGAAATCAGAAGCATTGATCAACGATACATTGAAGAAGTTGACTGCAGAAGGCAAAATGACGATAATATCCATTGCCCATAGGTTGTCAACAATTTCGAAATCTGAAAACATAGTGGTTTTGGGTAAAGGAGGGAAAGTGATTGAAACAGGTAAATTCTTCGATTTGTATTCCGACAATGATTCGGAGTTGTCTAAATTGTTGGATGAGTCCAGTACCAAGAAGGAATATGCCAAGATGTCAGACGAACAGATTGAAGAGCAAGATAAGTTAGATCACGAGGCAGCTGAGCTTGAGCAAGATCAGCGAGAGGTGGAGTTGGATCGGGTACGTGCATTGATTGATGATCTTGCACCCGAGTTGAGAAAAGAGTTACTCGAACAAATCTATCGAGAACAAAAGGTGGAACAACCATCGGAGTTGGCGAAAGATCAACTTCGATCTTAACTGTAAATAGAAAGGACGGAATAGACATGTAATAACACAGCATCTTGTATCATATCTTATCAGTATCCCATCAATCCATTACCAAGCATTCTCTACAACTTAAGTATCAATTTCCTGACTTTTATATTGTTTCCTATGTAGTATAGCTCAACATAGCATGCATGGTGGAGCAATTTAAACCCCCAAGAGTTTAGCATCTAAACTAGCCCCATTTTCAACTCTGGCGACTTTGGCTTCGGTGAGACCTCTCTTTTCAGCAGCAACTTTGAATTCTGCTTTCAAAGCATCTCTGGTGGCTTTACCAGCAATGGCCATGGCCCTGTTCAATGAAATTCCAGCTTGTTTGTAAGCAGACATGATTATATGGATTGATATGTACTGTTGATGGTCTTAACTTTTCACCAGGCCGAGTTTTCGATTCGCACATTTCATTGGACGTTTTTGTACCAATTTATTTGGGTTTACGCTGAAGAATTGAATTTACTATGTGTATGCAGCGTATATCTGAGCACTAACTAAGATACTTTTGAGTATATATGGTTATCAACGTTTACTATTGAGCCAGTTGATAAAGTCAAAGAATAAGGATGCTTGTAGTTTTGACTTTGGATTGGTGGCCCATGATTTCAAGGAAGATGCGTAGATATCAATCACTGGTTCGAGGTACAGTTCATCTAGCGAGATGAGGTTTTTGGTTAGTATGATACAGGCTTGGTTACAAGCGAGAGTATAAGCTTGATTGGACTTGGTGGTGTTGACACCATGTTGGATTTTGGCAATCGATTGCACGAGTTGCTGTTTGTAATTAGTTTGTGACTCGAGAGTTGTGAATTTTCTTTGAAATGCATCTTGATCAATTTTGGTCTTGCTGATTCTGGTTTTCAATAATTTATGAGCTTTGGTGCCCAAGTTTTTGTCGAGGGTTAGGTTGATTAGGGTAATCAAGGGAACAATGGCAGTTAAACACAAGTATGAATTAGCCAGCGACTTGACAAATAAATCCAATAAGTCAAGAACACGATGCTTGAAGAAAATCATTTGTTCCTTGGCGTCTTCAACTTCGTTCTTGCGCTTGTTTCCAGTGACAATCTTATCGAGTGCATTCCGTCTTTCTTTGAAAATACTTGACAATTGCTCGTCCATGGCCATCATTTGCTCGTCGTCCATCGAATCAGACTCGTAATCGTCACCACAATCACTGTCTGACAAGTCAGAGAACTTGACTTCCCCAGATGCAGTGGCAGGGAGATTCAAAGCCTTGGCTAGTTTCAAATTGGTCTCTTGATCGATTTTAGAAAGCACCTCGCCGTTGGATGTGTTGGCGTCGTCGCTATCGCCGTCAACATCTTCGTCTTCTGACTCGTCCACGTCGTCGTCAGCATCTTCATCGTCGTCAGCATCTTCATCGTCGCTTTCATCAACTTCGTCATTATTGCATTCGTCACTCAAAGCATCTTCTTCGTACTCGTCTTCGCCTTCAAACAACTTTTGCTGACCCTCCTTGTTCTCTTTCGCGACTAAAACATCATACAACAATTGTAAGCTGGCTTCATTCACTCTCAAATCACCAGTTGCTTCGTCCGCTTCGCACAAGAAGTTGCTCCAGATTATGCTAACCAATTTCTTGGTCAAGGTGGATTTCCTCGACGCTAATGACAATAAGATCTCCGTCAATACTACCGTGGCATCAAAGTCTGGGTTGTCCCCGCCTTTACTGAATGCGTCCTCATAACATAACTTTAACTCTTCCAAAACCTGCACTGCCTCCTCGTCTCCCAGATACAATTGTAAAAGAACCATCGAGAACATCAACTCAAAACAATACAACTGTTCGCTGTTGGACGATTGCTTTGTCTCATCCAAAGTTGCAATTGATTTCAATAATTGAATAGTATCCAGTCTCACTTGTTCTATCTCATCGTCCAATTCGACTTTCAATGAGCACTCTTCATCCTCCAAACTTTCCAGTATGTGATTGACACAATACAGCGACCAAGACGTACCATCGCTTCGTTTCGAATCAATAACTTCCGATAGTATCGCATTAAGTTTGTCTTGGGTGTACTTTCTGATATTATCCGAAAGTTGGACATCTGCTTTTGAGAAAAACGAGTTGGTGATTAGAAATTTTAGTATTACTTCTAATACTTTGTCGCCTTTCTTGATTTGAGTAATCAAACTCTTGTTTCCTCTTATTAACAAAAGTAGTTTGTCCAAACTCCATCTTAGAATGATTTCATTGGTAGTCTCTTGGGTTAAAGTTTGATTGAAGACATTGATAAATGTTTTGGAAATCTGTACAAGTGTGTGTCTAATTTCTTTGTCAAAAACTTCTTCTGGGGCAGTTATGACAACAAGGCTATCAATAGTTTTCGACTTTGTGAGTAAATCAAAGTTCCAGCAACCACCGTGCGTGCTGTCGGCTAGTTTAGAGGTTATGTAGGGGGTTTTCAAGTAGTTCTGTTTTCCGACCTGCTGGATAGTGGTCAAAGTTTGATTTGCGACTTTATTCAAGTATCGTCCCGATTGACCAGTTTGATTGATCAAACATCGTAACAAGTTTGGCGTGAATAAGTATTCAACCTGCTCTGCTTTCACAAGGTTCTTCAAGAATTTCTGGAATATCTCAAACCCCCAATATTTACGTTCGTGGGAAGATTTCTCCGAGAACAACGACTGGTCAATCACCACTAGCCAAAACTCTTTCAAGCTGACAAGATCTGAATCAGTTTTTGATTTTTTGGCAGACTTGTGAGCAGTTGACTTCTTACGCTTTTTGTTATTTTCTGAATCGACCAAATTGTCGTCGGGGTTAGAGATCCCTTGGTTGTTGAAGAACTCGACAATCAAGTCCCATACAAACGGGAGTTTTGGAGTCCAGCTACCTTTCTGGGTACTCTTTTTCCCGTTTTTCTTTTCGGTTGGTTGTGGTTCGACGTCGCCATTGTTTTCTTCTTCGCTAATAACCTCCACGTCCTTCAACGCTTTGGCCAAAACCGGTAAATTACCCTTGGCAAAAGGGTTGCCGTTCTTCCACGATGATTTAGGGTTGGTGATCTGGTGAGATAAAGTGCCACTATTAGGGATCGACAAGTATATGGCGATACCTTCGGTGGATAAGTTCAAATCGTTGTCGTTGGTTTCTTGTAAGATTTGCAACAATATGTCATCCTTGAAAGCTTGGTCGAGGTTGCACTCGGCGCTGGTAATAATTCTAATAAACTGACAGAGGGTAAATGTAGCTGACTCTCGTAACCACGACTTTTCCAGCGCCAATTCCAGGAGCACGGCGATAAACTCGCCAATAATCTCGCTCGAGGTGTACTTGGTGTCGAACAATACTTTGGAGTTGATCAATGCTTGCAAGCCAAACAACCTTCCAAAAAGAACTGCGCGTTCTTCTTTGCCCTTCATCGACGACTTCATCACCGTGACATCTTTCACCATTTTCAAATAGGTGGGGATGGTGAAATCGCTGTCCTTTCTGATCAATTCGTGGATCACCTCGGTCAATGCCATGGAAAACCCAAACCTAGCTGCCTGTCTGGTAGTGATCAACCCTTTAACAAGTCGGTTGAGGGCATAATCCCAATCTGGCTGCGAGTCGACTTTGGCGAGCTCCAACAACAATGCCGACGCAGCACCAATGCGTTCTGCTGGCAAGTCAGATGCCAAGCGGTAGTAGTGGTCCTTCAGAACTGACATACTAAGTACAGTTCTTGTGAGGTATCAAGTTCTGGTTTGCAGGTCTCACTCACCACAACTACAAAACGGCTCATCGCAATTTTTTCGCGCCCAGCGCTTCAAAGTTACAGAGAGGCCAAATTGTTTATGACAAAATGTTGAATTTATCGATCTATATAGTGTTTGAAGAAAACCCGCCTGAAAACAAATCCGTAGTAAAAGTATGTTGTGGTAAATAAAAATGAAACCCATGTTGAGATGAAGTAAAAAGATACTGGGGTTATTTTTTTTCAAAAGACAGCCAATGGTACTGTTTATTGGTAGGTGACTTTAGGGAAGGGGAACGAAGGTCCCACTTGTTGGATGGACACCGACGCAGCCCATTGACCCACGTCTACTGCTTGGGCAATGGTTTTGCCTTGAACTAACGAGGCGATGAATCCAGATGCGAACGCGTCACCAGCACCGTTAGTGTCGGTGATTTTGTCAGCGGGCAATTCACGCACGGGGTACTCGTTGATGTCAAATTGCTTGGTGGCAAAGTCGTAAGTAACGGTGATGGTGGGGTCGATACCTTGGGTGAACACCACTGTTCTTGGCGATTGGTTTTGCTTGGGGGTTTGCGCGAGGTGTTTGGCGATTTCAGTGACGTTGGTAGTGTTTAACTTTTGCGCTTCAGCATAGGCGGCGGCTTCCGATTCGTTGGCAATGATATAGTCGCAGTACTTGATCGAGGTGTCCAAGGCATCTTTGAAGAATTGGGGAATGAATGGCGCGGACAAGTTCAAGGCAAACACCTTGTTGTTGGCGGCGGCGTGTTGACCCAACTTGGCGATGGCTTCAGGGGACACGGTCAAGTGGAACCCACCAATGTAGAAGTGGGTAGCGTTGGTGACAAACTGCCAGTTTTCGGGCAAGTCCAAATGGTCGGGGGTGAAGTGGTTGGCGGCGGCCAAGTCGGTGACCAACGAGCGATGGTTTCCGCTGATTAATGCTGCACACTTACCTGTGGGCTTATCTGCGTGGTATTGGTACTTGGTCAACAATCCATAGGTGGCATTGGCCTGTTCCAATTTTTCTGAGTAGACATCTTTACCCACAGCACCAAAGTACACGACTGAGTCAGCAGGCAAGATGTATTGGGCGCCTCTGGCGGTGTTTTGAGCAGCACCGCCTGCGACAAGGATCAAATCGTCCTGGGATAAGATTTCGTCGTAGATGGGTTCGTGCTTGGCCTCGGCCAAAATAGCGTCGTTATCTTTCAAATCGTACTTTTGCAAGTACTCGGGCTCGACATTGACTTGCAAGTCCAACAATGGGTTACCTAAACAGACTAATGGGTACGACATGGTGTAATAAAAACTGGTTAAAATTGAAAATTTTCAACTACTATAAAAAAAAAAAAAAAAACGTTGGCTTCGCGTTGAACATGATAATCAATAAACATTGTAGTCTACAAATATCAATATCACCAAGAACTCATAAAATAGAGTATATATTTAGTCAATGGGTATAGTAAAGTATCAATCTTTGCATTTTTGTGTTTACCCTTCTAAACTTATCCCACCGGTATATGGTTAAGCCCCCATTAGAAATGTGGCACTGGCACTGGCACTTTCTGAGCCAGGGTTCAGACAAAAACCCAAATGGTAAAGACCATTTTCTCGAAACTTTAAAACATGTATATACTACCTATACCACTCTGTATATACCCTTTTGTACCAACCTTTTGTATCGTACCTTCCATTCTTCTGGGCCAGTCCAAATTCCATTGTAGTGTGCAAAAATCACATTTTTGTTGAGAAAATGGCCCCACCAAAACGAGAGTTGATTGTTAGTTTTATAAGGTTTGTTTTATTTACCATGAATATCATTAGAGCGTTGCCGGTGTTTGAAGAGGACGTGTTTCTACAATACAGACCGTTCCCTGCTGATCCAAAGTCTAACTATGCTGCGCATTGGCACGAAATAGTCGCCAGTCTTGTGTTTTACACCAGCTTGCAATATGCCTCGCACAAGATCTCGCCCTGGGTGTTGGGCAACACCTACAAGAACTTCTCCAAGAAGACCAGAATCAACTTTGACATCCACATTGTGTCAATGGTGCAGTGTATCTTGTCAATCTTGCTTTTGGTGCCCACAATCAACCACCCTTACTACCAGCAGCGGGCGTCGAATCCCTATAACTCGGTGTTTGGGTATACCCCCTATGGCGGCTTTGTCCTGTCGGTTACCTTGGGGTACTTTATTTGGGATACTTTGGTGTGCTTGCGTTATTTCCAGCTTTTCGGACCGGGGTTCTTGTTCCACGGTATTGCCGCCATGTACGTGTTTGGCCTGGCGCTCGCGCCATTCTGTCTCCCCTGGATCCCAGCATTCTTGGTGTTTGAATTGTCAACGCCGTTTGTCAATATCAACTGGTTCGCTAACCGCTTGCCACCAAAAACGTTCCCAAACTTGTTGGTGACCATCAACGGAATCATGTTGTTGGTGACGTTTTTCACAGTCAGGATCCTCTGGGGGTTCTACGCCGTGTTCTTGGTGGGGGAGGATATGTACAAAGTGCGCCAGCACTTGCACTGGTTTCTCCCGGTGAGTATCTTGGGGTTGAATGTATTGTTGAATGGATTGAATTTGTATTGGTTCACGAAAATGGTGGCAATCGCCAGGAAAAAGTTCCTGGGGAAGGGGAAAAGGGAGTAACACGGGTGCGAGCAAGCGAAGCGAGCGAAGAAACGAACGAAGTGAGTTTGTGAAGCGAGTGTCATTACACACGAGCAAAGTGCGAAGAAACGAACGAAGTGAGTTTGTTCCATTGTTGAAGCGAGTGTCATTACACACGAGCAAAGTGCGAAGAAACGAACGAAGTGAGTTTGTTCCATTATTGAAGCGAGTGTCATTACAAACGTGCAAAGTGCGAAGAAACGAACGAAGTGCGAAGAAACGAACGAAGTGCGAAGAAACGAACGAAGTGAGTTTGTTCCATTATTGAAGCGAGTGTCATTACACACGAGCAAAGTGCGAAGAAACGAACGAAGCTAGCGAAGAAACGAACGAAGTGAGTTTGTTGCATTATTGAAGCGAGTGTCATCACAAACGAGCAAAGTAAGTCTGTTGAAGTATTTGCGAAGAAACGAACGAAGTGAGTTTGTTCCATTATTGAAGCGAGTGTCATGACAAACGAGCAAAGTAAGTCTGTTGAAGTATTTGCGAAGAAACGAACGAAGTGAGTTTGTTGCATTATTTGCGAAGCACATTACACACGAGCAAAGTGAGTTTGTTGAAGTATTTGCGAAGAAACGAACGAAGTGAGTTTGTTCCACTATTTGCGAAGCACATTACAGACGAGCGTGAGTTTGTTAAAGTACCTCAAATCAAGGTATACCATCAAGCCACCTTCTGCGAACGGGCGAGTCGGCCATGCGAGTTTGCATAGCAACTTGCTTTGCAAGATAGAGAAGCTACGTTCGAATAAACAAGCTGGTACACAAACAAGCAAACAACGTGGTTTGCTTAAGAACTTGCTTTGCAAGATAGAGAAGCTACGTTCGAATAAACAAGCTGGTACACAAACAAGCAAACAACTTGCTTTGCTTAACAACTTGCATTGTTGGAGAAGCTACTTGTCAACGAACAAATCGAGTTTGTACTATCAGTGACCAGAAACTTTTCACCTTGTGCTCTTTGTAAAAGAGGATTCAGACTACGATAAATGAACAAAGTGAGTTTATTTCAATCGTTTGCAACTTTCACAAGCACACAAGACACATAGGTTACTTTCCAGCCAGTTAGTGGCCATGATATGTCACTTGAACTTAACTCTTATTCTGAGTTCTACAAGTGAGTAACTACAGCCAAACCATGTGGATTGACATTACCCATTATTATCCTGTGGTTTCACATCATCTATACTTTCCATTCCTTATTACCATACACACCCCGACTACATGTCCACCAGTTGCAAACCAAACAATTGGTGTTATCATTATCTTGTCACTACACCATTAATAATTAGATTCTTGAATTTTTTTTAGAAGTAATATACATGTTTTTTCATAGTAGTCTGTTTCATCTTTCTTCTTCTCCCTCCCCCCCCTTGTTTGACTCATTATTCTGGTGTTTGCTAGTGTGAAATTCACTGTGAAATTTTGTCTATGGTGAATGTTGTGCATACAACATTTGTCACACTAAAATTGAGGCAAACAAAAGTTAAACAACAATCATTCTCAAAGCGATAATACTGATTCTTTAGTTTTATTGGTAGTAGACAACAACACACAAAGGGGATAGAAATAGACTACTATGAATAACGAATACGACTACTTGTTCAAATTATTATTGATTGGAGATTCAGGCGTGGGGAAGTCATGTCTTTTGTTACGATTTGCTGACGATACGTATACCCCCGACTATATCAGTACCATTGGGGTTGACTTCAAAATCAGAACCATCGAGTTGGATGGCAAAACCATCAAATTGCAAATCTGGGACACTGCGGGCCAGGAACGATTCAGAACCATCACCTCGTCCTACTATCGAGGTGCGCACGGAATCATCATTGTCTACGACGTCACCGACCAAGAATCATTCAATAACGTCAAGCAATGGTTACAGGAAATTGACCGATACGCCACCGGCGGGGTCATGAAGTTGTTGGTGGGTAACAAGGCCGACTTGTCAGACAAGAAGATTGTCGAATACACGTCGGCCAAAGAATTCTCCGACTCGTTGGATATCCCATTTTTGGAAACCTCGGCCTTGTCGTCGACCAATGTCGAACAAGCTTTCTACACCATGGCCCGCCAAATCAAATCGCAAATGTCAAACAACTCCAACAACGCCAACAGCCAACAAACAAAATCAAGTGTCAATTTGAAAGGCCAGTCGTTAACCAATAACCAATCTAATTCTTGTTGTTGAGAAATATATACACCAAATCGACTCACACGGTGGATCAGTCATTATTGTTATTATTTATTGTTTATAAATAAATTAGTTGTATGATAATTTATGGGAATTTAGATCAAAGAACAAAAACAATTTGTAACATTGGAAAACTATAAACCAACCTAGTGTCATTCCATAATCACTTCCGATGACACGAGCGACAACCCCATCAGTACTCGTACAGGCGGTGGGTACTCACAAGCAACCCCTTTCAACGTGGGGAATAACTGAATCAATCTCACCAACGTATACGCCACCTCAGTCAACGCAAACTGCTGGCCCAAACAAATACGGGGACCCCCGCCAAACGGCATGTACACCCAGCCCATCTTTGTGAGTTTCGAATCCAACCATCGCTCGGGGCGAAACACATTACAGTCATCGCCATAAATCTCGCGATCGCGATGGATCGAGTACGTCAGCCACACCACCGTCTGCCCTTTGCGCACCAACACTGGGTCCTGCCCATCGTGGCCACCGCCGCGAGGTAATGTGGTATTCTTGGTTGCAACTCGCGAATTTTGAGGGACAACAGGCCACACTCGCAATGTCTCATTCACAACCGCTTGCAAGTACAGACACTTCTTGAGCGACTCAAACGTAATTTCGTCAACTCGACAGTCGTCGCCGCTACCAAAAGTGTGGTAAATCTCCTGCTTCAATCGATCAAATATCTCGGGGTGTTGACCCAACTCAAAGTAGGCGAATGCCAACGTACCCGCCGTGGTGTAGCGACCGGCCAAAAACAACGACAACAATTGCTCGCCAATGACAGTGGGGTTGCGTGTCACTTTAATCAACTCGTACAAAATGATATAACCCCCTTGCGACTTCTTTTCCAACTCTTCAGGGGTCAACGCCAACGCCTTGTTGACTTGACGCCCTGTAAACTCGTGGATCGTAGCGCAAGCATCGCGGTACACCTTGGGGTTTATAAGCCAGTACAAACCTTGGGTAAAAGCCCGAAACGAAGACACAACCGATGCGACATAGATGGCTTTGCCAAAAGCCTGCCTGTCCATCTCATCCTCGTTCGGCTCGTAGCCGATTGTTTCGTCTTGCAAACAATTCAACGATTCGCCAAACAAGAATTCGGTAGCCGTGTCGTAAGTGAACTTATAAAAGAGATTTTGAAGATCAAATGGTTTCCCTTGTTCCTTACGAATATGCTTGGCCAAATTCTCGATATGGGGCTCCAACGCTTGCACATGTCCCACTTGCTCTCGAGCAAACTGAGGGCGGATAAGTGCCCGAGTGTCCTTCCAGGCTTCGCCGTCCAAGGTAAAGATGGAACGGCCCAAAAACGGACGGAAATGCTTGTATCGGTCAAAGAGGCCAAAGTCCTGAAACTGGCCCGATAATATCGCCTTGATATTGTCGGAATTCTTGGTGAAGACTATTCTCGACCCTACCAAACGTATGGCAAACGTGCCACTGGGAGCCTCTTCCAACCGACCTTTTGCACCCTCCAACATACCCCCATTGGGGCCCACTCTTAGCAATCTCAAAACATTGTATATCCCAAAAACATAGTCGTCGTCTTGCGCCTGTACCTGTTTGCACTTGAATTGATAGCACAAGTACAACTCGTATATCCAATTGATAGCATAATATATTGACACCAAGGCGCAAAGCACCCCCTGCCAGGTATGGAACGATATCAACCCCATGTTTTTACAATACTACCAGCAAATAAATCCCCCAACCTGGCTCCATCTTATAACTTTATCCAAACTTTTATCATGTGCCATTTCAGGTACATTGATGCTGCAAATTTTGCAACCATTTCTCCAGGAAAGGGCCCCAAAACATTCAAAATGATTGTGGGGAAATGGGAAATGGGAATTGGACTGCAACGTACTTGAGTTCTTCCATTGGAGTTGGTCCACTTGTCTTCACAAGCTAACCAGCTTCTGGTGATGGTGCCGATTTTTTTGCACCATGTAGACTGCAGCATCAATCCTTAGTCATGTACATGCAACGAAACAAACCGGTGTTGGATGTAGGCAAATAGTTACACAAACGGGTTGAGAGTGTTGCAAATGGGACCTACTCATCAAGTATCGGTTGTATAGCGTTGAGTTGGTTGCAGGGGTATACCTTCATGCAACAATATTCAATCAACAACTATAAAAACAGGTAAAGTTGATACTTCCAAAACCACTTTGACTTTGAAACAATTTTATTGATCATGCTTACAGTTCCGTCAAACCCAGGATGAGTAATCGGACTATTCGAAGACTTAGTTGTCACATTTATTCACTAATCACTTATCACTTACAATCTCGCTTGTCTGTATACGTACACAAAGTACTGGACGTACAACACCCCTTCGTCGTCTCTGACGAAACGGCCTTTGCCATGGAAGTTTTCCTTCAACACCCAATGGTATTTCTTATCGACCGAGGTGGTGTCAAACACGAATTTCGGAGTGCTGGTGATGTACGAGTCTTCGAAAGTACTGGTGGATGCTTTTTTGGTCAAGACATCGACAGTGGGTTCTTGTAGATTGAGCACTCCTGGGTAAGTGAAGTAGACCCCTTGGTCGCCAATCTTGCCGTACAACTTACAATCCAAAAAGGTGGTACCTGTTTGCAAGTCGTTGGTCAAGTTGTCGAAGCCATGGATCTTGTCGACGTCAAACTCCAACCCCAACTCGTTGTCGACGGTGGAGATGGTGCCGTCAACCACGTTGGCGAGGTTCATGCCTCTGCTGGTCAGTTTATCGGCGTATACTGGTGCTGGGTCGGGCGAAATTTTCAAATTGACCAAGAACACAGGTACCAACTTAGGTGCACTGGCCACTGAAGTGGGTTTCACTGAGTCTAATGTCATACCCAAATCTTTTTGCACCCAAAAGGTCTGCCAATGTCGGGGGAATTTATAGTGAGCGATCGGGAACAAAAATCAGGATCGGCGTTAACGTCTCGGGCTTTCCTGTGAAGATGTTCCGATTGGAGAAGAATGGGTATAATAGCCACAACTAGCTTGATTGACTAGTAGTATATACTTAATTCTTTTGAGATGTAGTATAGCCACAGGTTTAGGCAACACGTAATGGTTGAATGTCCCCATATTTTCTGGTATAAACTCAATACAAAATGAAGCTAATGCAGGTGCCCGTGAGTTGATAGCATAATGTGAAAACCAAACATTGACATGTTCTTATTCTACCACGAGCACAATCCACCCGTGTCCATCATCGTGAAAGTCACTGGTTGTGCGCCATACGAGTGATTGAGACTAGATCAAATATATCCCTATTTGTTCATAGGTGTAGTTATTCTAGCTAGACCAATACTCGCAGATTGAACTCACGCCAACCGAGTCCATTCCTAATCAAAGTGGTTTAGTTTGACACACATCTATAATGTCACATTGTAACTATACATGTCATAATTCTCCATGTTTACCATAACAAACCACGATTACGTGGTTTGTTCCACCCATTACACTCTATATTGTCTACTCTCTCGTCACTACTCTCCCTTGAACCCATTCCACTGGCTGCAAAATAGGCCACTATTCTTACATAAGCACCTTTTTTGGTGGAAGGCAATTTTGAACTCAATTGAACAATTGAACAATTGACAGTTGAAAAGATCAAGCACAAACATGGACGACGTGGAGATGAAGGACGTCGCTTCGCTCGACACACAGGTGGTACAGCAGATAGAGAACTCGTACTCAGTATTGACAAAAGCGTCAGTGGGGTATGACAATCGCTATGTGAGCTCGTTGTTTCGAGACTTGCCCAGCTTACGCCAACAATTAAAACAGGTGGACGTGTTGGGGACTGTAATCAGCAGACTAGGTATAAGATCTGAATTGTTGGAACTATTTCCACCCAACAGCAACGTCGGCTTGCCTCCAGTACAAGTGACAGTGGTGCCGGAAATCGAGTTGTACTTGATGATTTTGATCCAGATCTACTTGTTAGATAACAATAGGTTGCAAGATTTGGCCAAATTCAACCAGTACATTATCAAGTTCTTAAACTCCTACAACAAACGTTCGTTAGACTTGTTGCAGGCCAAAAGTTGGTTTTACATTGCCCGAACTAGTGAACTCAATGGCGACTTGTCGTTGCGAAAGGATTTGTTGTACGCATTGAGAACAGCTACATTGAGACACGACGTCGAAACCCAGGCCATGACCATTACTTTGTTGCTCAGAAGCTACTTGTCGTCGCACGATATCCAACAAGCAGTCAACTTGGTGGAGAAAATCGAGTTCCCGCAAAACGTGGGCAACTCGTTGATTGCCAGATACTACTACTACTTGGCCCGCATCAACGCCATCCAGCTCGACTACTCGTCGTCCCACGAATACGTGATTGCCGCCATCAGAAAGGCGCCGCAAACGTCCAAGGCTAATGGGTTCATACAATCAGCGACAAAATTAAGAATCATCATTGAATTGTTGATGGGTGATATCCCTGAATTGAGCACCTTCACCCCAAACTTGACCCCCTACTTCAACTTGACAAAGACAGTCAAATTGGGAGACTTAAAGTTGTTTGCCAAAGTATTGTCCGACCACCAGGCCGATTTCATCAAAGATAACAACTTCACCTTGATCTCGCGGTTGAGACAAAACGTCATCAAGACGGGGATCAGAATCATCAGTTTGTCATACTCAAAGATATCCTTGAAAGATATATGTATAAAATTACACTTGGACACCGAGGAGTCGACCGAGTACATTGTAAGCAAAGCCATCAGAGATGGGGTCATTGAAGCGTCTATCAATCACGAACGCGGCTACATGCAATCCAAAGAGCTTTTGGATGTCTACTCGACCAAGGCTCCGCAAACCGAATTCGACCAGAGAATCAAGTTCTGCTTGAGCTTACACAATGATTCAGTGAAATCAATGAGGTACCCCACCGATGACGATAAATCGCAAGATAACCTCGAGAAGGAAGAGTTGGTCAACGACGAAATTGATTTGTTAAAAGCGATCGAAGAAGGCGACTTGGATGATTTCATGGATTGAACTAGTTTCGTATTATGAGGGGGTGTATACTAATAAATATACTATAATCATCTACGTAGGAAGCTGTCTGTGCTCTTCATAACTAAAGTGCCATTGGAATCAGCCTTATTGTACTAGTTTACATAACCCCAACATCTTCTCACCCAGTTGAGTATTTTCATTTTCAGCGCGATCTGAAACTTTTGTAGTAGTACCAATGACAACCGACAGTTCGTTCCCAATTGATTTGGATTTGGACTCGTATGAGAATGGGAACAAGGATCCGTTTATTCAGGATGAGTATGTTGAGTGCTTGAGTTTTTTGTTTGGGAGTACACTAACATTTTAGAAATAACTTATCGATAGCAGATCTCATACCGAGAATATTGATTGAGCGACAGTCGTTCGTTGACATCACCGAGGACTCATTGAAGGACGAGATAGACAATGAACGACTGGACCTGATACCAGAGATACAAACTGACGACCTCGAGGAAGAGGCTGCTGATTTCGGTGTAGAAAATGGTGAAGACCCTGGAGAACTATTCAACAAACAATCGATAGAATTAACCAAACACATCAACACGGCATTAAACGAGACTTCCTTGTCTTTGGATTTTGTTTCACTCCTAATATCTGCTGTAAAACCTAATCTCGACAAAACTATATCGCCCCATCTATTGAAAAATGTACCCTTGGGCTCCTTGACTAGTGACAGGTTGATGAAAGAAGAAGGGGATCAGAAAGTCAAGCAACAACAAGCAGAAAATGAAATGAAGGTTGGCAAAGGTTGGAAATTGCAAAGTTTGAACGAGATTCACACGTTATTCAGACAATCATGCAATTTGTTACAAGAACAGGTTACCAAAGAACGGAAATATTGGAATATGATCAATTTGGTATTGAACCACGACGAGATACTATTCAAGACCCGAATAAATGGTGTGCGATCAATTGGGGTCAAGTACGGCTATGGCGATTCGGGCTCAAATTATTATGATAAAGGGTTAGCACTTTTGAAGAAGGATGATAAAACGGGCGAGGTTAATTTTATCCCCATGACCTCGAGTTCCAGAATCACCGACAAGGTCTACAAATACATTCGAATCAAGATTCTCAGTAATTTCGACGTCGACTACACGCTTACGGGACAATCGAATTTCGACAATAGTAAGAATCAGTTCCAAGCTTCGAGCCACAAGATCATCAATGATATTGAGAAAGCCCGCTACTTTTTATTCGAAGAAGATTTATTCTACCAGTTGACTCGCGAGGCCAAGAATTTGATCAATTATAATGTTTCTATAATCTCAAATAAGATTATCATTGAGATCAAAAACGAGATCATTGAGATTGAGTCTGTGGTATTTGACGAGAGCAATGACGACGATATTGATTACCAAAACATCAACCAGTACTCGACGATCAATAACGATAAATGTCAACTAATCTTGAACTATCTTAAAATCATGTTGTGCTGCTACTACAATTACAACCTCAAATTGAAACAAAAAATGCCCACTAGTCTAACCAAGTGGAAACAGTCAAATACTCACCCGTTAATTTTGCGACCTTTATTGGGCAATATTCGTCATGAATTGAATCTACAAAACATGGAATTGATCTTGAATAATTTGATGGGCAAGTTTCAAGACCAGTTTGCATCCACCCCCAAGTTGACGGTACAGAAATACGTCAACTTGGAACACAAGATCAACAACCCGTTCCAGAAATCTATCGAGAAGCCGGTTTCGAGTATTAATTTGGTTGTATGCAACCGTAATCACCAATATCTCAATATCAGTTTGAAACTCACCACCAACGAGACATTTGTCAACTTGATAATCAAGCTCACTATAATCAAGTTCCAGTCATTGGCGAATCTCGACGGCAATGTTGAAGGGGTCAATGTGCTACAAACTAATTTCAACGATTTCAACGAAATCGAAGAATGCTTGAAATGGTCAATTATAAATTTTATCAATGAGTAAATATATAGGCAAGTATCATTACAAACACCACAATAACTATAAATGATCCTCAATGACCACTACTCTGTCTCCTTCCATCTGTTTGATTCTGTCTTCATTCTCCTCGACGAATTTTTTCATACGGTAGTATTTCTCGTCCCGAAGGTTATTGTAGGTCAAGAAATTCAACCAGAGTTCAAAGAAGGAGTAGGTGAATATGAGGTTGTTGGAAAAGATCGAGTCTTTGACCAAGTAGGAGTAGGCGCCCATGATGAAAAAGAACATGGTTCTGATGGGGACCATCGATTCAAAGTAGGCGATGTTTTCCGACAAGATGGGGATCAAGTCCGACACTGTTAATAAGGCAAACAACATGCTCACCACCCCCAACAAGGGGTTGGTGTTGTCGAGCATGACGAACTTTAAGTCCATGGCCTGGCCGAGTAAGATGACGAACCCAATGGTCGAGATCGATTTGGGATCAAATGCCAACGCGTAGGTGATGTAGAGCAACCACACCACTCTTATGTAAAGCACCGACTTTGCAGTTAAGAATTGCATCTCCCACTAAACTACCAACAGGACAATTGAATAATTTTCCATCCTTTCGCTTTTTCTGGTACCAAAGTTGCCATCAGAATGCTACATCTAAAAAAAAAATTGGCAATATTGATAGTAACAAGTTCTTGCTGAAAAGCTGTAAACATCTTGTCTTTCTCGATACACCTCTTCATTGTTTTGTAACAATTTTCACTACTTCGGCATAATTTAAGGTGGTGATGGTTTAAGCGGTTTTTCCAACTGAGCGTGGTAATGATTGTTTACCATGGAGCAGTACCGATACTATAAAAATGTAATGTTGCTGAGGTTGGGTGACATACTTGGTTCATACGTGTACCAATCGGTTGATCTTGTTGTTTGTGCACTGGCCCAGTACCTGGTGGTGGATTTAGTGGTGGAGTAAGTTGAGGTTCACATTTTTACAACCAAGTTTATTAACGTTTCTAGACGGGGTATCAAGGTATACTGGTACTTGCAACGACTAGGGTTTGACAGGATAGTATGTATACCACGCTGTATGAGTACATGATTTCAACTAACGATTTCTTAGGCGTTCAAACTAGCCATGTTTGGTTTATCTCCCGTGGTGTTTGTGTTGGTGATCGCCACCTGGATGGTGGTGTTTGTGATATTCAGTAAGTATGATACGAGTGTACCAATACCTACTTACTAACCTTAGCGTTTGTGCTATTCCCAACCATTATCTTGATGCTGATAGTGTGGAGTGCCACCTACTTATACAACACAATCGTCAATCCTTACGGAGAAACAGTAGAGGACGACGTTTACCCTCAGATGGTAATTGGGGATGAATAGAGAAGTAGGGGAATCATTTGATAGATGGTGTTTGACTCAGGGTTGAGGCTACAATAATTCGTCCTTTGGTGCTGCAACATTCTGGAAATTTTGCAAAATCGGAAATCTTTCGAAATAAACAACCCCAGGTCATAAAACCTATACATACCTCCACTACTACATACTCTGCTATAGCTATATACCCCTCTACTGTCCAGTTCATCTGGTTGCCAAAATTGGCTGCAATTTCTGGTTGTACACAACCGCCAAAAAAAAAGTTCGACCACGTCAAAAAAGTGAAAATTGAACTGGTACCAAATCAAATCAGACATACACAAAACACGAGGATAATGAAGTTTGGCGAGTTAGGAGGGTTGTTCCAGTTGATGGCGGTTATTTTTGCCTACACAATTAGTGAAGGGTCAATTAAGATTGGCGACAAAGCTGTTTATTTTGGCGAAGTCATGACCCAGGAAATCAAACAATTGCCCATTGATTCACCCAAGGATAAACTCGACTTGAAATTGAAGTTAAACCCCGAAGGTATCGACAGAGCACCTCACCAAGTGGTGGTTAGTATTTCTGATGCCAATAACGCCAACTTAATCACGCATTATGTGCCAGTGTACACCGTGAACAACGAAATCAAATTGTCCATACCATTGAACAAGTTGCCCGAAGTGTTGAAGACGAAATCAAAATTGGTGATGCATTTGGTGGTTGCCGACTCCAAACAAAGCAATATCAACAAACAATTGGTCGAGCTCTTGTCGACAGATAACTTCAGATCGACCGCCAGCCACAAGTCGACCGACTCCAAGGTCGGGTACAAGCCCGAGATCCATCATATCTTTCGCGGAGAACAACGCCAGGTTGGTTCAATCATCCCCATCTTGTTTATTTGCTGTGCCGTCATCTTGTTTGTTGGGTTGAACTTGTCGTGGAATAGCTTGATTGGCAAAGACTTGTACCGAAGCTTCGCCTACATTTCGTCGACCCAATTGGGCTACAACGTAATGTTCTTGTTATCGATCGTGAGTTTCGAATACAATATCTTCAAGTACTACTTGGGCCAATCGATCTTCACCACCTTGTTCAGAGGGTTCATAATTAGTTTACCGGGGATCTACTTTGGCTCCAAAGTATTGAGATACTTGCGCGTGCAACGATTAGCCGGAAGAGCGTAAGAAAAGGTAATTAATATATAATACATACAAAATACATCTCTCTAGGCTACTGCATCCTGGTAAAGATTGGTGATGATCTTGGGTTTCAAACGACCACCCTCGGCGAACCAGCCTTTGCTCCAGGTGTTGGACGCAACGACTTTACCCGTTATCAACGCCATTGGCAACACCGAGTACGTACGCGAGTCCAACGACAAGCTCAAGTTGTCGCCTGTAACCCACACATGGCCCTTGGGTATTTCAATGTACCGATTGAAGCCATCGTGGTTGATAGCCTCGATGGGCGTGTTTGTCAATTCGGAAGATGTGGTGGGGTCGACCAAAACCACGTCTCCAGGCATGCCTGTTACTCGTTTACATACTCGATTCAAGGGGTCGGTGGGTTTTGCGGTGATGACACAGTCTCCCATTTCGACGTTTCTCCCTAGTTTGTATGCCTTCAACTCGTGGACCCATTCACCAGAATTGGCGATTGTAGGTAGCATTGACTCTCCCTGGGTCTGCTTAAATTCATAGACATTCTCCTGGAATATATGTGCTATGCATCCAAACCTAATGCTCCACAAGAGGGTATTCCAAGTCAAGCTTCGAAGTCCTTTCCAGCCTCCATTGTTATGGAATGCCGACACCACCCAGTTCGCATTGATGTCTTTAGAAGCAGGGGAACTGTAGTTTCGGTAGAAGGTGCTTTTGACCCAAGCACTTTTAAAACTATATCGTTCTTGTAGACGCTGTTTCGAGTTTGAGCTAAATTGTTTTCGCCATATTCTTAAACCATTTGTCACCCCATGGCCAGACCAAGCATCCCTGCAATACCTCAGCAACCAAAACATCCAAGTCCCCAACGATTCCCAAATCTTCAATTTGGGTCTCAGTTTGGATTTTGCGCTTGATACGACATTGACAAAACTAGAAATATTTATTACAACAGCACTACACAATTATTCAATTGATTAAAGCCTTTATTACCCTAGATATGGCATATACAAAGGGTGGGATATGTTACAGAGTTATTCAAAAAAAATAAGGAATTAGTAGACGAAACCCAAGATTTTACCAGAGACGTGCTTTCTTCTGGCTTCTTCGTGGTCCATGATACCGGCAGAGGTGGTCAAGATAACGTAACCGAATTGACGGGCTGGTAACAAGTTGTCAGTCCATCTTTCAATGTCACCAATCTTGACGTTGAATCTTGGGGAGATGACACCACATTTGTTCAATCTACCGTTTAATTGCACAACAATCTTACCCGATCTGTGGTCATCAATGTATTCGAATTCACCAATGTAACCTAAGAACTGTTAGTAATGAATGACAAGAAAAAGAAAAAGAATAAGAAGAAAAATGTCCAGGAAAAGTAAACGAGCAAGATAGTGATTGTACCCATCAGGTTCGTGTAAGAATCGTTTCCCAGTTATTCTCCCGAATACTTAAAAGACAGAAAGGGACTGAACACCGATCAAACCATCCAGTTATCAATCCGGGGATACTAAGTATCAAATGAAAAATAAAGTTGGCAACTTGAGTTGCCTGAAAATCAAACATACCATGTCTTTGCATAACTTGCAAGAATTTGATGATGACCTTGGAGGATGGTCTCAATAAAACTTGTCTCTTACCGGTTTTTTCGGCGTTGTTGATAGTGTTTAAAGCGTCAGCTAATACAGAAGTTCTAGTCATCTGAAAGGGGTTAGTATGGGCTAATCGATAATG
This sequence comes from Suzukiozyma glaebosa, assembly GCA_030564305.1. Taxonomy (NCBI): domain Eukaryota; kingdom Fungi; phylum Ascomycota; class Pichiomycetes; order Serinales; family Debaryomycetaceae; genus Suzukiozyma; species Suzukiozyma glaebosa. The sequence goes on from JAJLUT010000001.1 coordinate 504,506, forward strand.
AAAAAAAAACAATTTGTAAATGTTAAGACATTTACAAAAGTTTTATTTCACCAGATGAGCAAAGCAGATTAAACTACTTTACCCATCCTTCACGGCCACATGAGTGTCCTATTTGGATTCATGAGCTATTCCAATACCAGGTATCATCCATCTCGCAACTAAAAATCAACCAATGCACTTAGCAAGTGAGCCGGGTGATATTCACCACAAGACAAAACGATTCTGGTACCAACTGAAAGATTAGCGTTCTCAAAATAGCAAACAAGAGTACCCATGGGCATACTGCCAAACATACCTTGAGTTTGTGTGAATGAAGCTAATTAAAAGATTAATGAAAAGTTTTTCAAACCTGACAAGAGTGAAAAATTTGATGGGAAAGAATTTTTCGCGCCATGAGCCTGAGAGTTACCTAAAGACAAAAATTTAGTGCGTAAAAGTGGGTACTGGGCTAATCACGTGAATATGATTATAGATTTAACGCTTGCCAATATAACGATATACACTAGAGGGTAATGGTATGTCCATACTTGACTATAATGCAGAACATATCAAGAAACTCTCGCTGGGATTGTTTGGTGTTGTAAAACCAACGTGTGTGGAGCTCTCGCAATTGACATTGAGTCACGATGCTGATCATGATGCTCGGGTGGTGCACTTGCTAGTGCAATTGAATCAGCAATTGCAGGAGTATTACTTGCAGAATGCAAAGGATGACTTGCCATACATATTGTCCAAGAATCTAGCTGACTATATCTTTTTCCCGGTGTCGAATTTGTTGAAACGACCGCAGTTGCTGGACGTTATGGTGGTGAATGTAGTCAAGATTGTTGATTACTTGTTCAGGTATTGTTGGAAGTACCTGGACGAGGAATCGGTGTTGATAGACCAGTTGTTTCCGTTGGTGCTCTATTTGTCTGGGAAAGATGACTTTGTCAATAAACCCGTGCCGTTCAAAATGACTCTTGTCAATTGCATAAACACATTGGTCGACTCAACCCAGCGCAATTACTTTACCAGTACTAAAAGAATGACATTCCTCGGCGACTCCATCACCTTGTTGTTGGCGTGTATGGATATAAACACATGCACTCTGGACCAAGATATAAAATACGTTTCCACAAGCTTATCAGCCCTAGCTCGTATCTACACCGCCATTTCCCCCGACGACTTGTCGCAAGTATTGCCGGGAACCGTGTCCAGCGTGGTCAACTTCACTACCAACACCCCGCTGATACACTACACTGTCTTGGTCCAATTGATTGATTTGTTGCAGTTGATTATCACTAAAGTATTCAACGACCAGGACTTGAAAATCCATTTTGAATTGGAACCATTGTCGTTGCAGCACTATACCGAAAAGTGGAAAACTCTACTCGATGAAGATGACGGCGACCAAAGCAAAGACACATCGAACCCGAACAACCCGACAGTGACATTGGACTCCAACAATAAAATAAGAACAAAATCGTGGTTGACAGCAACTTCTAGCCAGTTGCGGATCTCGCTCATTGTGTTTTTTAAAAACTTGCTCATAAATCAGAAGAACAAACTCAAAGTGCAATCGAAATCGCAGATTGGCGACTCGATTGTGAGGTTTGTGCAATCGGTGTGCTCGTCATGCTTTTTGTCGTTGTTTGAAGAGTTCTTCCCATTAGCGATCGATATTTTGGCAATGTACGTTTCAATCATTGATGACAACGATGAGGTCAAGATTGCCGAATTGTCGCCAAACTTCACCCTCGCCTTTGATGATTCGACTCTGGTTATCTCTAAACAAAAATTGGTTTCGAGGTTGATTTCGATCAAATTGCGGGACTTGATTGAAAATCGATTGCCAATAGTGTTGAGTTCCGCCAACGATGATAAGATGAACACGGGGCTTGTTTCGATTAAATTACAGATGAAAGTTTTGAACGACTTGTTCAAAATATTGCGTATCAGCGATTTTGATTTACAGAGCCTTGAGGCCCAGTTGTTGAAGGTTCTACAATCGAGTTTGAAGCAAGGTTTAGATAAACCAATTCCTGGTCCCAAGAGTACGAAAAAGTCTGTAATTGTTAATGAAGAGACAAGCAACAAGTTGGATAATATCGAACTTCCTTCGTATGTCAATGCGAGTCTGATCACGAGAATATCACAACCTCATCAGCACACGGTACCTGGTCAAACAACATTCAACACCAGCTTGGTAAAGTTTTCGAACCAGCTACAACATGGGATGGCGGATAACCAAATTGGGTCACTTAGTTACTTTTCAAATTCGTATTCGTCGTTTATTGAAGGCAAATTTGTTGAAATGATCAAATTCATCTCAACCAAAATCAATACGGAGAATGAAAAAGATAGATTGGTTCTATTAGAGAGTATTTTAGGTGATGACACTTTAAGCCAGACTTCGACTGGATTATGGATTGCCAATATATATCTCAATTCACAAGAGTCATTCAAAATGGACGACTTTCTACAGTTCGATGAGCCTGAAGGTAGTCCCATGACCGAAGGGTCATACTTGACTTTAGCACGTTCCTTAGAGATCATAGACCAAGTCCAAGCTCAAGTTCAAGAAACTCAAGATTTCGGGCAAGACCAACGTGCTTTGGAGTTTGCATATTCAGTTGCGCTTGATGCAATAGGTAGGGTGTGTACCACTTTGCCTATTGAAGAGTTTCGAACAGATTTCATGATTGAGTATTTGTTGCCATTATTAGAGGCATTAACTCTCAATTCTACTCCAATGATACAGTCCCATGCAATGGAAGCAATTCGAAATATCGTTAACAACTACTATAAAGGTTCCTTTGAGGCACTACTCGTTGATAACCTGGACTATTTGATCGATGCAATTAACTTGAAACTATCATCAAGTGACCTAACCCCTACATTACCAGGTATACTATTGGTGATTATTCGATTTGCAGGTATCAAGCTTCTTCTCACGAACCAGTTGACGGACATCATGAACCAAGTTTTTATAACCATTGACACGTTCCATGGCTATTCGAAGATGGTAGAGGGATACTTCATTGTCTTTGACGAACTTACTCGACAGATATCAACCGAGTATGATGTTTTGCGCATTCAAGATAACCCAGTGTCCCCTTATAGACCTTGGGGAATGCAAAATATTGATCAATTGTGCAAACTATTACAAGATAATGAGAAAATTTACAACTTTGAGGAATACGACCGAGAAAAGGAGTACTTCAAAGACGAGGGGAACCCAGAAGATTCTGACGACGAAGATGACATGAACGTTGACGATGATCCAAATCCACCTACTGAAGAAGAACCTTGGACATCAATAGTTCCACAAAACACTTACAATTTGGCCTTAACTATATTCAATTACGGCTTCAAGTTGCTCGCTCAGCGAGAAACCAGTCTAAAGGTTCAGATCTTGAAAACATTGATCGATGCATACCCAATACTTTGCACTAACTACAAAGTAATAAGTGTGCAAGTGACAAATAACTACCCGATTTTGATTACCTTGATTTCAGGGACAACATCGCTATCAACAACTCAAGATGACCCGATCGAATCGGAAAACTTGATTGCGCCGGCATTGGAGTTGGCGATGCTTACCATAAAAGAGGACGACGCGCCTGATAGAAAAAGCTATTCGAGACAGTTTCTTGATACCTGGTCGTTTTTGAGCAATCATTCTCGTATATTTCAAAGACCTACGAAAGCTACACTATCCACGAATGAAACCCGACTAACCAAGCAAGATAAATCATTAATTAAATTATCCAACCCCAAGCTTGGCGAACTATACAGTAGGTATATACTCCAAGGCATCAATTGTTACAATAAAACAATTCCTGATTTGACCAAGGTGGAAATGGTAAGGTTCTGCGTACAGCAGGGATTGCCAGATGACATTGAATATTGTCAAGAGACCAAAAATATCATCTGGGTCTTGAAGCATCATCTGATTTAACTTTTGGAGTAATGGTATATAACAAATGGTGTAGCCATACTAATCTAGCATTATTGAATCGTGTCCTCCCATATGGGGTGCCGGTTCCAGACTAACTAAATCCTGTAGCACTGCTTTTTTGATTGGCGTCGCTGACGAGTTACCAAAACTCAATGTTTGTTGACCCTTGGGCAACACTGGTAGTTTTTTGTCAAACGCTTCTCCTTCTTCAATTCTCTCTTCGTCAGCAATAGTCAATTCATCATTTATATCTGTCGTGATTGCCTTTTTCTGGATCAATTCTCCCACTGGCGCCGTCTTGGGAACTGTGTCGCTGAGGAAATTTAAAGAATCATGCCCGGCCACAGCATTACTGAAGTCTTTATATGTTATCTTCTTTCTCTTGTCTAGTTTGGCAAACATGCTCGCTTGCTCCACCAAATGTTGAATGAAAAGCTCAGTAGCGATACCCGTGGCATAAACTGCTGATTGTGATGCTGCCAAGTAGTCGGGGTCCATCTTGAAGATACGCTTGATCTTGGATATCGGCAACGATAGCGTCTGTTGCCCGTGTTCATCATCTTCATCATCATTTTCGTCAGCCATATCATGATCATGGTTTATGGGTGCTCCAACATCGCCGTTTCCCAAATTGGGTGCAGACTCGTAGCTCAACTGGGGCACGGGAGTGCTTCCTACCATCACTTCACGCAAGCCAGACTGGCTCGATACCTCGGGTGTGTTCTCCATGTTTTGGTTGGTGTTTGTCAACTCAAGCGCAAATCAGACGCGATGAACTTTTCAAACTCGATTTACAAAACGGTGGCTGGATTAGATTATGATACGTACAAAGAAAAGGTTCTATGTGGATATATACAAGTTGTAGGCTGAAAGTGCAGATTGTACAAGCATTATGCTGTTGCTCAGGGGTTTATGGAACGTGTTTTTGTCTATGTTAATGACGCAAAATGTGCAAAGATGGACCTGGTTCAAGTTGGCAGGACAAAATGGACCTCGTTGAATTTGGATGTTGTTGTTTCGGTTTGTTCAAGATGATAAGCGTAGAATGCAACAATACAAGACATTAGACATTGGGGTTTAAGTTAGAGAATTAGTGCTTTCGACGTACCTACGCTCGCCTAGCTTCACTAATTGTATCCCACTATCACTCAACAACCTTTATCACTTGTAACCTCATTTCGGTTGGGTGCGCTACTCTCACACCTCGCTCACTGTTCACCCCGCTTAGCGCTCACCTCGATCATCTCGCTCACCCCACTTAGCGCTCACCTCGATCATCTCGCTCATCTCGCTCACCTCGATCATCTCGCTCACCTCGCTGCGCTCGCTTCGCTGGTTTCGCTGGTTTCGCTGGTTTCGCTCATCTTCTTCTCCTGATCAAATTCCATCTCCCCCCTCACGATATCTGGATGGACAAACTCTTCCAAGTACTGGGCCTTTTCCAAGTCCACGTTATGATAATTCTCACCCAATTCTATAAAGTCAATCACGCTTTTCAACGCCAACTCTGGCGATTTGGCGCCATCCTCATACCCCACGAAGCGTTGTTGTATTTGGGGCACTTTTGGCGACACCAATGCCTTGAGTTCGGTGTTGTTCAACTCCTGGGGCACGACGTAGGTTCTTACCTTGGCCCAGTTCATGATGTACGTTCCGTTCTTGTTTGACATCCCGTACCCTGACGAGCCTGTACCTTTATAAAAGTTCTTGTTCCCTTGCTTGGTGGTGAGCGGGTGTCTCTTTGAACCTCGTTTGGTCAAACCGTACCACATTTGCCCATCTTTGAAAGTCTGCCACGGTCTGCGCAAGCTAGCACTTGCACTCTGTTGAAAGTTAAGCACCGATGAAGCTCTCATTGTTGGTTAGTCTCTCTTCCAAAGTTTGGTTGATTCAAGTAGTTGAAATTTTTCATTACGTGTGAACCCACACGACCTGAAGAAATGAACAAAAACTACAAGAGACAAGAGATTAGGGGAAAGCAGAGTGAAGATTCTACTACCATAACACACATTATAACTGTTTATCAACTAGATTTACCGTCAATTGTTTTACCTGCATCATTATCAAGCTCTTGTGGTGTGCTCGTTGTAACTTCTCGGTACACCTGTCCCACCTCGCACTAAATTTAGTACCAGCCGCTCAAATATGTTTTATAAGGTAGCGCCCATCAACTTTTCTTTGATGAACCAGAAAACATTGTCGCTGGGAGTTCATCAGATCGACAGGCGATCAGTAGATCTTTCTTAGCTATACCCTATAAGCAATGGCCGACCCCAGCTCACAGCAGATAATATCTCAGCTAGATCAAGCTCGTAATTTAGCCATAACGTCGCATGATACTTATCCTCAAGTGGTGAAACAGATCCTTCAGTTCATTCCCAACCCCAATAAGGACATTGAAAAATGGTGTATAAACTTCTTGCACGAGTCCTTTGTCAATAACACCATTATCAACCGGGCCAACAAGATTGACTTGGCCATCGACGCCCTCGATGCCTTGATCTACTTGTCAAATATCAAGGACATTGTTTTGTTTAAACTAGTGATTGATATCTCAATCGTAGTGTACAAACTCGTGTTTGTGTATGTGAACGAGAACGACAACTCCAACTCAATATGGTCCAAGCTTATCGAGTTGAAGAATGGATTGGTGAACAAGTTCCAGTCAAACTTCCCCTTGGACAAGTCCGATAACCAAGAACACGACTTGATCAGAAACATCGACACCAAAGTCGAGTTGCTCAAGTTTATCATTATCGTCATCGACTACCAGTCGAAAACAACCATCATCAACGATATCAACGACGACCTACAACCAACATTCAACCTAAACATGATCAAACCTAACCACTCGCTAATCAAAGTACCAAACATGGAGTACGAGTCAAGCTCGCTCTTGGACTTGATCTTGAAAACATTCCAGCACAATATCCTCATCCCACAATTGTTCGGTTCAACCTTATTCAATTGTATCGTCATCATGAAGAAAAAACCCCAGTATGTCGATCGTATCCTCAAAATCTTGCTGGATTACGACACCCTCGACAAGTTGCAGTCAAACTACCAGTCGCAAGACCAGTACAAATTGGCCAAGAAATACATCGATCGTAACCTCAAAATCTTTATCAACTACTGCTTGCGCAATGGCTTGATACCGTCAAACTACCAGTCGAGCTTCGAGTCCAAACTAAAAGCATTGATCGATCGCGGGAACGAAGTCAGAAAGAAAAACTTGTTTGCCATCCCCGAACCCAACTTGAAGAAACGCAAATTCGAGGGGTTCTACAACCCGCTGAAACGGATTAAAGTGGTCGACTACAAGAACTTGTACTGCTTGAACGAAGTATCCAACAAACTAAACGACTTTGACTTGCAACAAGTGCCCCAGAATATCCTCTCGTTAATGGTGGTCAACGCGTTGCAGAAGGTATCAGTGGACAAATTGTCCATGGCGTTGGAAATCATCACCGAAAGATACATGAACGTGGTGAAAACCATACCCGAATCAGACATGAAAGCCGTGAAATTGCAAAATGATCAGTTCCAACACCAACAATACCCAGCCGTAAAATCAGAAACTGGGGGGTGGAAACAAGAGAAGGACTCAAACGATGAAGACGACGATGAGGGCGACTACAACCCCGAATCGGTGTACACACTCGCACCGCCAACTGACCTCTCGACAAAGCAAAAGAAGGATCACGTACAAATCATCATCAAGAATTTCTTCAATATTGCCGCGAATCCCAATGTGAACCAGGACGCCGTCACGGACGACGCTAAAGTCAACCAGGAACTATCGAAAATAGCCATAGAATACTGGAAGAAGGACAGTTGGTTGATTTTATTGACACGGTTAGCCACCAGAGGTATGAGACTCGAGAGCGACGATGGTGACTCGAAGAAGAATGACAATTTGAGTGATATGATTAGAAATGCAATATTAGAGTACTTTTTGGACAACATACACAGCCGTATCGATGCCATTATAGAGTGGTTGAACGAAGAATGGTACAGCGAGCAAGTGTACAACGAAGAGAACCCCGATGACAAAACCGAGTTGGTCACATACACCAAATGGGCCGGTAAAGTACTAGACGCCATGATTCCATTCTTGGAGCCCAACGACCGGAAGATCTTCATTAGGTTGATTTCAGATTTACCGTATTTGAACGAGGATTTGGTGTCGCGGATAAAGTCGCTCTGCATCGATCCTGCCCGATCCAAGATTGGGTTCTTGTCGCTCCAATTCTTGATCATGTACCGTCCCCCGGTCAAGCAGGTCACATTAAACATTTTGAAAGAGTTGAGTGAATCGGACCAAGAAGACTTACAACAAGAAGCCAAGAAATTGTTATCGAAATACGACACAAAGTAGGTCAGTATACATGTACAAGTGATTCAGCAACGTCCCTTGCGTACTTACAGTTGAGAATGAACTCTAGTTTATTATATATTCAATACAAATTATAGAAACCTTAGTAGTATTCAAACAATGGTGCAACACAATTGGAATCTACCATTGCGGTAAGGCGAGTTTTCGACCCAGTTGACATTATCTTTGCCAGCGTTGGTGGACTTGGAAGTTTGAGTGTTGTTTTGAGCAGCCATTGTAGTTGTAGTTGTGATAATGATGAGACATACTAGGAACAAGCTCTAGTTTATATAGCAATGGTTGCAAATTGACTTTTTCGCAACCAGAGAAATGTGGTTGTAGAATATTACTTCTTTGGGGGTCTACAATAGTTGTGACACACCCAGATGAAACAAAGATTACGGTGAATACAGTGATGTGTGTGGACTGACCTTGGTACACCAGATGTTAACCACTTGACAATGAACGTGAAACCAAAAAATACCAGTTCTCATATCGCTCATCGTCCAAATCGATCGATATCAATTGCATTGAATCTGTGCAATGTATCACTTTCTTAAGCTGCCTTAATGGATTTGTACTACGTACTTGGAGTGGTAAAAATATTTCCAGGCTTTGGCCACTATAATGACTATCTATATCATGAGATCGTCATTGAATTTTAAAACGTCTACCCAAAACCCCAATATCAACGTGGTGAGATTGTTGATTTCACAGACGATTACAAAGATATACCACCATATATACCGAAACCATCTCCAATCCATCTCATCCCACTCACCGTCAACGCTTGTTTCGTGTCTTCTAAAACTCCGTTTTCTATACATTTGACGTATTTTGAAAAGTGAGAACCATAACAATAGCAAGCGTTTGGGAGCAACTATTATACCCAAAGAAAACAGATCAATTGAAGACTGAATTGGTGCAATGGTATGACCACGATGCTACGGATTACTAGGTTGCAAGCAACAAAACCCTTACTTGGTCGTCTCCATCGTTATTCGACCCAACTACCGGTGAACAAGTTCGATGAGATGATCAGCAAATTACAAATAAAGCCAGCAATTGGTACCCAGTGTTTCAACGGAAGCATATGGGAGAAGCTATTAGCGATCCATAAGGCCGGTTTCAAAGGCGTGGAAATAGCATTGGGTGACTTGAAAAAAGTCGAGTCCTTGAACGAAGTGTACAAGTACTGCTCAGCATTGGGGTTGAAAGTTACCGGTCTACAGCCGTTTAGAAACTTGGGAGGTTGGGAGTGTAACGAAGAGTTTTATGCCAAAATCGACGAATTGAAAAAAACTTTCATCATCATGAACCAGCTCATGACCGATAAATTGGTGATATGCAGCAACGTGTTGCCCGAGTCGTCAGATGACATGAAGATCATTGTCAAGCAATTTAGGACTGCATCGCAACTAGCAGCACTCAGGGGTATTAAATTGGCGTACGAGAATGTCAGTAAAGCCACCAATGTATCAACATTGGAGAAAATCTGTAACATTGTTGAAAAAGTTGACGAACCAAACTTTGGCATCTGCTTGGACTCGTTCCATACCCACATGCACAAGTCGTCATTGTCGAAATTGCCCATCTTGAAGCAAAAGCTATTTTCAGTCCAGTTGTGTGATTCTCCCAATATCAACTCCGACGACTTGCAATTCTACGCTCGAAACTACCGTGTGTTCCCGTTCCAGGGCAACTTTGACGATTTGGTGGAAGATATCGAAATTATCCATAATACCCAATTTGACGGCTGGTTGACATTGGAAGTTTTCAACAAGTTCAACTGCGATTCGAGACGAAATAATAGTCGAGCTGAAGATGGCATGCGAAGCTTGATATACTTGCAGGGGAAATACTCCGACTCTAAATTGGGGACCCACTACTTCCCCGACTTGACCATCCAAGCGATCGAATTGAAGAACTCCGATAATCGTCATAACCCACCAATCATCAACGATTTCAACGATATAACCATTGTCACCAAAGACGCACCCCAGCTCAAGCAAACGCTCGACAACTTGGCGTACCACGAGTACATGCACGAAAGTAATATTCGTATCGTCGATAACAAGGGAAATATCGAGAATGCAATCACTGAAGTCACACTACAAGCTGAGAACCAACCCCATTACAACCAGTGGGTGTTCTTCTTGAAAGCATGCTTCAAAATGGAGCTACTTGACGACCCAGCAAACATGTCGAGCGATATCGGCTTGACTCGCACACAAATGTTTGGCTATCGCAATAAACCGGGGTTGAAAGTCAAAGTGAATGTTCTACACTACGATATCTTAGTATACCCATAACCATCTACTCTACAAAATTGTAAAACTAATGCAAAATCCAATTTGAAAATGTTTGTAGTACGACGATTTTTGGGCTCACTCCAGAAAATCGATAAGCAACCACAACCAAAACCGTGATTGTTGATAAACAACTGTCGCTCATGAGTCAATTGTTTGGATCCAATGATCCGTGGGAGAATGGATGGACGAATAATGACGAGGAGAACAACCCCAACTTTGAAGGATTGGGATCCACTTACTTGACGTCGTCGCAATTGTTGAGCACTGATGCTCGTCAGTCGTCTAACGATATAGTCAAGTCGGAGCTTACACACATACCAGAGTCATACAGAGCGGTGTATGCTAAACGATCGGCCGATGTTTCTACAGTGTCTGAGTTTGAAGCCAGTATCTTGAACCCTTTGGTTGCTAACAACAATTTAAGCAGTTTCCAAAAATCAAAACTACTCGATATCATATACGACCATAACTTGATACCACCCTCGATAGCGAATAACTTTTACCAAATATTGGGTTTGATAAGCTTGGAACTCTCAATGCCGGGTTCGGGTGACTTTGTGACCTTACAATTCAAGTTGAACAATTTACCTGATTTGCCCGATTCGGTGGTTGATTTGATAACCGAGCCAGTGGCTATCGATCCATTGGGAGCTCAGCTTGCAAATACATCCATTGGCAACAACAAACTAGATTCTTGGAAACAACCAGATCCTATATTAATCGATCACTCCAATTTGCCTTTGAATGATACCAACGAACAACAACCTTTGAAGCTGAAGCAAGCACAGCAAACACCAATAGATAATTCCTCAATCAACAAATACATCAATAATATCCGCGACGAGTTCCATCCATTGATAGTCAATAGTGACGATATAAAAATCAAGGAAATACCCGAAAAAGAAGGCTTGCTTTTCAAACATGTGAACTATATCATTACTCATGACATAAAGTTTGGTATAAATAACCCCAGTGGCATCAAAAAAGTCATTCGAAGATATTCTGATTTCGTTTGGTACGTATTGAAGTGAATTTGGAAATTGTACTATTTACTAACAATCTAGGTTGCTTGACTATCTTTTGAAGAAATACCCGTTCAGAGTGATTCCCGGATTACCACCAAAGAAGTTTTCTGGTATGTATACATTGTTTTCTGATCCTTCACAACCCTTATACTAATTTTACACAGTAGGAGCCTCTCCAGATTCACAATTCTTACAAAGACGTCGTCGAGGCTTGCATCGGTTCTTGAGCCAGCTCGTTAAGCATCCAATTTTGAAACGAGAACCTGTGGTTATAACGTTTTTCAGTTTGCCCACCGATATATCAACCTGGAAAAAACAAGCCAAGATTGATTATTCAATTGAATTCAAGGGGGAGAAGATTGAGGCCCAATTTATCAACTCTATATGGCCTACTATCGGCAAAGAAATGTTGAGTAATTGGTCCAAATGCGAAAATTCAATCAACAAGTTGATTGAGACGTGGACCCGAATTGTCATTTTGGTGGAGCGACACGAAAGGAGGCAGCAACAGCAGGGGTATGACAATGCCCGATTCATCGATATGTTGACTGGGTTCCGAACGTTAAACAGTAGCTTGTACCCTCAAGACGATAACATCATGGGCGAGAACAATAAACCTGATATCACGTCGATAAACGAATCATTGGGCTCCATAAGCACGTTTTATACCAAAGCGAGCCAGGTAATCATTGACGAGAACTATGTCATCAACAACGAAATTCTCGAAAAGTTCAAGAATTACTTAGACTACTTATATTCGATGAAGGAGTTGTTTGAGCGAACCAAGGCATTATCAGTGAATAACATTGAGGAGTTGGAGAAACAGACCAAAGAGAAGGAAGCGAGGTATAACAAATTGAACCAAGAGGATGTTGATGCGTCGGGCAAGACACTTGCCAAATTGAGACAAAGTATCATCAACGACAAACAAGAGATTTTTCAGCAGTTGAACCGCGACTGGTTGATCAAGCGATGCTGCTTGGAGGAGTTGTTGCGGATGCAAGAAACGCAGTACTTGATAAGCGAGGTCTTCATCGATTGGAACAAAAACCGATTCCGGGCCCAAGAGAAACTTGTGGGACTTCAAGAGGATTTGAACAAGGAAATCATCAACGATATGCCCTTCCATAGGTAGCTTTAGAAGTTATTATATATTTGTATACTTTCCTACATACCTCGACAATCATTTAATACCTGTTCCCATTTCTCAATTAGCTCGTGTGTTTGCTTCAACTCCAACTCTTCGTCAAAGTGGCTCGTGTTCAACACTTGGGTTATATTCAACTCGCGCTTGGCTTGGTTGTACAATTCTTCATCGTGGCATTTCAATTGCGCCAAAATCCCCCCAACCCGGAACCCTAGTCTGGCTCCTTGGGGAAACGCTTCGTCAAACCCCTTTTGTAATTCTTGTTCTTTACCATGGGTCAAGCCATCGACATAACCCTGTTTGTACTGACTTCGATCACGATCGGCGTGAGTGTTCACATACTCCTCGTCCTCCCACACATCCTGGTCGCTCAAGTCGTCGCTATAGTCTCTGACGTCGTGTATCACGTCGCTGGCACCGCCACACCCTCCATCACAGCTGCCTTGGGGTAGAATCATCGCCATACGGCCTGTCCATCGCCAATGAGCCGTTAAATTTCAGGTCGTGCTGGCGGTCAATTCTGACTCAAGTTTAAACGCTCAACTTTTGTCAAACAGTTATTGGAAGTTTAGAGATAGCAGTGTCGACTGAGCGGTTGACAGGTACTAGACAGAAGGATACGATAGGAGTACAAGGTGCTGGCAACCTTGAACAGTTGAAAACAGCGACGAGCAGAGAGTACATTACACGCACAAGCGACATTTTCACACGACAGCGTTAGACCCACTAATAGACCATGTCTGAAAATATAATCACCCAGGTGACACCCGACTCGTTCACGCCAAACTTGGCGAGCGCCCAGTATGACGCAGACAAGGCCGATCTCAACAGCAAAATCAACCTCAACATTCGCGGCAGTAGCTTTACCATCACCCGCGACGAGTTGATGAGCTTGCCCGAGAGCATATTGTTGTGTCTTTTCCCCAATGGTGTGTTCATGGACGTGAACAACCAGGTGATAGCCAACTTGACTGAAGACGACATTGTGTATGTCAACTTTGAGCCCGCGTGCTTTCAGTACATCATTGATGTGTTCACCGAAGCCCAGAATGAATTAGCAGACTTGGCTCCGATTACCACACAGGAAAGCTTCCATGGAAGTAGACAACACCAGGAGAACGTATTACACAACAAACCCGCCATCATTGTGTTGCGAGAAGATTTGGATTTTTACGTCATCCCACCCATTTCGGGTTTGAACGCCGACCAAATGAGACTCTTGAAGTTGGGAGTGGCCGAGGAATTGTTGAAAAACAAGTTGTTATTCAGCGGATTGGGCTACGATCCCACTTTGCCTCCCACCGTCGAACAAAAATTGGGAGCCGCCGAGCAACACTTGTTTGACATGTTGTGTTCGTCGGGATTCGAAAGATCAGGAGAATGGGGATCAAGGTCGATAGAACCTTCTAAATGTGTAATCTCCTCCTTATCATTGGTACGGTTGAGAACAGCTCCTCCGGTACCCGAGTCGCGAGACTCGGGTTTGGAAGTGGTACAGTCAAACTCGTCGCGATCAAGGTCGAGATCGAGGTTGGCTGAAATAACAAACTCAGCCGCCAGAGCCGCTTCGAGGTCGTTATCAAGATCGAGGAAAACTGTCGACCAAAACCACACCAAGTTGTTGTTGTTTTGGAGAAAACCCGCCAGGAAATGCTGGTGGTCGAACGAAACAGTTGAAGTTGATGTGAGCACAGCAGGCATTGCCGATTTTGAAGAGGTATCCATGAAAGTCAAAGTGCACACCAGAAGGGTGTGGACGTTGGAACTTTCAGTTATAGGTGTACAATGATCTGTTTGTTGTCTACATCTTTTCCTCATAATTCATAAATCAAGCATAACTCACGTCCTCCTTTTTATTTGATTCATCAAATGTATTTTGTCACATATTAGCTTCACACACGGCTCCTTAGTTTAATAATCACATCCATTAGGTCAATATATAAATATACACAAAGTAAAAATCCATAAATTTCAATTGGAGTAACGTTAACTTTTCAAACGCGTTTGAATAAATTTGGTACAGAGCGATTGAAGATATTACTAAACTCACATTGCACAATGACATCGATGTTGGGGACCAAGCCAAAGCTTGTACAGTATGAAGAGGAGAGGCTAAAGCACACTCCTTGGGTTGAAAAATATCGTCCCACGAATTTGGACGAAGTTGCATCGCAAGACCATGCGGTGAATGTATTGAAGAAAACTATTCAATCAGCAAATTTGCCACACATGTTGTTTTATGGACCTCCAGGAACTGGTAAGACATCGACGATATTAGCGTTGGCTAAGCAGTTATATGGGCCAAACTTGTATAAATCTCGTGTGCTCGAATTGAACGCTTCTGACGAAAGAGGCATATCGATTGTGAGACAAAAGATCAAGAACTTTGCTAGGTTGATAGTGTCAAATCCAACCAAAGAGGATTTGGCCAATTACCCATGCCCTCCCTACAAGATTATCATTTTGGATGAAGCCGACTCAATGACAAACGACGCTCAATCTGCGTTGAGAAGAACTATGGAAAACTATTCAAGCATCACTAGATTCTGCTTGATCTGTAACTATATCACCAGAATCATCGACCCCTTGGCCTCCAGATGTTCGAAATTCAGATTCAAATCGTTGAATAATGAAAATGCCTTGAATCGTTTGCAATATATCGTGGGTAAAGAAAATGTCAAACTTTCAGACAAGGAGAATGTGTTGGAAGAGGTGCTAAAAGTTGCCAATGGAGATTTGAGAAAAGCTATTACATTTTTGCAATCAGCTACAAAGTTACACAACTCATTAGAACTTGAGCTCAATGATATGGAGAATGGTGACGGTACTGCCATCGACAATTCAATCACCATTAGCTCAATACGAGAAATTGCCGGAATAATATCGCAGGATGTCATCAGTGACCTTGTAAACATCATCAAATCCAAGAATTTGAAATCCATTATTGACTCGGTAAACGAAATTATACTACAGGGTTGGAGCGCACAACAGGTTTGTGATCAGTTACACGATTCATTCATCTTGGATGATACAATCAACTCAACCATCAAAAACCAAATTGCGCAACACTTGTTCGAAAGTGATCGAAAGCTCAATAGTGGAACCGATGAGCATATTCAATTATTGAACTTGTGCCTACAGATCTCTGATAGTCTATAGATTTACATATAGGTATTCATTAAACACAAAATACACCCAATTCAGAACTCTCGGAGTTCGATGATTCTATAATTGAGCTATACACAATTTTGCTTATGTTTGTCATCAGTGTTGTTGTGGGTTGCGTTGTTGATTGTGCTGTTGCGGCACATTTGGCCCATGAGAGTTTTGCTTTTGCAATTGTGGTGGCATCCCTGGTGGCATGCCCATAAATTGAGGAGGTGGATATGGACCATTTAGATTGCCATTTGCAAACTGATGTGGCGGGATTTGCATACCTCGTGGTGGAGGAGGCATACCATTTGGAAACATACCATTAGGGAACATTCCTGGAGGTGGTGGAGCCTGGTGTTGGTTAGAGTGGCCAGGATTACCTGGTGGGCCACCCTGGAAATTTGGATTGCCTTGAAAATTCTGTGGAAATTGCATATGATGTGGAGGTGGCATTGGTGGCATTCCGTTTTGAAATTGCTTCATCCAAGGAGGTAATTGCTGATTGTGTTGAGGGCCGTTACCTTGTTGTCCTGGATTTTGTTGATAAAATTGTTGTTGCTGTGATTGCGGTTGTTGTTGTTGTTGTGGTTGTTGTTTCGTTTGTGGTTGTTGTGGATGCTGTTGTTGACGCTGAGCTTGATTCGTAGCTTGTTTGGGGTTTGTGTGTGGTTTATCGCTACTAGGAGATTGAACCGATTGAGGGTTGGTTTTATTGAATAATGCATTCAATGGGTTTGTTGGAGACTTTGTAGCATTGTTATCAGTATCCGGTTCTTTTTTGTTAAGCAACGACATGAAAAACGAATCTGCTTGGTTAGAAGGTGGACCTCTTTTCGCCCCTTCATTGTGATTCGGTGGGAATCCTGGTGGTGGATTGGAGCTTTTCTCTCTTGGAACGGCTTCGTTAGTTTCAGGAATTGGCGGGTTAAAAAACCTCGAAAAGATCGGTGGTGCACGTTGGCCGGGGGAGTTTGGTGGGAACGGATGTTTTTGTTGTTCCTCCATTTGGTGCTGTTGTTGTTGTAAGTGCTCTTGTTGCTGATCTAATTGTTGTTGATGATGCTGAAATTGCTGAAATTGAGCAATCGAAGGTTGGCCTTGGCCTTGTGGCCTGTCATTTTGAGACTTCGAAGTATCAGGGTCATGGGATTGCGTCTTACTCAAAGTATTCTTTGGCGAAGGTGCTTCCTTTGTTGGTGCAAAGAATGATGAGAATTTCGAACTTCTACTCGACATGTCTGACGAAGGTAAATTTGAGGTTTTCGTCGATGTTGAGCTCACAGAACTCGATCTTACTTTTGTATCTGCTTGCTTCGGTTTCACAAATGAAAAGAAACTATCAACTTCATTGCCAGCTTTTTCCGCTGCCAAATCATTTTCGACATTTTCATCAAAGGTTTCTCCGTTTTTTCTTCGTTCTTCCAATTTCATTTGTGATTTCCACTTCTCAAAGTCCTCTACGGTTTGGCCCATGCCACCAAAGTTATCCATGTGGCCATTGCCCAAATCTGAAGAGTCCCATTCGGGGATCACCTCTTCGTTCGATTCGCCTAATAATTGCGAGATCTTATCCTGGCTCAACGAATCCAAGTCGTTATTCTTGAAAAACGCACTGCTAGCATGTTTTCTGTCCCAGGGTTCCAGTTGGTGGTTGGCGGCGCTGTTATTTGTCTTTTTGGCATTGAATGAGTTTTTCCGATTGTGTTTGAACTCGTTCTGATTCTGGGTCTTCTTGTTGATCTTCCAGAATGACTTTTCGGGTAATTTTCCTTCAAAGCTGGGGATATCGGGTGAGTCCTTCAACGACATCAAAAAGTCAACTGAGTAAACCAATTCAGGATTTTTGGCTTTTCGTAAAGAAGAAGTATCGCTAGTCGTTGTAGGAGCAGCAGGCGACTCCAGTGGTTTCTCAACTTTTTCGTTCTTGGCAGCATTGGCCATGGCCGAGTCTAATAGTTTGGTTATAGCATCACCAGTTTCCAAATCGTGCAATGGGTTCTTGCGCTCGTTCTTGGAGTCTCGAAACAACGTTTCCATGGTTAGCTTACTTGTATTGGTGTATGTGTCCTCTTTAGGTCCATTGTTCTGTCCTGGTTTGGAATTTTGATTTGATGGCTCATCCACAGTAGCATTAGATAGTTCTTGCGAATCCATAGTTCGGGTGTATACTTGCGTAGCTTTTATTCAAATACAATACTGTTCTAAGCTCTTGTTGTGCAACCGCTCTTCAGAATGTCAATGCTCTGTTGTTTTGTATTGTCTAACTGAAGTTATAGTCAATGATCGATTGGTGGTCAACTTTTTGAGCGGGAAAATAATTTTCAACCTCAAGGGCTAGAAAAATAAAGCAACAAAACTCAAAATGGGAGGGTTGGAGAGAAAGAAAGGGAGTTGATGAAGAGAATGGCCCTGAAATGTGGTTGCGAATGGTTTTTTAGGGAACCAATTGACTATGTCTAGTTTTTTCAGCTTGAAATTTGGTTTAGATTTGCGTAAAAGTGGTGGTACGAGTCGATTTGATTTACTCTGATCTGTGTATTAATTTCTATAATAACCTATGATTCGATACATGTCTATATAGTACAGGGTAATCTCAAACAACAACAACAACATCGGTAGCATGGTGGCTTCGTTAGTTATTCAAGTAGGGAAGGTTTAATTTCATTATTTCACGACACATAATGAACCAGTCGATATCTCGCAAGTCAGATACCTGGTCCCGTTCTTTCAACCTTTGCAACTCGTCCCATTTGAATAGCTCATACATAAATCGTAAATTTGGCTGGATAATGATATTCAACCGTCTCACTCTGACGTAGAGATACGCATCGGGGATTCGCACGTTGAATCGACGCATCACCTCAGCAATAACAACGGTGGCCGATCTACTGACACCCACCCGGCAATGAACAAGAATCTTGGTCTTGCCTTCGGACTTGGTATACTCATCGTCAATAAATTGAAGTATTCTGGGAAGCGAGCGCGATAACTCGTCGATCCCATCGTCTTGCAAATTGTTTACTTTCATGACTGTGTCAATCGAGCATTGGTATCGGTTGGAAACATTTCTGATGTTGAATATTTCGATATTGCCTTCGTCCTCTTCGGTCTTGGAGATTTTATTGTACAATTTGAATTTAGATCCATTCAACCAGTCGAGTGGCTCGCCAACTGATATGATGGATTTAATGCCCAATTTATTCAACAATGGTAAGCAATTGGCATGCTTCAACGAGCCAAGATATATGTACGGCAATATTTGCGACGGCATTGACCCTTCAACATCATTAACCCAATTGTTATTGGCACAAGCCAACTCATCTACTGCTGGTTCAATCTGTTCGTCTTCCTCGTCATTCTCAATGTATCCCAATTTGAACGAAGACTGGACCGTTGTGGAAGCAGGTGGACCTAATAACAACTCGTTAATCTCGTCGTTGGTAATTGTCTCCAACTCGGACCAATTGGTGATTTCCTTATTCAAGGGACTAAACTTGTTCAATAGGCTTTGCAATTTAGTCAAAATTAGTACGTCACTGTTGAATATGTAGAATGGTCGACCAAATTCAAGATGTAGCTTCAACATTGCTTCACTTAAAGTGATATTGTGCGCGTACATCAAGTAGCATAGCACAAACAATGACAGCTCGGTATATCCGTCTGAACAATAGATTAACACCGATAATACTTTCGGGTCAGAAATGTTTGAGGATGAATAAAGATAAAACAACTTACAAGTGTTCAAAATACTCATTAAACTGTCCTTCTTGCAATCCCCAATCCCAATTGAGCCTGATGGTGGAAATTCCAACAAGTGGTAGTCATGAACATTCTCCAACTCATCATCGTGGTGTGAGGAAATGGTGTATTTGAATAGCAAATTCGACAACAAATTCAAATTTGGGAAAGTTGCATCATTGTGACAGTACATGAAAAGTTTCCAATTGGCTTTAGGCTTTGGTAAATATTGGGTCAAGTCGCCTTTTATTGTGGGTTCGTTGATGATAGAATATTTGGGATTACAAAACAAATGGCTTTTGTAAGTCTTGAAATCGAATGAATTATTGCCTTCTATCAAATTGGAAATCATGGCTTGATAATCCCAATAGTTACCGACCCAAACATTTTTGTTCAACTTTGTAGCTGTAGACATCCTGGTGATTTCTATCTTCTCTTTGATTTGAAAATCATTAGCCCACATTACCCTATCGTCAAATTCCCCCACTTTGTCATTGATCACAAAAATATTATATTGGCAATCGGGCAAACCATCTTTGAATGCTTCGTACTGTTGAGTCAACCAAAGAATTCGTATATAACTTGACTTTTTCGAATTCTCTGCCACGTTGTAAAACACAAAATCCGAACAAGTTGACAATTTCGACACTTGTATATGAAAGTTTCGTAAACTAACGCCACGGTCGGGGTCCAAATCCAAAAATTTGGGCAAGAACTTGATTGATATACAATCGTTTGTGAGTAAGTCAATAATGTGGTCATTCTCGATATTGTACAAGTCATCTATCATATCTTTGATAATGTTTCTAATTTCGGTTTTTGACACATCAACTTTTTGCAATATCTCGTTGACTTTGACAGTGTTTTTCAAATTGTTTGACGACACAAACTTGGGGTTGGAGTTGTGAAAGATGGCATGGTTGTTCACATCTAATTTGGAGTCGTCGGCAAGATTTATGCACATCAAGAAGCGAATATTGGTTGGTTTGCTTAATGTGTATGGGTTGAAAATATTTGACTCTTTCAAATGATGTTGTTGTATCAAGAAGAATTGTTTTTGCGCAAAATTGTCCTTGTGTAAGCCATGGAGCCAAGGAAACATTTCCGAGGTGTTTGGTAATGGTTTGTTAAAATACCATTTGAACACCTTGACGATTTGGGCCAAGTCGATTGCTTTGATGTGGATTTTGAGGTTTTTGCATTTCAAGTTGTAGTTGGGTAGGTTCTGGTAGAATAATGATGTGGGACTCAATGGCGAGTGCACTTTGGCAAACTCATCGTCGATCAAACTCGATAATATGGCTGTATCTGCTATTCCATTTTGCGTCGCGGGGCCCACACTAGTATCATTGCAAACCACACCGTTGCTGACGCCATTGGGTTTGGTGTCTCCAGTCGATGTTTGATCGCAGGCGTCGCATTCTGTCATATTGTAGCGACGATAAAGGTTTGGTTTCGCCCTAACTCGAGGGAGCGCGTCATGGGACGTTGAACTCGATCGTTTAGAGCGAACTGAAGCGTCAGATTGAATGATGGTTGGAATAATGGTATATTTCGTGACAAAGGGGATGAAAGTTTAAACAATATGATTTTGCGCCAGGCTTGAACGGATCAAAGGTTGAACTTGAAAGTTGGAACTAAAGCAGTACGAGCCGTTTTCAAACAAATAAGACGCTTTGCTAACTCAAAAATTGTAAAATAACCACAACCTCGAATGTAACCAGTTCTTATCAGCTTCTAAATGTTGAATTTAGAAACGTAACAACTTTAGATGCTGTTAACCAACTCTAATCAATAGTCAATAAAGCACGCTAATAGGAATACTTTGTGACTTCACACTATCACACTCGAGCGTTTGTATAACGATTTATCACTACCACCACAAATAAATCGTGAGATAAATTCCATCACTCGCTTTGAAAATGACCCCGGATAAAATCACCGAGATGTTAGGAAACGATGGACCAGACACGAAACCACGAAAACGCACTTGTAAACAAGATTATGGTGATGGGAAATTACATATTCACACCCTACACACACCCCGCTGCTACAATCTCTTTTCTTGCCCTAGCTGGCGTTTATCTAGAATAACTAGGTTCCCCACAAAAAAAGCCAAACTTCTCTAAGAACGGGCGTCAAATACAATATAGTAATTGTGACCATAGTTGTTGTGTCTGACGGTTGACGCTCTTTCGATTAGCTCCCGCAAGGGTTTGACTTTTGTGTTGGGTTGACTTCTCAGGGTCCGAGTCAACGTTTGTGGCCTGAGCTGGGAAGTGCAGGGGAATGGATAAGCTTGTTTGAAGGACTGTAATAAAGTTTAAGCAGGTAATATCTACCCACAAGCTCGACCAACCCTCGACTGCATTAGGAGTTTCAGTTTAGTCGACCGTTATGCTCACGCGCCCGCATCGAATACGTCATGGTCTGGCAACACATTGTAATTGCACTGACCCCAGGGTCCTTCGAAAATCCTAATCTAAATCACAGAGGATATTGATCCACTTATGGCGCGTGCAGTCCTTGTTGTATAACTTCAATTGGTTTCCTTCATTCTGAAAATGTATCTCTGAAATAGGGGCTCGTTCCACGAGTAGTAGTTGACTCAATTCATAATAGAGTTGATCGTCAGATTTGTGAATCCAAAAAATTTTGTAACATCATCCTGACCATTACATAATTGACCCTTTCTATTACGGCGGGTTTTCATACTCGATTGGTACACTTGGGGTTGGAATCCGAAAAATATACGTTAATTACCGTTTTAAAATCATGCTAGTCGCACGTTGCACTAATACGTCGTCTCCTGATAGACAAATACTCAACATGTTCCTGCCGTTTTCTTACAAAGCAACTAGCTATTAATAATCATTGCAAATCTTTCCACGCATCGTATATTCCTGCCCGAAAAATATTTCACTCGACCGATATACTGGGAAAACTATTTGCAGTGTCATTTCGATGATGCGACGCGTACTATGTGTACCAGGTGAACACTAGGCCAAAGCGCCTGCTAACAGTAGTTGGTTTCCATTCTTGTATACACGGCTGATTTTATAGCGTATTTGTTTCTTTTCCGATGGATTACAATTAAATTTTAAGGCTATTGCCTAATTCGACCATACCCGAAGGAAAGGTTTCTCAAACGGGACGTGATTATATATCACCACACCCGGGGCGATTAGTATATATATATACCAAGCCTTACCTCAGTAAAGCCCTTACTATTCATCACAAACAACCATGCATCCATTTATCAGAGACTCATTCATGGGTAGACTCATCTACCATTTGTCGTCGCACAAATACTTTGCTTATCCCGAAGAACAGGCAGACTTTGTGATCCCCGACAAATACTTGCCAGACTCCAAAAAGGAAGATTGCAACGAAACCACATATGTAGTTGATCTGAACTCAGTCATCAACGAGAAAGTGAGCGACGTGATTTTGGTGACTGAAGATGACGCCTTGCCCATCAATTGGCTGGTAGGGTTGAAATGTGTGTTTATTTTCCAAATTGCATTTTTGACCATTAGTGTTTACATGGCTTCGGCCATATACACCCCCGGTATCGAGGAGATCATGCACGACTTCAACGTCGGTACCATCCTTGCCACGCTCCCATTGTCGACTTTTGTCATTGGTTATGGGATCGGACCATTGATTTTGGCACCAATGTCGGAAAACCCAATCTTGGGTCGAACCTACATCTACATCATCACCTTGTTCATTTTTTTCATCTTGCAAATCCCCATTGCCTTGAGTAAAAACATTGTTGAGTTGTCGGCATTACGATTCGTGTCGGGGTTCTTTGCCTCGCCCGCATTAGCCACTGGGGGTGCTTCGGTGGGAGAAGTATTGTCCAAACCTTATATTCCCTTGGGTATTGCCATTTGGTCGTTGGCAGCCGTCTGTGGCCCTTCGCTCGGTCCTTTAGTGGGATCGGTGCTCACGGTCAAAGCCAATTGGAGGTGGACTTTCTGGTTCATGGCCATCATTTCCGGAACCTGTCTTGTGGTGCTTGCCTGGTTATTGCCTGAAACCTATGAACCAACTTTGCTCACCCGTAAAGCCAAAAGATTGAGAAGATTGACTGGTAACCCCAACATCAAGTCGCAAGGTGAGATTGATAATGAGAACTTGACCTTGAAAGAATTGGCAATTGAAACTCTTTACAAACCATTTGAAGTTACCATTGTTGAACCTGTGGTGCTTTTGATAAACATTTTCATTGCGTTGGTGTACTCGATCATGTACATTTGGTTCGAAGCATTTCCCTTGGTGTTTGTACATACCAAAGGTTTTACATTGGTTGAGCTTGGGGTGTCGTATGTTTCCATCATGATCGGTATTGCCTTGGGTGCCGTTGCCTACATTTTATGGACCCATAGATTCTACACCATCCCTTATGTTCAAGGAACCAACCCCAACCCGGAAATATTCATCCCAGTTGCCATTATCGGGGCCGTGATTATGCCTATTGGGATCTTTATCTTTGCCTGGACTGCCTCGCCTTCTATCCATTGGATATTCCCCCTTATTGGTGCTGCTATCTATGCGTGCGGGGCCTTCCTCATCTTCCAAACGTTGTTCAACTACATGTTGGCTTCGTTCAAGCCCGAATTCATGGCTTCGATTTTTGCCAGTAACGATTTCTTCAGATCGGTCATTGCCGGGGTGTTCCCATTATTTGGCGGGTTTTTGTACAACAATACCGGGTCTACAGAGTTCCCTGTTGGTTGGGGGTCGTCGATTTTGGGGTTCATCACCATTGGTATGATTGCCATCCCCGTATTGTTCTACTTGAACGGACCCAAGTTGAGGGCCAGATCACGATTTGCCGAATAAACCCCATGGGTGGTTTGCTTAAATTTGATGGGTAATGGGTTATGAAAAACGATTTAATAGAATATAGAACTAATAAAAACTAATTTAAGGATAGTGTAGTTGCAATACGCAATTAGTAAGGTGATCTGTTTCTAGTCTGGTATTTTCAATCATTGGTGGGTTCTAATAGTCTTTGAGCGGCTTCGCACTGCGGATACTATGCCCAAAACCAGATTCAGTGGAAACCGGCAATTTTAACCATTTACTCGGGGTCATTGCATGCAGATGTTAAGTGGAAATTGCTAACCTTTGCCCCGTTAATCAATACTAGACCCCACACTGCTTGTTGGAAGACTTGGTATGTCCCAGTTAATATCTCAAGTTAAATTTTCTCAAGTTGCTTGATGTATCCAATTCCCAGCTAGTTTACCAACATTCGGCAACACACCGGTTTGCTATATACCTGCGTATCTACGTTAACAATGTTCTCCCACAAGCTCTCTGATGTTGGTTTGTAAAACTTCGACCCCATCCCATTCAAACTCGATCATACGTATTGTCAGTGCGTACCTCGCAGCTAGTCGATCGCGAATAAACCAACATTTGGAAGGTGGGAAACTTATAGTATAAGTATATATCAAGCGAGTTCCACGGTTAGGCAACCCATTTTCTGAGCCATATCTACAAATAGACCAAAGTAACATTCATGTGTTAGTTTGACTACCCCTTAAAAACAATGTGAATTGATAACTACATCACTCGTGGTCGTCGTTACCAAGCCAAAAACCTTGAGTGACAATCACAAAATTATACTCCACCAGTCCTTACTAAGAACCAACATTGTACAAGACTAGTTTCTTTGAAAGTAGTGCTGTTTATTTACTCTATTCGTATACACGTAAACTCCGTCCTACATATCCACCATTTTCTCGTCGCTGCCAAACCCCACTTGTCCCAACTTTACCAGTGAGTGTTCCAAGTCCACCACCACCATGCAGTGTTGGAGAAAGTTATCCCCTAGCGACTGGTCGGTGCTGGGGACAATCCCCAACACGCACCCCGTGCGTGTTGGCACCACCAAACTTGGCACTGGCACTTCAATTCCCACGCCGTCAAAGTTAAACACCACCACGCCTTTAGCGTCGCACGCGAGGGTGTACATGTGCAAATGTTGATTCCAAGTTGCCGCCAACTGCAGGGCCACAAACAGCACCACCAGCGGTGCCAAGTACGATAGTGTACTGCCCGAGTCCAACACGGTGGGGAGGTGCACCTGGTGCGTGGTATAATTGACCGTGACCAGCTTGAGGTTCACGGCGATATCGGTGGGCGACACCAAAGCGAGGGTGGGGAACTCGCCCACGACTTTGTTAGCGTCGTAGCCGCCAAACACAATGGTGCCACCATTGGCACCGGGTGAGCTCAAGTAGAGCGAGTATCCCGCCTTGGTCACCAACCCTTGTTGCTGCAACTGGAAGGGGAAAGTGGCGTAGGCGGCAGTGACTGAGTTGGCGGGTATTCCCAAGCCAAGAATGGCAATATTAGTCGAAGTGTAGCGCACACTCCCCAATGGCACCGAGTGCACTTGGTCACCACTCGGTAACGTCACTGTTGTATTGATAAAAGAGCCATTGGCAAAAGTACCATCGGCATACGTAATAGCAAACTCGTCTCCAGATTGGTTGGAGTGGTATAACCCTTGGTGTTTACAGTAATCGTCACCACTAAATACCAGCGACAACACACACACCACGCTTTGGTGCATGACCCAGGTATCGGCCGAACCCGTATCGACTTGGAATGTTATATTGTCGCTGCCAACTAACAAGTTGCAGGTGTAGTACACATGCTCATTGACTAAAGGTACGCTCTCGTACCGCTTGGCTAGTGTTGGTTGTTTAGTGTAGTCGAGTTTCAAATAGGCGTAGCACAAGGGGAAAAACCAGAATAACATGGTGGGTGAGTTATGGGGGTAAAGGGGTATATATATGAATGGATCAAATGTCGTCAGACATTTTATACATTTTGTACAGTTCATGACATTTCATAATACATTATCTCGCTTCATGCTCATGAAAATGACAAACAGTTCATTTCACATCAGTGCATTATCTAGCTGTAGCTACTTGACATGAGACAGTACACTAATTGTTGAAGGAGTTATAGTTGTTTGTTGAGTTAAATGTCTAACTGTATTAGCCATTTATGGCATTTCATAATTCATTATCTAGCTGAGTATACTGAATGCTAATAGAGAAAAGATTATTGTGTAACGAGTTTAGCCAAGTGCAATGTCCAACGACATTTCATTAAGTGCGACAATGTCTTGTAACAATGTCTTGCGACATTTGTCTCAAATGTTTTTGTTGATTGTTTTTTTTGGTTTGTTTTTTCCCAAACCCGATGCTTAGTCAACCATTATCTCAGCAAACTAAAGTTTATGGGGTGTAACAACATGGGGTGGCATTTCACACCCCATGTTTGTTAATGACTATAACCACCTGAAAAGGAATAACATCACCATATATAAGGGAGAACCTTAACCACACCCAGGGTCTATATTTTGTAAAAGGTATCTGTCACTCCACCCTAACTTGTCATCATACCCTCTACCTGGTTGCTCCCCTACCCTTTGTTCTATCTTTACCAAATCACCTGCACACAGTTCAGGTTAAAAATCTTTTCATCCCTAAAATCTTTTTCATATTCGATAATACCACTGCAATTGATGTCGGTGTACACTTCTAACTCGGCTGCTCAGCAACAGGCAGTCAACCAACAAGTAGCACAACAACAACAACAACAACAACAGCAGCAACAGCAACAGCAACAACAACAACAACAGCAACAACAACAACAACAGCAGCAGCAGCAGCAACAACAACAACAACAACAAGCAAGTGCACCCTCGCAATCAGCATCGCTCCAAGTTTCAAGACAACAGCACCAACAACGTTTAACTGAATTATTAGATGCAGTCAAACAGGAGTTTGATTATGCCTTCAACGAAGCATCGTCGTTCAAACAAGTCAAAGAAGACTACGACTTGAAGTACAACCAACAAACACTGGAAATGCAACAGATAAGACAAACCGTATACGAGTTGGAAATGGCCCATCGTAAAATCAAAGAAGCCTACGAAGAGGAAATCTTGCGCTTGAAAACCGAATTGGAATCCCGCGACCGCTTTGTCCACCAACAAAAGAATGGCCAGCAAATGTACTACCACCAAATCCAACCGCCCCAGTTGAAGAAAGACACAGGCGCAGGCGCAGGCACCGCACCACAACAACAACCCCAGCAACAACCACCCCAGCAACAACAACAACCTCAACAACCTCAACAACCACCAGCACAAGCACCACCTGTAGCACAGGCTCCGCCAGTAGCTCCAGTGGCTCCACCAGGACAACCGTTGCCCCCACACTTGCCCCCTGCCATCAAAGAAGAACCAAAAATCGAAGAAACATCAACGGCATTGACCATTGTCGACAAATCGCAGTACATTGTCAACCCAAACCAAAAGGCTTTGCACGTCAAGGAAATACCCCCCTTCTTGTCTGACTTGGACGCCATCAAAGCTAACCCGCTCTTCAAAAAACAAAAATTGGACTACTACATCTTGTACAACCCAGCATTCGAACGCGACCTCGACGTCGAACTCATCCACAGCTTGGACCACTCGAGCGTGGTCTGCTGCGTCCGTTTCTCAAAAGATGGCAAGTTCATCGCCACCGGTTGCAACAAAACCACCCAGGTGTTCAACGTCGAGTCGGGCGAACTCATCGCCAAATTGATCGACGACAACAACTCAAACGACGTCGATAAGGACTCAACAGGTACTGCCGCTACCACATCCTCGTCCCTGGCCGAAGAACCAGCACCAACTACCACCAATGGCGACTTGTACATCCGGTCAGTGTGTTTCTCCCCCGATGGTAAATTGTTAGCCACCGGCGCCGAAGACAAACTCATCCGTATCTGGGACTTGACCACCAAGAGAATAATCAAGATCTTGCGCGGACACGAACAAGATATCTACTCGCTCGACTTCTTCCCTGACGGTAACCGCTTGGTAAGTGGCTCGGGAGACAGAACGGTGCGGATCTGGGACTTGCGCTCGTCGCAGTGCTCGTTGACATTATCGATCGAAGACGGAGTCACCACCGTCGCCGTGTCCCCCGATGGACAGTTGATCGCCGCGGGGTCGTTGGACCGGACTGTGAGAGTATGGGACTCAACCACAGGGTTCTTGGTGGAAAGATTGGACTCGGGCAATGAAAATGGCAATGGCCACGAAGACTCAGTATACTCGGTGGCATTCTCCATCAATGGTAAACAAATCGCTTCGGGCTCGTTGGACAGAACCGTGAAATTATGGAACTTGGAAGGCAAACAAATCAACAACTCCACCAACTCCAAGAAATCGAGCTGCGAAGTCACCTACATTGGCCACAAGGATTTTGTGTTGTCGGTGTGCTCAACCCCCAAGAATGAATACATATTATCGGGTTCTAAAGACAGAGGGGTCATTTTCTGGGACCAATTATCGGGTAATCCATTGTTGATGTTGCAAGGACACAGAAACTCGGTCATCTCGGTGGCTGTGAGCTTGAACAGTCAAGGCAACGAGGGGATATTTGCTACAGGATCGGGTGATTGCAAAGCCAGATTATGGAAATGGACCAGAAAATCAAAATAGATGATGATAACTCCTCCCTCCCCCTGACTCGCCATTCAAAGTCAGCTTGTAAATTAAATCAAAATATCGCATTTATGCTATTGAAGTCTTGATTCAATACCATGGTGTTATAGATCCAGTTTTTACTTTTTTATAAGTTCATTTCTATTAACGTTTCTTGTTTTTTTTGTCTTTTTGTTAAGTTAATCAGATTATATAGTTTTATATATGTAACAATATTATTAGTGAACCGAAAAAAAAAACCTGGCGCGACTCAATAAAAAAAACCGATTGAATTTCATCGTATAGTGAAAAGTTACACCCACCACTTACACGATGACAGTCTACACCACTAGTGTCACTGCACCAGTTAACATTGCCACGTTGAAGTACTGGGGGAAGAGAGAGAAGGACTTGAATTTGCCCACAAACTCATCTATTTCCATCACGTTGTCGCAAGATGACTTGCGCACATTGACCTCAGTGGCAGTATCGCCAGTGTTTACCCAAGACAAATTGACCATCAATGGCCAAGACCAATCGTTGGACACCCCCAGATCCAAAGCGTGTTTATCTGATTTACGGAAATTAAGACAAGAGTTGGAAGATCAGGATTCAAGCATACCCAAAATTGCCAGTTGGAAGCTAAACATTGTCAGTGAGAATAATTTCCCCACCGCAGCTGGGTTGGCCAGTTCGGCAGCTGGGTTTGCTGCTTTGGTATATGGCATTGCTCAATTGTACAAATTACCTCAAGACTTATCGGCGTTGTCGAAAATCGCTCGTAAAGGGTCGGGTTCGGCGTGCCGATCGTTATTTGGCGGGTTTGTTGCCTGGGAGATGGGACAAGAGACTGACGGGGAAGATTCACAGGCGGTGGAAGTAGCGCCATTGTCGCATTGGCCCACTATGAAGGCTGCCATCCTTGTGGTGTCTGACGACAAGAAAGATACCCCCTCGACCATGGGGATGCAAACGACAGTACAAACGTCGGACTTGTTTCAACATCGAATCAAATTCACGGTGCCCGAGCGTTACCAGTCGATGAAACAAGCCATCACCACCAAAGATTTCCCAACTTTTGCCCAATTGACAATGCAAGATTCCAATTCGTTTCACGCTGTGTGTTTAGATTCGTATCCACCAATTTTCTACTTGAACGACACTTCGAAGAAAATAATCAAGTTGGTCCATCAATTGAACGAGGCCGAAGGCGAGATTATTGCGGCTTACACATTTGACGCTGGGCCCAATGCGGTTATTTACTATGATGAAGTTAATGAGGCCAAGGTTTTGGGAGTGTTGTACAAGTATTTCCTGCAAATACCGGGCTGGAAAGGCCAATGGTCCACCAACCACGACTTTGTTGTCGATGACACCATCCATGAAAAGGTATCGCGTATAATCTTGACCAAAATTGGCGAAGGACCTCAAATCACGCAACAATCGTTGGTGAATGAAGCTGGGTTGGCAAAATAAGTGGCATAATAAACATCACAAGTTCTCAACCTAATAATAATCTATAATCTCGGTGATTATGATCACCATCGGTTATAATTGACCCTCTCCCCCAAAATGTAGTGTAACGTACAGGCAAAGTCTAGATTGGGCTTAGAAAATACTAGTGGATCAATTGCCGCTGGCTTGTTATAGAAGAGATATTAGTTATTACGGGTCCGTCATTTGATCTTCATCTACATCATCGTCTGTTTCTTGTGTATTGTTTCGTAAACTCACCCCAATTCATCCTTTCAATAAACTTAGGTTCAACAATAGTAAAAAATTCACGGCATCACCGCGGCCACAGAAAGTTAAATCGCGATGGTAACAAAATTATCAGATTGAAAATACTAGGTTATAAGAAGAGCGTTTCTAGGTTATAAACGACGAGTGTTGCCGCCACAGTGCTAGGTTCGAAGCATTTCGGGTAAACCATCGACAAAATTCCGGTTATATTCAGCGAGCTTTTACAAATGGCGTTTTCTTTTGGTTCGAATGATTACGACAATTACTAATTTTCTATTGATCTATTAAATTCTTGGTTGGACCCCCAGCAATTGCAGTGCATGATCATGCCTGGTGGCATGAACACGGCTTTATCTTCATTATCCCGATAATGAAATGTTGTTCTCAAAAACGTGTTCTGGCTAATGTACACTTGGTTATAACGTAAAGAAATTTTATAAATTGGTGAGATTCATGATGTTTCGAAAGTTAATGTTTCGGTTGTTGTGATAAAGTTCCGGATGTACCTTTGTTCCGGGTGGGGGACAAGTTTCCCGTCGCATCTCGCTGATTATGTCGTGGGTCTCGATTTTATCATGCCTCGTGCTAGCACGCTCACAAATAGCCCGGGCTACTTAAATTGACAATCATTGTCCGGCTAATACCTTGGGATGGGAAAGCTTGTATTTGTATGGTATTATTGAAACTCACTCAATTCTGATTCGGCCCAATTCTCCAAATTCTCCAAGTCATTGATTTCGACGTATTTCTCCAATTCGTCCAACCCCGAGCCGTTACCTTCAAAGTAATCCTTGAGGTTATGGTTGTAGAACTTGATGATCTTGAGCAAGTTGTTGATGGAATCGTTTTTCGCCTGTAGTTCTTTTTCGAATTTGTTGATGTTGTCTTGTAGTTTTAGGTGGGCTTGTTTCTTTCGTTGTCGACACTTGGAGGCAGCTATCCGATTGCGTTCCAACAAGCGTTCCTTTTTCCACGCCGCCGTTCCAGGTATGGGTCCATTATTGGGGTTATAAATCACTTCGTCATTGTAGATCAACTGATGGTTGGGCGGCGGTACTCCTGCGACGTTGTCGTCAATCTTTTCTTGTTTCAAGGGAATGATATTTCGGGGGATTGGAGGGGGAAACATAAAGTTTTGTTGAAAATCTAGTTCGGGGCCCGCCGACGGTGCTGGCGGCGGTACTAGTGGTGTTTGCGCTTGTGATGGTGCTAGCGGTACTGGCGCCACTGCGCCTGGCATCTGGCCGCCATTGACTACATGGGTAGGCAAGGTTCCGTTGATGGCATTCACCGACGATGAGCTCGCCAGGGCAGGAGTCAATCCGCCATTCACATTTCCGGTGCCATTTATAGATCCGTTTATGCTCCCATTCAACGACCCATTCAAGGCTCCGTTCGCCGAGCCTGCTCCAGCGACGGTGGCAGCGGCGGTGCCATTGCCAATAGCAGTGTGGTGGGAGTGGTGGTGGGATGGGGGGTTTCCATGGGTACTGATACCGTACCCACTCAACGCCAAGTTCCCTTCCAAGGTGTGGAACTCGTTGTTGTCGTAGTCAAAGATGGCTTCGTGGTTGATGATCTGGCCAATCTGGCCGTTACTTATACTGATTCTTCGTCTGCGGTTCCCCCCGTCATTGACATCGTAGGGTAAGTTCATGGTGCTGTCGAAGATCGGGGGGTTGGTGATGGGATAGCTATTTATGTCGAAAGGATTGTGGAACGGCAAGGGCACAAAGTTCTTATACCCATCTTTGGAGTTCATAGCGACAGAATGAAATGAAAGGATGGTTAAGTTTCAATTTGTTATAATCAATCTTTTTACCAGGTTGATTAATAATTTTAATTTTTGTGGTTTTGTGTGACATAAATTTTCGGGCGTTAAAGTCAAATGGGTAAAAAAACCACAACAGATTTTTCACACATTCACCAAACGGTTTGGTAGTTGGTAGTTGTGGTTATTAAGATATTAAGTCATTGCTTGCATAACCAGGCGTTTGCTTTTTTTTGGTCAGTTCTGTTCCGCTGTTTTTTGAGGTCTTCGAGTTAAATATTATTCGGTAGCGTATGCAGACACGGGAAGCAGCAGATAGGTGTTGATGGGTTTGGTTTGTTTGGAGATGGACGAGCTTGAGTATATTGAGTTGCTCCAACAATTGAATGCATTGTTGGTGGACTCGCATACATTTGAGTCGACGTTGCACATTCTTGCTGAGTTCAATTCGACGCTTGGCCAGTTCCAGTTTGATTATATTGTTGAGAACCAGCGGGGGTTGAAGTTTATTGGGATCCCGCTCTATTCATACAAGGCCCTTTGGCCAGGTATAGATCCTCCGCACTACCAGACGATTCTGGGTGATCGGGTTAACATTATCAGCAATAACCTATCGTCGTTTCCGTTGCCCGATATCAACTGGCAGTGGGAGTGGGAGAACTGGTATATTTTTATGGTTAACGATAACGACGACCAAGGTTGGTTCTACAGCTATGGGTTTTTCCGCAACAAGAGCGACTGGAACGGCAAGGTCAATGTGTTTAAGTTTATTAGGAAACGGATCTGGATCCGTTTGCGCAAGAAGGTAGCGGTTGAGAATGAAGAGTTGCAACTGGAACAGTTGGTATTGGCTCATTAAAAATATAGGAAAGCCAAACTGGGCCAGGGTTATTATATTTTTGTCGACTTATCTTTAGGGTGACCCATAAACAAACAAAAGCCACAAAAATCCCTTGGTACTGGTACTCTACGTCATACTATCCATATGCTCACAAGTGCACTGTCTGTTCCTAGACAGTTCGATACTGCTGGCGAAGGGTATCGCTAGTGCAATATTTTTGTCTGACAGGTGGTGGTTAGTAGTTGAAACTCATCGTCACATACTCACAATTTACTCCACCCTGATTATTTTGCGGGCATAAAAACTAATCACTTGCTAGATAAATCCCCCATTGAATGATACTAGTGAAAAATCACCCACAAACATCACTATACACAACAAAATCACCCACAAACATCACTATACACAACAAAATCACCCACAAACATCTATACACAACAAAATCACCCGCTTCTAGCAATTAATTCCACAGGTTGCTTTTTTAATATTATCCTATATTACCTGTGGCTGGTACCATGTGTGCTTGTGGTGAATGCCCCCCCAAAATCCAAATCCAAACGCAACGGAGGTCCGATGAAGGATTATTTTACGCTAGTATAAATTTTCTGGGTAGGTTTATTTATTATTCTTCTAGCTGAGTAATTTTTGGGTGCATGTCAAATTTGAAATTATACGCGCGCTACCACTATTTTTATGGTGAAGGGAACTTTCTTAAAAATGGCAGCCAGGGAAGAAATATCAAGTGGTGATATTAAATAATGACAGTTTATTTGGCATTGGCTTTGGCCTTGTACAAGTATAAGCAACAGAAGGATGGGTTTAGCTATGAAGGTACATATTTACCCTGAAGTAAGACACTTGGGAGGGTGTGTCGTATTAACTGTAGATTTGATTGAGGGGTTGATCAAGCAATTGGATAAAATTGATCTAGGTTTAGAAAATCGTCAAAGTGTGGTGTATAAGAAACCAGCGCCTAAAGGCACTAGGCCCAATAAATTGACTGAGGTCACCATCAAGTCAGCTAGTGTGTTGAAGTTGTTGCAGGTGTTGAAATACACCATTCTCTCACCATCGCTGATGGAGAATAGTCGCTACATGGTGTTTGTGGTCAACGATATCGTGCTCCGCCAGATCGTCCACTGTAAACCCAAGTACGAGTTGTACCTTTGTCTAGTGTGCTCGGTGCGTTATGAAATGGAGTATAACAAGTACATTCAGCTTAAATTTAGCCAGTTGGCAAGAGTAGTGGTGCAGTTGCACCACGACGATATGATTACCATCATGGGGAAATTGATCTATAATTATATTAAATGGTTTAAACCGCAAGAGTACACCACTAAAACGGTTGAGAAAGTGCTTAGTGTCCACGACTTTACCGATAAGGACAATCGCATGCACCTGGGCATTGTCAAACCAAACTTGCTCTTGTACTTGTTTCACACATTGGTGGCAACAGTGAAATTGGTGCACGGGACGGTGGATAAACTGGTGTTGGCATTGTTGATTTGGTTGGATGATGGAGGGTTGTTGGAAATGTATGGAGTAGACGCGAAGTGGACACGAAGTGGACACGAAGTGGACACGAAGTGAAGATTGTGGACACGAAGTGGCCACAAAGTGGCAGATGAATGAAGCTAACACCACGTAGTGGTAGATGAAAAAGCTAAACTACGTAGTGGTAGATGCATGAAGCTAACACCACGAAGTGGTGTAATGAAATAACACCACGAAGTGGTTGATAAATGATGTTGACACCACGTAGTGGTTGATAAATGATGTTGACACCACGTAGTGGTAGATGAAAGAAGCTAACACCACGAAGTGGTAGAATGGACGAAGCTGATACCATGAAGCTGATACCACGTAGTGGTGGATTGAAAGAAGCTAACACCACGAAGCGGTGTAATGAATGAAGCTGATACCACGAGGTAGTAGACGAATGAAGCTGATACCACGAAGTGGTGTAATGAAAGAAGCTAATACCACGAAGTGGTAGATGAATGATGTTGATACCACGAGGTAGTAGATGAATGAAGCTAATACCACGACGTGGTGTAATGAAAGAAGCTAATACCACGAAGTGGTAGATAAATGAAGCTGATACCACGAAGTGGTAGATAAATGAAGCTGATACTATAAAGAGGTCATAAAAGAATTGAGGATACCACAAAGTGATGGAATGAGGTAAACACGAAGTGGACAAGACACCACGAAGTGGTAGATGAATGGTGTTGATACTATAAAGAGGTCGAATACATGAATTGGAAACCACGAAGTGGGCACAGGACTTCACGAAGTGGTAGATGAATGAAACTTATACCACGAAGTGGTAGATTGGATGATGTTGAGACTATAAAAAGGTCATAAAAGAATTGAGGACACCACGAAGTGGTAGAATGGATGAAGCTAACACCACGAAGTGGTGTAATGAAAGAAGCTAACACCACGAAGTGGTGTAATGAAAGAAGCTAATACCAAGAAGTGGCAGATACATGAAGCTGATACCACGAAGTGGTGTAATGAAAGCAGCTATACCATGAAGTGGTAGAATGGATGAAGCTAACACCACGAAGTGGTTTAATGAATGATGTTGATACCACGAGGTAGTAGACGAATGAAGCTGATACCACGAAGTGGTGTAATGAATAAAGCTGATATCATGAAGCTGATACCACGAAGTGGCGGATTGAAAGAAGCTAACAGCACGAAGTGGTGTAATGAAAGAAGCTAACACCACGAAGTGGTGGATTGAAAGAAGCTAACACCACGAAGTGGTAGATGAATGAAGCTAACACCACGAAGTGGTAGATGAATGAAGCTAATACCACGAAGTGGTTGATAAATGATGTTGACACCACGTAGTGGTAGATGAAAGAAGCTAACACCACGAAGTGGTAGATGAATGAAGCTGATACTATGAAGTGGTAGATGCTTGAAGCTAACACCACGAAGTGGTGTAATGAAAGAAGCTGATACCCGAAGTGGTGTAATGAAAGAAGCTAACACCACGAGGTGGTAGAATGGATGAAGCTGATACTATGAAGTGGTCATAAAAGAATTGAGGACCCCACGAAGTGGACAAGACACCACGTAGTGGTAGAATCGATGATGTTGACACCACGTAGTGGTTGATGTATGATGTTGGTACTATAAAGAGGTCTATAAGAATTGTATTCCAGAAAGTGGACACAAGACATCACGAAATGGTAGATTGTGGACACGAAGTGGCCACGAAGTGGTAGATGAATGATGTTGGTACTATAAAGAGGTCATACAAAAATTGAGGATATCACGAAGTGGAATGAGGATAACACGAAGTGGACAAGACACCACGAAGTGGTAGAATGGATGATGTTGATACCACGAAGTGGTTGGTGTATGAAGGTGGTTTTATAAAGAGGTCTATAAGGAATCGGATTCCAGGAAGTGGACACTAGACATCACGAAGTGGTGGAATGATGTTGGTCCTATTCAAAGGTGGACTTCAAGAATTGCATAGCTCGAAGTGGTGGAATGAGATGGACACTAATTCGACTCAAGACACCGCGAAGTAGTGGAATGAGGTGAGTACGAGGTGGTGTAATGAGTAAAGTTGATACCACACGAAGTAGTGGAATTGATAACGTGACGAAGTGGTGGAACGTGTTTGCAATGAAGTGGGTATTACGAGGTGATAGACTGAGGTGGACTTGACGTGGTTGACAAACCGAAGTGAAGTGGGTTCCACGAAATGGTCGACTCTTTGAAATTGATTTCATGATGTCGTGGCCACAGCGGTGGATAGAATGAGGCGATGGTTGCAATGTAGTAAATACCACAAAGTGAATACCATAATGTGGTGGATTGTACGAAGCTGAACTATGAAGTGCACCATGAATATCAACAAGTGGGTATAACGAAGTTATCGATAAAATGAAGTGAAAAGAATACCACCAAGTGGTGATAAATTGAATTGATACCATAAATCAGTGGCGACAACGGTGGACAGAATCAAGCGATGGTCGCAATGAAGTGAGTACCACGAAGTGGTTAACACCTTAGGGAGTAAGTACCTTAGAGTGGATTTATGAAGTGGTTGCCATAGTTTGGGGGATAGCACGGAGTGGATACCAAGACGTGGGTACATAGAGTGCACTCAATAGTGAGCTGGATAGCCTATAGTGGATACCACGATGTATTGGGAACCATAGAGGTGAATATTATAGAGTAATAAATATCATAGATTGGTGAGTATCAAAGTGTAGTGTGCAATAAATCACAATGTGTATATCACAGTTGTGGGAATCATAAAGCGTAGTCTTCTCGTAGAAATCAGTATTGGCCTACCGCAAAATTACGTCAGACCGTCTACAGTCAATGGCATCATATCAAGTATTCTATGCATATTCGACATTTCCATTGACTTCTCGTGTGACAATCGGCGATCAGCACGATTATTAACTCATTGTGGAACGATCACACTTGGGCAACTGACTACAAGTGGAGACTACTGACACCAATGCAACTTGATTTAAACGGTTTATTTGAATAAGCATGAGTGATTAGGTATAAA
Source organism: Suzukiozyma glaebosa (assembly GCA_030564305.1). Lineage (NCBI taxonomy): Eukaryota > Fungi > Ascomycota > Pichiomycetes > Serinales > Debaryomycetaceae > Suzukiozyma > Suzukiozyma glaebosa. Next base: position 542,620 of record JAJLUT010000001.1, read on the forward strand.
TGGTTTATATACTGTTCGAAGGTTTTCCTTTGATTGCCGTTAGTCGTAATTTTAGCTTTCACCCAAAAGGTTCTGGTCTGTCTTGTGCACACGTATATCAATGCCTTCCATCATTTCTTGCCGATATACTTGAAAGCATTTTTGCCAAAGATGTAGGAGCATCCACTCAATATAGTGGTAATACTCACCACTATACCAAATCCATCAAAGAAGGTCGTCAAGTCAATCAAATGCGCTACTACTGGTTTGACCATCAACCCGCCGATATAGAGCATCTGTAAGCCCGTGTTTGCTTTTCCCAAAGTGCTTGGGTGCACGGTGATGGTGGGGTTACCTTTGATGTCCAAAAACTTACCCAAGGATTTCGGCGAGCTCAATGACTTGTAGCGGTAGTAGAATGACATGAAACTCAACATGACGTCTCTTCCAATAATCAACCCCGCCACCACTGCCGGTATCGAGTGCACATATGCCAAACTGACTGTGCACACGGTCATGAGCAACTTGTCTGCTAGCGGGTCTATGATTGAACCCACGACTGATTTCTGGTTGAATCTTCGAGCGATATAGCCGTCTATCCAGTCAGTTAGGCACGATACCGTGAATAGCCCCAAGGCATAATCGGTGTAACCTTTCACTATGCACCAGCCTATGATTGGCGAGCTGGCGATACGGGCCATGGTCAAGATATTGGGGATTGTGTATAAATCTCGAGTAAACTCGGCAATGTGGGGTTTAGCATCAGTTATTTGTTTGGTGATCTTTGGTTTGACTTCTTGCAACTGTTTGTTAGCATCATTGAACTGTTTCGATAGCTTGGAATTTTTCAACTGATGTCGAAAGTCGTTCGATTTGTATCGTATCGACTGCAAAGTAAACGCAAACGGTCTGGCAGCATAACCTCTAGTCGAATACCTTAGTAGCCCATGATTGCAATTGTATTTGACAATGTTAAATGGGATCTTGATCATATTCTTGATCTCAGGCTATATAAATTTCCAGTATAAATTCGCATCCATTCGATATTGCTACAAACGTGAAATCAGCCACTATATCAAAAACCGAGGATGCAATGGTGTTGTGAATGGCTGATTACAATACAATCCCTACTGTACAATCACCTTTACCAGTTTGCTATGAAACTCCTCGTTATCTTGCATTCAATTACCGCAAATCGACCGTTTTTGCCCCATTTAAGTTCAATAAAAAACCAATGAATGTAACCACGTATTGTCTATACACATATACGCCTTAACCAAGACTAAACCACTCTGTCCAAGCTGCCAATTGCCTGGCAAATGTTGTATCCACCTGTATACAATTTTACCATAGTTAAAATTTTTCTATCGCGATTGTTAACGGTAAAAGGATTCTTCAACCACTTTACTAGCCAAATGTCTCTCAAATTGCCATCAGCACCTAATGCTGGGTTGTTCAAGCAGGGGTACCTGTCGATCACCAACGAGGACGGTGCCATTTCCCGAAATGTGCAAGCGGTTCGTGAGATTTCTGATATAATCTTGACGTCAATGGGACCCAGTGGGAGAAATAAAATTATTGTCAATAAGTTGGGCAAGATATTTGTCACCAACGATGCTGCCACCATGTTGAACGAGTTGGAAATTGTTCATCCCGTGGTGAAGATCTTGATCATGGCTTCGAAACAACAGGAATTCGAAATGGGTGATAACACCAACTTGGTTATAGTGTTGGCAGGAGAATTGTTGAATATTGCCGAGAAATTAATTACGTTGGGATTGAAAGTCACCGAGGTGATCCAAGGTTACACTTTGGCAGCAAAATACGTCGATGAGACTTTGGAAAAGTTGGTGATTGATAACGTGGACGATTTATTGAATAAAGATGAGTTGATCAAAGTGATCAAACCAGTCATCTCAGCCAAACAATACGGATACGAATCAATCATTTCTAAGCTAGTAGTGGAAGCCATTCAACAGGTCTTGAACCCAAAAAACCCCACCAACTTCAATATCGACTCCATCAGAGTTGTCAAAATCATGGGTGCGTCATTGAACCAATCCCAAGTGGTCAAAGGTATGGTTTTCCCTCGAGAACCGGAAGGTAGTGTCAAAAATGTCAACTCGAAATCAAAAGTTGTCGTGTTCACAAGCCCTATTGATATTTCAACCACCGAAACTAAAGGTACCGTGTTGTTACACAATGCTCAAGAAATGTTGGACTTCACCAAGGGAGAAGAACACCAATTGGATCAATTGGTGAAAGAAATCTCCGACTCTGGAGTGAGAGTTGTGATTGCGGGTTCGTCGATTGGTGATTTGGCATTACATTTCTTCAATAAATACGACATTTTGGTATTGAAAGTCCCTTCCAAATTCGATATCAGAAGAATTTGTCAAGTATGTGGTGCTACTCCTCTACCAAGATTGGGAGCACCCATGCCCGATGAAATGGGGACCATTGATGTTATCGAAACTAAGGAAATTGGTGGTGATAGAGTAACAATCTTTAGACAAGACGATACCATCTCGAGAACATCAACTATAATTTTACGTGGAGCTACTCAAAATAACTTGGACGATATCGAGAGAGCTATTGATGACGGTGTCAATGCTATTAAAGGTTTAATAAAAGACAGTCGTCTATTGCCCGGAGCCGGAGCAGTTGAAATAGAATTAATCAAGTTGATCACCCAATACGGAGAAAGAACCCCAGGGTTGATGCAATTAGCCATAAAGAACTTTGCTAAAGCATTCGAGGTTATACCTCGAGTATTGGCTGAAACTTCCGGGTTCGACTCGTCCGATATGTTATCTAAGTTATATGCATCGCATTCACATGAGGACAATTTGAAATTCGGTATTGATATCGACAACGAAGAAGTTGTCGATGTCACCACTATGGGCATCTACGATTTGTTTGCTGCCAAAAGATCAGCTATTCAATTAGCAGTTGAAGCCACTTGCACTATCCTTTCAATCGATCAAATCATCATGGCCAAACGTGCCGGAGGTCCACAAATGCCAAAACAACAAAGACCAGGTAATTGGGATCAGGCTGATTAATAGTTGCGGCACCGCAGTTACTTTAACGACTAAACCTTGTATATTTCATACCATAAATTATAATGATTTTCCAACACTAACAAAACTTCGAATTTTTTGTAAGTCCTTGTGACCTTGGTCGTCTTCGACGCCACCACTTACATCGTAACCTAGTAGATTCCTGAGGCTTTGGGTCTGTGATAAATTCTCAGGCGTCAAACCTCCTGCCAATATAAAGTTACCAAAAGTCAAATCATCAATAAGGCTCCAGTCTATAACCATGCCCTCTCCACCTGCTTCAGAATCTAATAACGGCAATCCAAACCCAGGATACTTGCCAAAGTTCTCAAACTGATCTTTCATTATGGCATTATCTTGAGGTATCACGTACCTGGGGTTGATTAGATACTGTTCATCATTTGCCCTGAGGTATTCTACCTTATCCTCGCTCCCATGCAATTGTATGCAATCTACACCCACACTTGTAGCCAAATCAAACACATCCTCTACCTTCTGATTTCTGAATACCCCAACGGAAAATGGCCCATTTTCCATAATCAATTTGGCTAATTCCTCACTATATGCGTTGAAGTTAGGGAACTCTTGCTTCTTGAGTTGTTGAATAATCTCCCTAACAGTGTCTAATCGAACGCTTTTTGACTTTCTCTTCGTTCGTATCGCTTCTGTTATCTGTTGTGCCGTTTCTATTTCAATGGTTCTTGCCCTTCCTGGAACCATGATCATTCCTAGTAAATCAGCACCGGACTCGATAGCTTCAGTAGCAGCTTCTGTCGTTTTGATCCCACATATCTTCACTAGCTTAACCATTACGACCAATCTCTTGTGAATTTTGCAGCTGGGTTTCTGAAATTTTCAGTTTGATCGCAAACGACTAACCTCGAATTTGGTTGTGTTTATGATCAGCAAATGATATATAATGGACACAGCTAATTATGATCCATGGACACATCTATACCAGTTGTTTGACTCGCCTGAACTGTTAGATGAGATACCCAGCTTGCTAACGTACACTGATAAATATAAATTGCAGTTGGATCGACAGATCAATGAACAAGTTGAGAAGTATGACAAAACAGCAGGGATAAGCTTGAACCAAGATATCAATGAGTTAATAGAGTTGATAAGAAAGGTTAAGTTGGACTCCTCTGAGACCCAACTGTCTATTTCAGCAATGACCAGTTCGATCCAGCAATTGGATCAATACAAGAAAAACTTAGTGCTAAGCATGACGGTTTTACAAAGGCTCCAAATGCTAATAAGTGCTAATAATACATTAATCAGCATAATACCGTCGAGAAACTACGAGAAAATATTGCAATCGTTAAGCGTTATCAAAGAGTTGTTGACATTTTTCCAGCCGTATAAATCGATAGACGAAATAAACCAGTTGAGCTTGACAGCAATGAAAACACAACACAAATTGGTGGACGATATCTTCACAGATTTTGAGGAGTATGTCAAGCATACGTATGACCAAGATGAACAATTGAAATTTGGGTGTGAGATATTGGAGTTGATTGACATAAAGTACAAAGACAAATTACTAAGCTGGTATTACAACTACCAGTTGAAAGATATAAAAGTCATATTCAATAACTATGATGAAGCGGGTTCTTTGGAGAATTTGAGTAGGCGCTATATCTATTTTAACAATATCTTATCCACCATACAGTCTTCAATGACAACTATCTTTCCCGAAGCATGGAGTATAGACTTTGAGTTCTCAAAGTTGTTTTGTCATTTGACCAAGGAAGATTTAAGCAGGTTATTGACTTCGAAAAGAAACGCCCCCGTCAACTCACAGATTGTGTTGGATAATTTGCATCATACATTAGATTTCGAGCGGTCTTTGGAAGATCGATTCAAGTCAGCTGAGTTCAACCAAATTATATCTGCAGTTTTCGAGCCATACCTCACCATTTGGGTTCAAGAGCAGGACAAATTGTTGCAATCAAAGTTCTTGGAGTATCTCTCAACTTCACAACTACCAAGCGAGTTACAATCCGCGAATCAACAGGATTTCATGAATGTTCTCAAGGTGAATAATGTTCCCAATATTGCCAACTCATCGATCGATCTTTTCAAAACTTTCCACAAAATCTTGACCCAAATCTTGAAATTGAGTAATGGTCTCATCCTCATTGATTTATGCCAATTATTCATCAAGTATTTGTTTGATTATCACACGAGAATTTTGTTACCCATCTTACCATCTAATGACGAAGATTTGGCTTCTATGGAAGCGATCAAGTACATTACTATGCTATTGAATACTGGAGATTACATGATTAACAATGTCGATGATCTATCTGACAAGTTCCTCAATTTGATCCAACCGCAATATAAATCACGAATCCCGTCATTCGATTCAATCAAGGATGTGTACTTTCGATTGATCAACAGATCAATTGCATGTCTTGTGTCCAAAGTTAGTGAAAATTTGAAACCTATATGGAGGCAGTTTATGAATCAAAATTGGCAACTGTTAGATTCGGTCAATGACATTTCGACGTACATGCAAGATATGATTCTCGTGGTTAAAGAGAACAACATTATGTTTACGTTGCCATTGATAATCCGAGACAGTTACGTTCGAAACGTTTGCGATAAGACCGTCGAGTTGGTCATCACCTCATTGGCGAACAACTTGTCCCAAATCAAACCTTTGAATGCTGTCATGTTGCAACAGCTACTATTGGATGTGGATATTTTCCAATCGGTGGCGATAAATTTTACGTTATACTCGGATGCCAACTATGGAAGCAAAACCGATGGACAAGATATGCCAGCCAAAGATACGTCTAAATCTTATGCCAAGTTTGTTAACAATCAATTTGGGTTGCTAAAATCGCTACTTAAGCTATTGATGATCCCCAGTAAACCGATTGATACGTTCATTGAACAATATTTCCAGTTGATCAAAGATAGCTCCATCACCAATTTCATGAAAGTGTTGAACTTGAAATCGGTCGATCACAATTTGCATCAAAAGTATCTTGAGAACTTCAAGATGCAGTTAACCATAGAGAATGATACATTAATCAAGTCGTCGAGTTTGTTGGCTAACTTGCAAGAAGAGAAGCCGCAACAATTCTCTGAAGTTTCGTCCCCACCCGAAATCAGATCACCAAAAATACTACCAGGCAATTTCCCCACCAACAAGATTAACTTGAACATTGAAAAAGGGTTTCGAGACTTGGCGATCAATGGCGAGAATAACATTAGTAAGTTCAATGAGAATTTCAAAAATTTTGGGAAATTCTTCAGAAAAGAGGACAGATGAGGACTATAGTCGAGTCGTATACGTGTAATTGGGGTCGACTAATATAGGTTAAAGACCTGTATGCTCTAGCATCATTGACTATTCATACCAATTGGTTCAGATATATTTTCTTCCACAACATCCACACAACTATACACCACACCCATATGCTACGATTACCACTACCCATTCAAGAGTTTATTGAAAGTCTTAGACTACTTATCTCCTGCCTTATATAGTGTCAAAATAGTTTAAATTTTTATGACATAGTCTCCACCAAGATCGACCATGTACCCCATAAAAAATGCTGGTTGCATTTCCAGATGTGGCAACAACGTACATAAGCGATAGCTCGAGTGACAATATCAAAACACATAGGCAATATTACACACCATGATAAACCATCACCGTTTATAGGTACACTCTCTGCTTTACCCATTCCCTTGACTCAACGATTAAGCTTTGGTTAAGCTTTGATCGCGTGAAGTCTAATTATACGACGATCTCTTGGAAAATGGCGACTACCCAGATTTCGTCAATAGAATGAGCGTACACAACATTCCATCTCATAACTGGTAATCGCCAGCAATTTCCACGCCAACGTCATCTTGGAGGGTTACTTTATCGAGAAATAGCTTACTTTCCTAATTGGGAAATACGTGTAATCTTCTACTCAACCAGAATCAATTAAACAGGAGGATGTCCCGAACTAGACAGATGGCCTAATTGAGTCGACAAAGCGGCCAATCTGCCTTTGTCTTACTTTAAGGACATCAACTGGACAAATTTTTTTCATATTCAAATTACAATTGTAAAAATTAATTTTCTCACTGAGAAACAACAATCAAAGTTTGAATTTACAACCAAAGTTTTTACTGGTGAAAAAGTTGTGTTTGCTAGTAACTTACAACATCATACACTACCTGTTTTCGATTGATTGATTGATGGCTCGTTTATTTGGTAAATCAAACAAAAAAAAAGCCAATTCCGAAGTTTCTTCTGTTAATTCGAAATCACCCACTATGCCGAGTTTAGGACCTCCACAAACTTCAGCTAACACGACGAAACCGATCAAAAGCACAGACGACACCAGCACGTACGACTATGACAACTCACATAACTTTCAGGGTTTCAATCACAGTCCATTGATTGGGCTGTCGAAATCCATTGCTACCACCCCTTGGTCGAGATACAAGTTGTTCAATTCTCCTTTCCCCAGGTACAGACACGCCGCTTCGTCAATTACCTCTGATAAACACGACATCTTCTTGATGGGTGGTTTGAAAGAAGGCTCGGTATTTGGCGATACTTGGAAAATCTCCCCCAAAATTCATAATCACACTATATCGGGTTATGAAGCCAATGTTATCGATATCGTAAACATGCAAACACCCCCAGCTAGAGTGGGACATGCTGCAGTACTTTGCGGTAATGCGTTCATCGTCTATGGTGGTGACACGGTAGATACTGACGCCGACGGTTTTCCCGATAACAACTTTTACCTTTTCAACATCAATAATAACAAGTACACGATTCCAAGTCATATCTTATCAAAACCTAACGGAAGATACGGCCACACATTACAAGTTATCTCGTTGAATAACTCAACATCAAGATTATACTTGTTTGGAGGTCAATTGGAAAATCAAGTGTACAATGACTTGTACTATTTTGAATTAAACACGTTCAAATCGTCCAAAGCAAGATGGGAAATGGTCGAACCTGCTAACAACTTCAAACCTCCACCATTAACTAATCATTCCATGACTGTTTACAAGTCGAAATTATACGTATTTGGTGGGGTTTACAATAATGAAAAAGTCTCAAATGATTTATGGAGTTTCGATGCAATCACCAATAAATGGCAACAGATCCCCACAACCGGTGCTGCACCTCCAGCAACTAACGAACATTCTTGTTGTGTTGCTAATGACAAATTGTTCATATACGGTGGTAACGACTTTTCAGGTGTCATCTACAATACTTTATACGTCTTGAACTTGAACACCAACGTTTGGTCAAAGTTGATTGACGACGCCGACAATGATGGTCCTGGTGCTAGATGTGGTCACACCATGACTTTTGTTCCCAAGTACAACAAGATTGTGATAATGGGTGGTGATAAGAACGATTATGTGTCTGATGACCCCCAAGATTTTGACACTTACGACACCTATTTGGGATCGGAGAACGGCACTATGCTCTATCAATTAGACGTGGAAATCATTGATCGATTTTTATCTAGCCAACCTGTCACCACCGGAAATACGAAAGCGAAGAAGATTGCTTCATCTGCTAAAGCCGATGACCACTATAAAGGTCACGCTAGGTCTTTATCAGGTGGTGTGGGTAATGCAGAGGAATTCACGTCAGCAACCACGTCACCTGCTTTCAAACCAACTAATTTACCTGATATCCATCCAGAACAGTTGCCAGTCAAAAATATTGTCCCAGACAATGCTAACGATGATTCCAGAGTTTCGCGTAAAAGCTTGGATCCACTTGCATCTAGTTCTCCAAAAGAAGCTGGCGGATCTCATAATGCGGGTATTGCTGCAGGTGTAGGCGCTGGAGCTGCTGCTGCTGGAGTTGCTGGACTTATTCACAGTGAAAACCAAGCAAACAATAGGCAAGACAACGCACATGAATTCGTTGATGTTAATCAAGGTAATTCGATTAGTCATAATGATCAATTTCCAAACGATAACTATAACTTACAATCCCCCGATAGTGGAAATTTCAATAATCAACTCCGTTCTTCTGATAGTAGTAATTACAATCAGATTCACTCTGGTGGTGACTACAATAACCAGATCCAACCGGAAGGTGGTTATAATGCTCAAACAATTCAATCGAGAGATTTGAGAGAACCTCAGTCAATACAAAGTCCACCTTTGAATTTGAGACAAGATAACCCAAGGGGATTGCAATCGGATATGCGTGAAACTGGAGGGAACACTCTTGACCTTCAACCTACCCAAAATATTCACGATAGAGCTTATTTGAGTGGACATGGGTCCCTTTTAGACAACTATGCTGACTCGGACGATAAAGAGTCAACGGGAGAAGCTGGTCAAATTGCTCCACCATCGAATGGTATTACAAGAACTCAAACAGCGCCTGAAGGGGTTAAGCAGTTGATTAACGAATTAACTTCAGAATTAACTAGATTGAGAACTACAACAAAATCCCAAATGCAAGAAGCTTCCACCAGAATTGGTGAATTAGAAGAAGAAAACAGACAATTGGTGAATCAAAATTCTGATAAAGAGTTATTGTGGCTTCGACAACAAGTTCAAGAAAAAGATGAGGTTATTGGTAGTTTGAAGGCAGCTATAGATCCTCGAGACTTGGCCATAGATGACGATTCGACGACCCAATCTTCGATCCCAGAATTAGGGAAGTATAAGCTTGAACGAATGGAATTGAACAATCGTGTTTTGTATTTACAACAAGAAAATCTCGCCTTGAAACAGAAACAGGAAGAATTCGAACCATTCATGAACAATCAGATCGGTGAATTGTCTAAGTTTCAGAAGATCATTCAGTCGCAAGAAGAAAAGATTGGTCAATTGACCAATCAATTATTGGATCAGCAAGAATTGTCGAAAGAATTGAACGAATGGAAAACAAGACATCAAAACTTACAATTGGAATTTGAGAATTACAAGACCATCAATAAGGAGGATATAATTGAAGAAGATCTCGACGAAGAGGTTTCCCATGATACCAGTGACTCTAGATCGGTGGTCAGTAGTGCAAGATCCAAGAGGGACATCAGTGGCCAATTAGAGAACTTGGTCAGTGCATGGCAAGCCCGTCAAGCTCCAGGTGGGCTTTCTCGTGACGTATCGGGTGCTAACAATAGCCAGCAACAACAGCAGATTATTGGACAATTACAGAAACAAATCGACGATTTGTTGAAGATCTCCAAGCAGAATGATGCACAATCTTCTACTGAAATTAATCATTTGAGATCTGAATTAGAAGAAAGATTGACTAGCTTGAAGTCTATTGAGGAGAAGTACCGTGATGCATTGCAAAGTGTCAATAACACATCTAAGGCTCTCAAATTGAATCAAGAGGAATCGGACGCTCAAAGAAACTTGGTTGAAAAATTGATCAAAGAGAACAATGAGTTGAAGATTTTCAAGAAAGCTAGTAAAAGAGTCAGCTCTAGAAATGCCACTCCGGTTGTTGAAGGCGACGCCTCATTCCCATCTACCATCCAAGAAGGTGACGAAGATGAAGAGGAAATCAATAACGCTCATTACAACATGAAGGTTAAAGATTTGGAAGCTGACTTGTACATTATCAAACAAGAGCGTGATCAATTGAAGCAGAATGTCACCAGTTTACAAAAACAATTGTATCTTGCCAGTCAAGGTGATTGAATATACTGTGTATATCCTTTCGTAATTTATATGTATTTTATAAGAGATTAAGCTTAACTTTTCGTAATCGTCTGTTTGTGGGGGTAGTCATTGTGTCACAGTTTTGGAGGAAAAAGTTGATCCACTAACAAAAAATTCGATACATTGGATTACCGTCGTCTATTTGACATATCGTCGTCTATACCAATGAACAAGTTCAATGAGAAGATCCAACAGTTGAAAGAGCAGTCGGAAGATAACAAGACCAAATACTTCGAATTGAAGTCTATCCACGATCGCAAAGCTCAAGAATTGACGGATAAAGAATACCAGATTACGTCGTTGACGAACAAGAACAACTTCTTACAAGCTACCATTGACAAGCATACAAGCAACCTCATTGCAAGTTCTAAAGGGTTAAAAGAAAACCTAACTAAGATCAATGAGTACGAATCGAAAGCCGGTCAATTGTCGAAAGATATCGAAAACTTGGAATTGAGATTTGATACTTTGACAGAGGATTACAACCAAGTATCAGAAGAATTGAGAGAAGTCCATCAATTGATACAAGGAGCCTGAAGTAGCTCATTTATTTAGCGTCAAAGCCTACTCAATCGCATCAGCATTTATATACCCGCCTACTTATCGTCAATAGCATTTTCTAATATAATACCAACAATTGATGTTGTTGATGTAGTCGCTTGTACAAGCTCTCGCACTACATTGGCCATTATAAAATCACATTATCCGTTATCTATAAAACAGTCCTATAAAACAATTAATACTAATACACATAATATACTATTATGATTACTCTAATTTATCTCGAAGTGAATGAGTTCGAGTTGATATCAATTGGCTCCATCATCTTCATTACTATTGGTACCAGCACCTATAGTCGCAGAGTTCACTAATTTATCTTCAGCTGAATTCTCATACCTGGGAACATAATCCATCGTGCTATTAATATTTGGCCACGGTGTGTTGTATAGATCATCTTCGTCACCGACATTATTTTGATCAACAAAAAATTGGTATTCATCCTGATGATTACTGCTATTTTCATGTATATTGTCGTTGTTTTGGCCCAATGTGCCAGCTTCGGGTCGTAACATGTCATCTTGTACTGGGCTGATGGCGTGATCCTCTTCACCGTCCTCTTCCATATCAGGTGCGCTCGGCATTAATGCTTGTTCGTGTGCTCTTGCTCGCTCTTTCTCTGACAACGTAGCTTGATTCGGTAAAGGTATTGTCGTGTTGATATCATCATAATTTGGTATGACGTATGGTGGAGATTGGAAGCTCGCTTCGATTGATTCAGGGATTGCCGAAATAAAAGGTTGTGTAGGGTTTGGCCCCTGTAGTGAGGCAGTTGATGGAAACTCACCAGGAGAATTGGCTGCATTGTATGAACTTATGTTTTGTGGAGATGGCGAACCCAAGTTCGGTGTTGAGGATCGTCTAGACCTGATAGAGACAGTATCAACTTGCTCCAGTCTATGCGTACCAACGATTATCTCAGTATTTAATTGCAAAAATCGCTTGGATCGTTTAAATTTATCAGTGTTGATGAAATTTGATCGCTCATTGGTATTGGTGAAATTGAATTTCTCAATTTCACTTGTTGGTGTACCCATGCTTTCTCCTTTATTGTCCAATAATGTAGGTGTGTTTGTATGATTGTTACTTCCTTGGATGTCGACCGTTTTCCCTGATAGATTAACCAATACTTCAATGAAATATTGAAATGATACCAACGGACACCCAACAATCGTAGGAAACGCATCAGGCGGTATTCGGACTGATGTATTGACTTCAGTTTGTAAGGAGGTTGGATCGACATAAAGCGGTAGAATTGATTGTTGCAAATCTTTTCTGAAGGACTCCAAGTATCCATCTGGCCCATTGTCTAGCCGACAAACTCTGACAAATGTCAAAATAATTCCGTTCAAATCTTGCAAAGGTCTTGTATGATTCAAGGAGATTTTGATCGGTATTGATTCCCCTCTCACATACCCACGCTGATGAATGTCTAGCGCCACTTTGATTGAGTTTGAACGCGCTGATGATAAAGATGACATTATACTATTGTGTTTACACGATCCTGTTGAAGACTCGTTGTTGTTAGCCATATGATTTGCGTGCAAATTCGAGTCTGAGTTGATTGTAGATAATGGTGTACCAATATTGTTCGAGGTGTTAGCATTGTTGTGATTCTCATTCGTTGTTGAGTGTATAGACGTAGAGTCTCCCGAAGAAGTTGTAGATTGTGTTTGAATTGTGCTCGTGGACGATTGGGTTTTGGATAAGTTTTTGTTTATCTTTTGTGGATCTCGAATGATCAATCGTTTCGGTTTTGGAGGAGGTAGGATGGATACATCAATCGGACTTATGATATTGATTGTCTTCTCGCTGACATGGTTTGGATTAGTTGATAGAGTTATACTCTTGGATTTGAAGAATTTGCCTGAATTACTATCGTTTGAGGATATCAGTTGTGGTGAATTTGGTGAATTTGTTGCTCTTGTGTTGGTGGTGCTGTTGTTCAGATTAGACGTATTGTTCAGAGTTGTTTTGGGAGGTGTGTTACCTATCGCAGATAGAAGTGTGTAACTGATGGATCCTCGACCAAAATCGATGGATGTGAATATTCTTTTTATTGGCAATTTCACAATGAATGGGAAACGATGTTCGCCTTTATGTAGCCCATTTGAGAAGTCACCTGTAGGACCGTTATCATTATTGACGTCGCTGCCATATATCATAATCGTGTGCTTGAATAATGTGTGTTTCAAACTTCTTAACTTTGAATGACTTGAAGGGTTGATTTTTATGGTGCCCATCAAGGTTAGCGTCACCACAATATTGACTAGGTTTTTCTTGGTTATAAGAATGATCTGGCCACTTATTTCATCGCCTGGTAACCAGGTTTTGTGTGGAGAATCTAGGTCGACATAAAATTCCTCAATTGAGTTGTAGTCCAATCTGAAATTCAGTAGTAGGTTCATGTTTGACGATAGGTTCGATGAATGGGGTAGTATTTTCGAAACGACTTTCCTCATAGTGGAGTGAAGTGTGATTTGTTAGAAATTCCAGTTACGGTGTAGTCACGGTGTGTCGATTTGTTCGGATTCAGTGGGAATTCTAGCTTTCTTGGTTTGCTAATGTTAATAATTCGATTTCGATGATCTCGGACAAGATGGCTATCAATAACCAAAGGCGTAATGTCAAATATGTGGGGCTCGAAATAGGTATTTATATCAACTTCAGCTGATACTCTTCGAAAAACCCAATACCTTGCAAGCTCGCTTTCAATAAATAGCTGATCAAAGACACTTCTTTTAAACAAGTTGGCAATAGTATTAGTCCTCGAAGCTTGTGAATGCCAATACCTTATTCAAACTATTTGCAGGAGACTTTGCTTTCTAATGACCAATACAAGCAAACTTCCACTTATTCTTTTCGTATCTCTTTGTCCTCAACCTCTTCTTCTTCTTCGCGTACAACCCGGATACACTTAAACGAGTTGGTAATCAAACTGCGGTTGGACACAAGTTCTAACAAAATTCAGCGATTCAAAGGGCAAAAATTGATTGTGGCAACGTGTGTGTGATTATGTTAGCAATCTCTAGACCAGAATAAGACCCACAATAGCTATTTGATTGAGTACGATAACTTCTACTTTATATAACTAGTCGTATGTCAATTTTGAACGGTTTGAATTTAATATGTCTGCTTATGTAATCCACGTTGTAGATTTTTAACTAAGGAGAGATTCAACCTTAGCCACAACTGACTGGGAACAAGAGACTACACTAGCTACACTCTGGTACTACGTTATACCAACTTCGATTTCCAACTTGCTCTTATTGATTTCCAGTTTTTTCGACAATTATGTGGCATTATTTCCGAGTCTGAACAATAGATTTGAACAATTATTATCTGGGTGACAATGTCGACGTACTCAGGATTGATAATGGTTGATAATTGATTGCGGTAGAATGTGACGATACATACAGATCTTGCTAATGGGTCTGATCGTGCAAACACATTCATCGATCTCAATCAACCCGATCTTGAGCTTGTTTTCCCCCACCCATTGTTCGGTAGTGCAGCGATAAGCGTGAGATGAAACTGACAATTACGATTGTAGCGTCTCGATTTCACTATCCATTCTCCCTTTTATCTGTACCACATTTCTTACCCAAGTCGTTAATTTTAAACATATTTCTTGGATTGGTTGCATCTTGGCATTGGGTGCAAAAAAAGGAGAAAACCACGGCGGTAGCTGGTTGTGGCAGAGATAGAATGGGCGGTACAAGATAGTTCGTATGTTTGAGGGTGGGCGTTCACATTGCTTGTTGTTTTCGACTCAATTAGCAATATTTTGTCGAGTATTATTAAGTATTGGTGATGCGAATCGGACCGGGTCGCGATGATTTGAGTATGTTGAAGAGGTTTACAACTAGAAAGGACGCGGCATAGTTTGGAATACGTTGGATGCTTTTCAAATGACTTAAGTTCACCAAGCGATCATCAGCACTCGATGCTTTAGTTCAAAGGAATCTTATTTTGGGTTTTATTTTTGACTTTTATTATTTTATCCCTACATCAGGTTATGTCAAACATCGAATGACTGATTAAATATTATCAATGGCGGTTATGTTGCCGCCGGTTTTACACACCGTTGAAATTAGGTTGCCAGGGTGGATCTGCGACAGTTCATATTTTACTTTTTTATTGAACATTTGAAAATAGTGGAAAATAATGTACAAGGTAATCTATAGAGCTAGATTATATAAAAAGATGATGTGATAGAATGATGAGAACTAATGCAATTAATCAAAGGTTTTCTTGACCCCTTGGAATGATGAAGTTTGTGGGGCTCTAGTTGGAGTAGCCGATCTTTCTCTTCCACCAAACCCACCACGACCGCCAAAGTCACCACGACCACCACGGCCGCCAAACCCACCGCGGCCACCTCTGTCGCCACCTCTGTTACCACCGAAGCCACCACGGCCACCAGATGGAGCATTGTCTCTTGGAACCGAGTAGTCCAATCTGACGGGTCTGTTGAATAAATATTCACCATTCATGGCCTCTAAAGCAGCTTTAGCTTCATCGACGGACGAGAATTGCACGTAACCAAACCCTTTTGGTTGTTGAGTGTCTGGGTGAGTTGGTAATCTACATGAGATGACGGTACCGAATTCACCAAAAGTGGTGAATAACTCGTCTCTGTCGGCGTTGAAGGCCAAGTTACCCACGAACAAGGTATCGGAAGGTTGAGAAGGAACGTCACCGAATTTCTTGGCTCTGTCGTTATTGGTGTTGGTTGAGTGTGGTTTCGAAGTGGACATGTCCAAGTTGACGGGTCTGCCGTCAATTTCCTTACCTTGAAATTCTTCCAACGCCTTTTCGGCTGACTCCTTAGATTCGAAGTCGACGTAACCGTAACCTCTTGATTTACCAGATTGTCTGTCCATGATGACTCTAGCGGAGAGAACACCACCCACTGATTCGAATTCACGTTTCAACCAGTCGTCGTCAATGTTCCATGATAATCTACCGACAAAGATAGTAGCTGGTTCAGCGTCAACTCTTGGTTTCTTGGCTTCTGGTTCTTCAGACGAGTCGGATTCGGGGTTGGCTCTCTTTTTTGGGGTGTCTTCTTCGGACGAAACCGATTCCTTTTCCGCTTTTTCAGAATCAGATGAATCTGAGTCGGAGTCGGAGTCTGAGTCGGAATCAGAGGATGATGACGATGAAGATGATGATGAAGATGAAGAAGAACTATCTGAATCAGAAGAACTGGAGCTTGATTCTTTCTTAGCTTTGACTTTTTCCTTCTTATCTTTTTTAGTGTCTTTGACCACTTTCTTAACTTCTTTGACTTCTTCCTTCACTTCTTCTTCTTCGTCAGAAGAAGAGTCTGAATCGCTTTCAGACGAGCTCGAGCTCGAGCTCGAGCTAGAACTAGAACTAGAGCTTGAGCTTGAAGATTCTGCCTTCTTAACCACCTTCTTCACTTTCTTTTCTACCTTCTTCTCTACCACTTTTTCGTCTTCAGAAGACGAGTCTGAGTCTGAGTCTGAATCAGAACTCGAAGAATCAGAACTCGAGGACGATTCACTCGATGAGCTTTCTGAACTTGATTCTTGTTTTTTAGCAACCTTCTTTGAGGTCTTTTTATCTACCTTGGTAGCTGATTTAGATGATTTAGCCATGGTTGCTGGGAATAGTAGTTTTCAATTGATAGCAACTATTTAAAATATACTCTCTATACTAAAGTGAAAAATTAATTTTTTATCTTGTCCCCATCTCATCTCCTGTGGCCCCAGTGCAGGAATTGAGACAGTGGTCGCGTGACTTTGTCTTGGAAACTTGACACAGTATGATAACACAGCCAACGGGTATAATTACACGCCACGATGGTTAATTGTTAACTTTGATTGCACAAGTATGGTAGAACCTACCTTCGATGTACACAAATTTGATGGGAATTTTTTTTTCAGGAATGTCCATTTCAGTATGGCAAGGTATGTAAACAATGCTAACTGATAGTGATTTTGGTTATAATCACTACTTGGTGGCCATGATGTGTTCCGGTTCACTTTTAATTTTCAAGCAGGTTTTTACCACATTTGCAGAAAATGAATGCAAAGAATTGGCAACAAAATAATGAGTTGTTGTGAACTAAGAACAGCACATACCCATAAATTGTCACTCTCATTGTCAACGTCTCTGATCTCGTTAGGTGTTACACTGTAGAGATATTTACAAGTTCTACCCCATCGTCGCTTTAATTAGTTCAGCCAAGCGAAGTAGCCAATTTCATGCACCGCATATGGCTTATTCGGACAAGGCACTTTACTTGGGGGGATCTTGATTCGTGTGGTCTCACCCGGCCCCAGTTCTTAGTTATCGTTCGTCGTAGCGCTGCGCTCTCATGTACTGGTTAAAGTTTGAGTCATAGTCGCACCAAAAATTGAGTGGTATTGGTTGTGACTCAAAATAGATGGTGTTTTGAGGTGTTTTGAGATGTTTCTGAGGTGTTTGGTAGTTTGAAGAAGAACGAATGTTGGCATACAGCCCTCGTATACATATCATTACCTCATTGTTGAGCCGGCTCTACCTTTCTTGACGAGGTTACGTCAAAATTGTCCCACCCCACTTTCGTTGCTTTTATTTTTGAAAATTTTACCGGTCCTGCGACGGCGTGTTGTCTCCGTTAAATAGCCTGAAAAATCAGGCTACATTATCACCCATCCTACACTATTTGCTACACACCATGTTCCAGCGATTCTTTTCCACGTCGGTGGTGAGGTGTAAGTCTATACCTCCCAAGGTATTAGCGTACAAAAACATGCTCAAAGATCCTAGCGTCAAATACCAGCAATTTCAAGGTGTGAAATTACCTGACCGAACATGGCCGGACCAGAAGGTAACAAAAGCACCAAGGTGGTTGACTACAGACTTGAGAGACGGTAACCAAGCGTTACCAGACCCCATGTCGGTGGCTGAGAAGAAGGAAATGTTTCATAAATTATTGGATATTGGCTTCAAAGAAATCGAGGTTAGTTTCCCATCAGCGTCCCAAACCGATTTCGATTTCACCAGGTACGCAGTCGAGAACGCACCCGACGACGTGATGATCCAAGTGTTAACCCAATCGCGAGAACATCTAGTCAGACGTACCGTCGAATCGGTCAAGGGCGCCAAAAAAGCCTGTATTCACACCTACTTGGCTACTTCCGATGTGTTTAGGGATGTGGTATTTGGTATGTCCAAAAAGGATGCCATTGACAAAGCTATAGAAACCACCAAGCTCGTGCGAAACTTGACCAAAGACTCAACCGACCCCGAAATTCAACAGACACAATGGACATTTGAATTCTCGCCCGAATGTTTCAGTGATACCCCCACTGAGTTTGCAGTCGAGATTTGTGATGCCGTGATGAAGGCGTGGGAACCAACCACGACCGAACCCATAATCTTCAACTTGCCCGCCACGGTCGAAGTCGCCGGCCCCAATGTTTATGCTGACCAGATTGAATATTTCTGTAGAAATATCAGCGATAGAAGCAAATGTGTCATTTCAGTACATCCTCATAATGATCGAGGGTGTTCAGTAGCTGCAGCTGAGCTTGGACTCTTAGCGGGAGCTGATCGTGTTGAAGGGTGTCTTTTTGGATCTGGTGAACGTACTGGTAACGTTGATTTGGTGACCATGGCCTTGAATATGTACACTCACGGCATCAGTCCTGAACTTGATTTCTCCGACCTCGAGGGCGTGATTGAGATTAGTGAAAGATGTACCAAAATCAATACCCACCCTCGAGCACCTTACGGTGGTTCATTGGTGGTGTGTGCTTTCAGTGGCTCGCATCAAGATGCCATCAAGAAGGGATTCAACAAGCAAAAGTCTGATGGATTATGGCAAATACCTTACTTGCCTTTGGACCCCCAGGATATTGGTCGCTCGTACGAAGCTGTCATTCGAGTCAACTCGCAATCGGGTAAAGGTGGTGCCGCGTGGGTTATTTTACGAAGCTTAGGTTTAGACTTACCTCGTCACTTGCAAGTAACGTTTTCCGGGGTTGTCCAGCAACAAGCTGACCAAGCCGGCCGTGAATTGAAAGTGGATGAGATTGTGTCTATTTTCAAACAAGAGTATCTCGTTCCATCTCCAGTTTCATTACATGACTTTGAAATCTCCAAGACCAAGAACCCTACAAATCCTGATAACGATCGAGAGATTATTGCCGTTATCGAACAAGACCAGGTTAAAACCACGATTTCTGGTACAGGAAATGGTCCCATCTCTTCTTTCGTTGATGCAATCTCCCAGCATTATGGTACTTTGTTTGAAGTGTTACACTATTCCGAGCACTCGTTGACGTCGGGGTCGCAATCGAAAGCGGCTACGTATATCCAGTTGAGTTATATGAATAGCAATAACGAAAAGGTGGTACAATGGGGATGTGGTATCAATAGCGATGTCAGTCAAGCATCGATCAATGCCATTCTCTCAGTGGTGAATTCTGCCATCAACCAAAACCATATCAACTAGAGCATATAGCGCTATAATAATACAGCACAAGTCAACAAAAAATTTGTAAATATAGGAGATTGTAAACAAGTACTAGCCGAGTCCAACTATCATCATCTATTATTACCTCCTCTATCTGTATTTATCATCACTTTATAGTCGGATCAATATCTGTGACTGTGTTTAGTCTTTTCACGTGATCAGGGCGTCAATTTTTGTTTTTCTCAATTTTTTCACGGTTCACTACACAAATTTAATTTTCATTAATTTTTAATTATTCATATTAACCAAGATGTCTTCATTCGAACCAGTTGTTGTTATTGATGGTAAAGGTCACCTTTTAGGAAGATTAGCTTCCATCATCGCCAAACAATTGTTGAACGGCCAAAAGATCGTTGTTGTCAGATCAGAATTACTCAATATCTCGGGTGAGTTCTTCAGAAACAAATTGAAATACCACGACTACTTGAGAAAAGCTACCAGATATAACAAAACTCATGGTCCTTTCCACTTCAGAGCTCCATCTAGAATCTTATACAAAGCTTTAAGAGGTATGATTCCTCACAAAACCGCTAGAGGTAAAGCTGCTTTGGAAAGATTCAAAGCTTTCGAAGGTATCCCACCTCCATACGACAAAAAGAAGAGAGTCGTTGTGCCACAAGCTTTAAGAGTCTTGAGATTGAAACCAGGTAGAAAATACACTACCGTTGGTAAATTATCTACCTCCGTTGGTTGGAAATACGAATCGATTGTCGACACTTTGGAAGAAAAGAGAAAATTGAAATCAGCCGAATACTACGCCAAAAAGAAGGCCTTGATCAAAAAGCAAGCTGATGTCAGATCATCTCAACAAGAATCTGAAGTTAGTCAAAAATTATCAGCTTTTGGTTACTAAGAGTGTTGAATATTAGGTCAAGGGTCCCTATTCCATCAGTGGAAACTTGGTCTCAAAGGTGATTGAACGGGGTGGTCAATGATAGAGTCTCGAAAGAAGCTCTAAATGTATATGTTATATATATATAATCAATATAATACGTTAGAATCTGTACACAAACCAGAATTATGGTTGTTGATTGCTGGTGCTAGTTCATCACAAACGAGTTTATGTACCCCATATATATCTTGTATGAAATAACTGCTGGGGCCGCTCCTGACTTCGTCCGGCTGTCAAAATCTGGCACAATCATAGGTAGTACTCGCTTTTACTTTGACATCTCGCATTAGGTGTAGCGTAATCTCTCGTGATCACTGTCTCGAGCTTTTTAGCGCCACTTTATTCCATGCCCATGAACTTAAATAGATGGAAGTTCAAACTTGGTGTGAGCGCCCATTAGCAATCTCTTGAAGCTCCGCCCTATATCCTAAAACCTAGAAGCAAACGTAGTTTCATTCAATAGGCCACGCCATATGTCAATAAGTCGAAGCTCTTTTCGAAGTGTAGGTGACTCTTGTTCATATCTTTAGGTACAACACCACTAAATCGAGCAGCTCATATGTGTGTCCGTTGTCTAACCCACTAGAACATCCTCATCAACAAGATTATCAACAAACCTATTCCTCACTGGATCAATTATCACCAACTCCACACTCTTCAATTTGGCAAGTTTTACTATCTCAACCAACTGATAATTGGTCAAGCTGTAATCTGAGTTTGATTGCGACAAGATCAACGACACGTTTTCAAGTATCACGCGATTGCTTTTGGGTAATAAATCCAATATTTCAGTCAATGTGTTGATTCGTTTATACTCGATTTGCTTCAACAAGTCAGGTGCGTGGCTCAGGTTGATCAATTGTATCAACTTGTGTGGGTTGGTGGTATTCATGTATATACATGGTCCTATATCCTTGAGTATGTACTCAATCCCATCATCAATTGACTTAATCTTGCTATGAACATAAGTAATCATAAACTACGACACCTCTTTTTTTTCTTCCGGACGAGTTATTACATTGGGTGTAAACGAAGTTTTTATTAGCTTGTCGCAAACTATAGAGTCCAGAATTAAACGTAAAGCAAACATTAATGTAAATCATGCAGTGGGATAAAGGTTAGGATTAGATCCTGAGAAGTTTGGTACAATTTTTGGTGGAGCAACGAGGTGAATATAAATGGCAACGCCAATGGGCTAGGCTGATCACTGGCGTGTCTGCTATCGTGCCATTTCTATTCTTCCTTCTTCTTTTCCAAACTCTTTCTTTTTTGCACCAAAGCTTGAATTGCTTCATTCGAGTGCAACAATCCGTAACGTCGGTATTGTTTGATCAAGTCCAGCAATTCTTTACCTTCTTTCCCCTGGATGAATTCAGCAAAGTACGAAGTCAACAAGCTAATGTATTCATAGTTCAATGGGAACAATGTACCTTCTTGCAAGTCTTTCAAGGTAGTTTTCGAGTTGACGGGTGTCGAGTAACCCTCGCCCAACTTCATAAAACAGCCCAAATTTCTCAAGGTGTCGAATAATCCGGCCTGGTGTGATTTGATCATGCCACCATACTCCTTGATTTTGTAGTCACGGTAGTATTCCTTGTACTCGTCAGGGCTGGCTTTTCTCGAGCCCGTCCACCCCAAGTCGATCAATTCATCACGGGTGATGTTCAACTTGGTTTCACCTCCGAATCTGAAGGAGAAGAACTTGTAAGGGTTGAATAACCCCGACTGGACGACAAAAAAGAGCGATAAGATTTTCACCAAGTGGATGATGAAGAACAATGCTTCTGTGACGTGAGTGACGGGAGTTGTGGTTTCGCGGATCAAGTTAATAGCGACGTCGTCGTAGTTCAACATGAACAACCCCTTGGCGGCGAGTTTGATCAATTGAGTCGACAAGCAATGGCCGGGCGTCGGCGATACCGAATCGGGCAAATCGGTGTACAACCACACCAACAACACGGTCAAGAACGAGTAGTATCTGAACGTCATGAACTCCCATACTGGCAAGATCAACTGTCCTGGCCACGCGTTTTCACTGATAATGTCGTCGTTGGCGACGTTTCTGTAAATTTTGGACGCAGCGTAGTCGTACAACAAGGCACCGTCTTCGGTCATGTAACCGGGCGATTCGCTCACTCTGAAACCTATGGGTTGGCTGGCGTAGAACAAGGACGGTCTCAAGGCGATGGGCAATTTCTGGAAAATTTGGAACAAGCTGGCGAAGCGGTCGCTGGCTTTCTTTTGGAAACAATAATCCTTTTCGTTATCGTCGTTGAATCTGACGTACACGTCCAAGTAGCCGGTATCGGCAGCCTCGCTGACATCGTTCAAGAGTTGTTCGTCTGACATGGATGAAGAAGTACGGGTACGGTTCATGGTTAACATTTGTCCGGTTGGAAAAAAAGGTGGGCCATGGGCACCTGCAGGAGATCTGGAAAGATGGTATAAAAGTAAAGGTTATAAACCAGTAGATGAACAAAGAATCAAGGTGTAACTAGTTGGTACCATTGATCAAACCCAACTCCAACCCTTCCACTTTCCAATCTCATCTTATCTGTCCACATACCCCCAACCAAAGTGCGATTCTTCCTTATAATTACTCCGAAATAATTTTCCAGCACTGACAAAGTAGCAGGTAAATATATCAATCAAAGTAGTCATATCCAAAATAATCAGAGTAACAACCGCCAAACCTCTCTCTCCACAAAGTCTGTTCAATCATTCAAATCGACTGTATTTCCCACTCTTCAAAATGTTTACCCGCGCTGTTCTCTATATGTTATCAAGATACTACTTTAGTCCTCCTGAGTTTGGCGATGGCAAATATGGGTCAACTAAGATTGTATGATCACACCACTACCCAATATTCACTATTATCTCATTTGTTCACAGATAGCCCAATTTCCAGTTCTCTGCAATAGGGGTCTCCTGACGAGCGAAGTATACGGCAATTACTGTTGCACTAACTGTAACAAAGAGCGCGAATCCAACTTACAAATTATGAGCCTCTTACCACCTTCGCTGTATCGAAGCCATTGTCGCCGAACATTATGTACTGGATATCTACACTAGCCACTACCGTGTTCCCCATGCCTCATCCGATGCACCGTGTCAGACCCGCTCTACAATGCAACGTCGCTAATCAGGCTGATGGTTCACCAAACACGTTGGGCCCACCTTTGACCCAATGCAGACAATTTAAGCAACTCGCGCGGTACCGCCTAAATGTTGATTCATTGAGTTTAATGGCATACATGAAATAAATAAAAAAACCTTATCACGCCACTGACAGCTGGTGCATATGTAACCACTAGCAGTGTGCTCGTGAGCTTCGGAGTGGTACCACGTCGACACGACGTCGGTACCGCCATCATCATGGTCGCGGGAGATCTCCAGGCTTAGCATGTTTACATTCTACCCAAATAGGACAAAAAGGTTCGAGTGTCGAGTCCACCTCAAAGGTTCAGCCATTTGTTGTAGCGTAGATCATACCTACACACTAGTGCTCATGTAAAGACTAAATACTAAGTTACTCTTTTTTTTTCCCTTGAAATATGAACCTTGGGAAATTACAGGGTATTCGTTTCCAGTGAGAATGGATCGGATCAGACAGAGCTAAACTTAAACGAGGGGTGGGGGGGTGAGGATTTTTGTAACACCAAACACCTGGTTATTACGGATACGCCATTGTCTAGCGCTGATTGTCACTGGTGTTTGTTTGTACTTGCCGGTTATTTATAAATATTTTTTAAGCCTTGGAGAAATTTTTATATATAATCTGATCAAAAATTTCACAACTAGGGATTTTTTTTCTAGACAATCTTCAATCATGTTGTTCGTGGTGCTTTTGTTGAACTTGCTATCCGCCGTCTTGGCCGTCGACTTGCCTGCCATTGAAATCGTGGGTAACAAATTCTTCTTTTCCAATAATGGGAGTCAGTTCTACATGCGCGGGATCGCCTACCAACAAAACAACTACAACTCGACCGAATCGTTCGTGGACCCTTTGGCAGACCCAGTAAGTTGCAAGAGAGACGTCCCTTACTTGCAACAGTTGGCCACCAACACCATCAGAGTCTACGCCTTGAATGCATCGCAAGATCACACCGAATGTATGCAATTGTTGAATGATGCCGGTATTTACGTGATTGCCGACTTGTCGGAACCGGATCTCTCGATTAACCGAGATGACCCCGAATGGAACTTGGAGTTGTTCAGTAGGTACACTTCGATCGTGGACGAGTTCTCCAACTACACCAACATCTTGGGGTTCTTTGCCGGTAACGAAGTCACCAACAATGCCAGTAACACCGACGCATCGGCGTTCGTAAAGGCCGCCATCAGAGACACCAAAAGCTACATTTCCGAAAAGGACTACCGTTCCATCCCAGTGGGTTACTCGTCGAACGACGACACCGACATCAGAGGACCCATTGCCGATTACTTTGTCTGCGATGACGATGGTGGTAACGCCGACTTTTTTGGTATCAACATGTACTCGTGGTGTGGGAATTCGTCGTACACCGAATCAGGCTACGACACCATCTCTGAATTATACCAAAACTTGGGAGTGCCCTTGTTCTTTTCTGAATACGGCTGTAACGAAGTCAAACCAAGATTGTTCCAAGAAGTCGGTACCTTATACGGCGACCAAATGACCGACCTCTGGTCGGGAGGTATTGTCTACATGTACTTTGAAGAAGAAAATCAATACGGTTTGGTCACCATTGGCTCAAACGGGGCCGTCACCACCTTGGACGATTTCGACAACTACTCCTCCGAAATTCACGCCATCAGCCCTACCTCAGCCGTGGCCTCGGCG
Organism: Suzukiozyma glaebosa; assembly: GCA_030564305.1. Lineage (NCBI taxonomy): Eukaryota > Fungi > Ascomycota > Pichiomycetes > Serinales > Debaryomycetaceae > Suzukiozyma > Suzukiozyma glaebosa. Next base: position 568,107 of record JAJLUT010000001.1, read on the forward strand.
GAAGCATCAACCACTCCTACTTCTTGTCCAGCTCAAAATGCTACTTGGCAAGCAAGTGAAAACTTGCCCCCAGTTCCAGATTCAAACATTTGTAACTGTATGAATGACGCCGCCGAATGTGTTGTCAGCTCCTCTCTCAACGAAGACGATTACGCCGACTTGTTTGGAATCGTCTGTGGGTTAGTCAGCTGTGATGGTATCTCAGGTAACGGTACTTCGGGTGAATACGGTGCTTACTCGCCATGCTCAAACGAAGAAAGATTGAATTTCGCTTTGAATCTTTACTACCAAGATAATGGTAAATCCGCCACCGATTGTGATTTCAGTGGGTCAGCCACTCTCAAATCCGCCTCCACTGCATCGACTTGTGCAGCAATTTTATCCTCAGCTGGTGAATCTGGATTAGGCTCGTTATCAGGTGCGATTAGAACCTCTGCTGCTGGTACCGCTGGTACTACCGCTGGATCTGGATCAACTGGTACCTCATCCGCTTCATCGAGTGGTTTAGCTAATGCTAATTACAACGTTGATCCAAACTTGAGGGCTGGTGTCTTTGGTTTAGTAATTGCCTTTGCTACTGGTATATTCATGTTATAAGTTTAACATATACGATACCAAGTCATGATAGAAAAAAAGTTTGAGTCACTGAAAACAAGTTAAGATGCGCCTTTGACGATACAATCTTGAATTTGCACCAAACCAAAACCAAAATATATATATAGGAGAATAGACTATTAAATAGGTTAATATTTTTTACTATTTAATCAACGACGTCGCAAATATCAACTGCGAAATAATAACATGATCCGTCCTTTCGAGTGCATTTATTGGGTCTATAAAATTTCTTTATCTATGCATTGGGGTATACTTAAACGAGAATTCATTATGTACAGATTGCTGCGAGGTGATCGAATGATGAGCACGAGGTTTCATTCCGTGTCAATTACCATCTTCCTGATTTCCCAATAATACTCATGGTTGAATTTTCGTCCTGATTTCTTGGGATCATAAGTCTCATCAACTCTGAACCAGTGTTTAATCTTTCTGGCAATCTTGATTTCTTCTTTTACAAATCGGTCTATATGTTTATCAGAAATTTGAAATTCATAACCTTCGACCTCGCTGTCATCAGAATCATTCGTGTTTGAAGAGAGTGTTCTTTGTGTAAATTGACTCAAGCCACGCCTTGTCATCGGTGACTGTAGCTCATGCACTGCGTTTTTGATCTTGGGTGGTGACGATAGTTGATATGCTTGCTTCTTTCCAATATTATCCTCTAGATCCGGAATCTCATTGAAGATATATTCATTTTCATCATTGGTGTTGATCCATCGCAAATTCTCGCTATCGAATTTCATGTTATTGGTATCTTTAGATGGATAAATGTTGTTGTAGGTGTCTTTCGCTTTGATTGTAACGTCGTTTAATGTTATCAAAGAAGGTTTGTGTAAATTCTCGAATCGCAACAAATCTATGTCATTGCCTTCCCAGGTCAAAGAACTTGAGTTGTATTTCATATTCATATTGGTTGGAATCACGGGTATAGTAACTATGGTATTGTTGTTGAGATACCTCAACAAGCCGACTGTTGATGATTGTTGATTGGGTTGTCGACTCTTTTTGGCGCTCTTTCCAGCTAAATCAGACTCCTGGAATTTGTTCAAGTAATTCTGCTTGACAGTGCTAATGTCTTCATTTTTATTATAGAACGACGGTATTCTGTCCAACCTTGATTTGACTCGATTATCAAAGTTATACTTGGGCGGTATAACCTCCTCTTCCTTAGAATTTTGACCAGCAAATTCCATGGTTGATTTGTATCTCTTGATTGAAGCTATCCTTTCTTTCTGTTTCTTCTCGCTGCTTGGGTTTAATTTCGAGCTTGAATGAAACCGGGTTAGCTTATGAGGCTTCAAAGTGGGTAATCTAGTCTCAAAATTTGAATCAAAACCGTCCTCAAAATCTTCAAACTCGTCACGAATATATTCATAGTTCACTGTTTTCTCGTTATCAAGTTGATTGTGAGAGGTTAGATTTTGTTGTGACAAGAGTGTGTGCAGATTGAAATCTTTCAATTTCAAAGTCATATTGGCATCTATGTTTGATTGATTGGCTTGACGTCGTTGGTGCTGAATGTTCATACGTGTTTGTAACTCAGCTTCCTCCTGGTCAGCGTCGTTTTGTAGTTGGAATTGTTTCGATTGAAGCTTGCGTTGAATTCTATCGTAGGCGCCAGATTCCTCGATGCCAAAGATGTCATCCAAATTTTCGAAATCTTCGTCATTCATTTGTGAAGTCTCATCGGTCTCATCCCCTTCGCTATACTCACTGAGGGTTTTTCTTGTCACAAATTTTGAGTTCTTTTGGGTTGTATTGAATTGAGTAGGTCCATGCCCAGTCATGAGTGACAGTTTAGGCGACGATGTGGATATAGAGTCCATAGGGGAGAACTCTAAATCAGGAATGTCTTTGAATTCAGGCAGGATCTCAGTGTTTGACGTCCTCAAGATATTCCCTCGAATGGTTTCCAAGTCGTTTGAATTCAACTTTAGTGTTTGAAAGTCCTCATCTAAATCATCTTCTGCTTGGCCAAATATATCGTCATGATCACTCAAATGGTCACTCTCCTCGTACTTTCTCAAAAATTCTGACTTGGTCAAATGTCCATTTCCACTTAAACCTGGAGAAGGAGTTGAAGTCTTGCTAGTTTTGGGTTTTCTCGGTACTTTGTTCATATGGTTTGCTCCTCTTGTTGTTAGCTTTTCATGTATTCCCTTTAGTGATGCATAGGTAGGTTACTAATTCAATACAATCAACTATATACCTATATCAACTGATGTAAACAATCAAAACAACTATTCCCAATTCGAGTGTCACGTGAATTTCTTCAATCAATCGTGAGCATTGTAATCGCTGGTGGAGGAACTCTCAAAATGGACTTGGGAGCATTGGCTTCTCCTGTATCATTATTTAGTTGGTGATTTGGTTGTATGAATGCTTTTGCCGCAGACGGTGAACGGTTTCTCACGTCAGGTAAATATTTTGCTGCAAAGTATGGTGCGCAAATCAAGCCTAACAAAATTAGATTGATTGAGATGAATATCAACACGAACTGAAGCAACTTGAGTCTCCGCTTCCTTTTCTGCCGCTTTGAATAAATGGGAGTGCGGAATGACTTTTTTGGCTTCAACCAATACAACAATAAGGAATGACATGTGTCAGCAAATGGTATTAATAATGGGAAGCTCAAAACCAATAAAAGGGTATGCCCAAGCAAAAAATCTTGAGAGAATTGGAGCAACTCACAGATCTTAACCACAAATTCACGAAGTGGTTGTGAGATTATTAGGATGCCGAGACCCTTTCCTACCCATTTCCCAGACCACCATGCTACGTTTGATGAATCCTCTTGCAATTCCCGAGACAAAAGTGTAGTGATAATCTGTACCAGTACTTTTTGAAGCGAAATGACAGCTAATATAGTGCAAGTCGACCTAGCATAATTCCAGTTCTCCAATACAAATGTTGCTTCAAAAATGATGATGTACCCAATCAATGACAATCCGTGGACTATCGCAGCTATAACCACTGGTGTTCTCCTAATCCAGATACTGAAAACAGCTCCGAGTGTTGCTGATATGAGCCAAGCAACCAACAAAATGACAATATTGAGCGCAAACGGGCCAATCGCTAATATCAAAATCCTGAATATTGGATTGACAGGTACGTGGTTAGCTACACCGGTTTGAGAATTGATGAACATGTACGGGGCCAAGTATAGCATTGAAGTGAGAATTGGTATCAAAATTTGATCAACAATGATATTCATTTTACCAGGTTTCTTCGTTCTTTTGGAGTCTGCTCGATGTCTCTTATGGCCAGTATATTTGGCTCGGTTCTCTCTCACAAATGTAATCCAACAGGATTTGAAGGTGCCTCTGTTACCACGAAACAACCATCGAAGGTAGTTTCTATAATCGAGGATGAACTCCTGCCAATCGAATTGATGCGGGTTGAAAATGAATGGCGATAAACATAAAGATACTATGGTTATCCAGAACCATAGAAGAGAAGCTTGCCACATGGAAAGCGTAGCGAAGATCAATACCAATAATTGTGTGGCTCCGGGATAGATTGAAATTTCAGCATATCGAGAATATAAGGTTGAAAATGAAATTCGTTTCGTTGCAAACCCTCTACCAGATGCAATGTATTTGGCGCCACCAAAGGTTATATTATCACGTAATGATTTTGCATACATCTGACAAATGAAGACTTCAAAAAGCGGTGCCAAAGATAGAAAATGACTGGATACTCTGCTAGCTGATTTTATGACACCATTCTCGAGAATTTCTTGTGCCACTAATGGGACGAACGAGATGAAAAAACAAATAAATACAGAAAGCACGAACCTATTGACCCAAGTCAATACTGGTCGTAAATCATAGCATCCTATTGGATTTAGTACTTCGGTCAAGGGACTTTTTGTGTTATATTCACACACGATGGTTTCGTGCTTGAGTGATCCCAAATTCACTAAAAATATCATGAACAACTGTACTGCCAACATTATGAAGAGGTTATTGAGGTGGAAACCTAGGTGGGCGTAGTAGAAAGAAAGGAACCGATCCATTGGGAGATTCATGCCTAGATGATAGTATTCTCTAGACAAAATTTGCTCACCCATTCCTGCTCCAATCTTCGTTGTGAAATTTTGGATTGTGCCGAACCCTAAATCACGACCTTTGCCACATTGATAGAAGTCGCAATGCTTGATGCGACCACCTCGACTGGTAGCAAGCATGCCAGCAAATATATCCTCGTTCAAGTGCAATCCCTTTTGGGCTTTGGAGATACCACCTCGCGTTGTCATGAAAATAGCATTCAAGAAATCTGGGTGGCCATAATGCAACTTACCACCTATTTCAGATAAAGTCCGTGCAAACAAAGTGCCAAACGTTTTTTCCTTGCCAGCAGAGATATCGCCTAAAATCCCAATGTTCTCGGAGAAAATGTATTCTCTCGCACCAACAATTGCAACTGGTTGCTCCTCAAATGCTTGGGTTCCAGGAACGTATTTATACGAATGATTCAAATTCATTTCTTCAAACTCGCTAAGGATTGATTTTATTTTCAAGCATTCCTCAATATAGTTATCTTGATTTGCGTCGATTACTTGGATGTATTCCCCACGGTAGAACACTATAGCGTTGTTTTGATTGTCAGACTTTCCGTCTCCGAGAATGGGATCTCCAGACAATCTAATTCGATATTTTCGAATAAAATTCCCTTGGTGATCTCTTCTCGAAGAGTCAATCAAGGACGAGTAATACTGAATTTCTGAATCCTCAACTACTTCCTCCAATATTGCAAGATTCACGTTTGGGTAAGTATTAAATAATATGTCAACCTGGTCATATTCGTCACTGGAGAATGATTTGAATTTTTGCATTGCAACTAGCATACGAAACTTTCTAGTAACAAAGCTTGCAATATCATCCTCAACCTCAATCAGCATTAACGACAGGCTATCCACGTCCAAATTCTCAACTTTGTACAAGATTTTGATAGCAGTTTCATAATTCATGAAGCCTGAAATAGTTCGAAATAAGGTTTGACATCTCAATGATGCCCAGATTCGAGTTCTGAGCGTGTTCTCTTTTGATGCATCCTTGAACCCAATGCAATAGTACGGCAAATCGTCGATCTTGCTTTGCACAAACTGTGTGGGCTCCTCCTTACCTGATGATTTTGGTAGAATACTACTGGGCGTTGCATTATTGCCTAAATCATAGTCATCTAACAGAGATAACTTTGTATCTTTGACATAATTGTCCCAGTCATCCTTGTTCAAAGCTTTCAAGTAATCTAGTAACGACAACTTCGAGTTACCATCTTCTTTGATTATCTCCTTCAATCCAAGAAGTATTTTCTCAGAATAATGTGGAATCAATACCGTGAAAGTTGGCATCGACAGCGTTCTATAAGGCTCAGAAAATTTTCCGGATAACGATTGAGCAAAGAACGATATTCTTCTTTCCGCTTGCTCGCCAGGTGTGAAATAGTCATGAATTGAAAAGGTATTGTCGTCTTGGGAAACAAAAAAAGTTGGTGGTTTGATATACCTTTTCTCGTCCAGCTCAATTTCATTAAAGTCCACTTGCTCGTAGATCAAACAGTTCACCTGTTCAATTGATAGTAGGTGTTCTCGATACATCGAGATGATGATACTGTTCCACACTAGTGCGATGATTTTGTTGGGGTTTGTTTTTGAATCAGCATCATAAAAGGTGATCTTGGTTGCAATTCTTTCTGGTAACTTTGAATATATGTTTTTCCATGGAGTGAATATTGAAGCTCCTGCGGAACAAGAGATGGTAACTGATAGTAACACATTAAGTATCACATACCACAAGTAGGTGTCAAGGAAAAATAGAATCAAATTGATCAAATAGAGCAATCCGAGTATCAATTTGGCCTGATGTTTACATAAATTAGTTCCCAAGATAATGTCTCCTCGACATCTTGATAAATCCATTATTGACAAAACCCTGATTGGATCTCTGATTGAAAGTGTCAAGAAGAAATACGATTCGGAGAATTTTGCCATGAAAACCAAGATCCAAAAGATGTAAGATATGATCTGACTTCTCCTGGACAATATTGGGAAATTGGAAACAAATCGATGCTCAGGCGTGTGTGATCGACCAATCTTGAAATATCTTTTGGGTGGGACAACAGCCAAATACACAAATGAAATTACGGAAATCATGAGTTGAATCTGTCCTACCAATGTTCCATGACGTGAATGCGATCTCCATGGCAAAAACCTGAATATGTACACTGATGGCCCAATGTTGATTGCTGAAAGTAGTAGCATCAAAATCAATCTATAGTACCAGTTTCGTATTCCACCACATTTCTTAGTGATATAGAATCGTTCACAGATGATCCCCAATGTTGCTAGCAAACAAGCAACCGTACCACCCAATGCGACCATTGACCATTTCACTTGTTCTGCGGGAGGGTTGTTCAATAGCTGAACATAATTCAAAGTATATAATGTGGGTGAGTTGAAACTGGTATAGTACCAGAACATAGTACAATGGACTATCCAAATACGATTGAAATTGATCAATACATGAGTCCAGCTTCGCTTCTCTCTGAAAGTTTTGTGAAACGATTTCTCCCACACGATATTAGGACACTGGCTAAAGCGTGCTTCTTTAGGAGTGTCATACAATAACAGTCCATTGATGAGTTTGATCCGTTGCAAATTTTTCGAGTACCAGAAGAACAGGTTCATGTCGTCATATCCAATCGTCTTATCGTGCTCGCGTTCACGTCGAATGTATTTCCCATTGTGTAGTTTGAATTGCTGGTTTCTGAGAAAGTAATACAATGGGTTTATTACTTGATTCAAAAACCCATATTGGTCGTACTCCTGGGGGTGCTGAAAATCGAGGCGCTTAAATTCAAAGTAGTCCCAACACATTTGGTAAATGAAACATAAACATTCGGGCATGAATCTGATATTGTTAGCTTCTCCCCAAATCAATAAGTATAGTGCAATCTGGTAGATATAGTCTAGCTCGTTGTAATCATTCATCTTTTGTTTCCAACGGTAATCCAAACCCAACCAGCAGTTCTTGTCATCCAACTCGTCTAAATTATAAGGGATATTGATTTTATGATGATTCAAGTTAGTGTTGTAGTTGAACTTTTTCGATAGGTTGACTTCGGTCTTGATCTGGGAGGCAAAGTACCATTGCTTGTAGTTGGCGTTATCACCACCAATGTAATCCGAATGCAACGAAAGTAGCGCCAGGGGACAGCCCATCCTACTCAGTCTCGAATCCAATTGTACCATGAAATGATCAAACATGTTCTCAACGCTATCGATCTGGAATCCAAACATGGAACCCAAGGTTGTGAAACACTCATGGATCTGAGATTGGTCGACAGTTGATTCATTTTCGAGGCACCACGATGGGTAGAGGTTGGTTTTGTTATCAATATTGGGCGATCTATGATCTGCAGCAGTATCGATAAGATGTTGATACCCCAGAAAGTCCTGATAGTCAGACAAGAACTTCAGATCAACCGTCATTGGCGGTCATTTGTATACTACCACAACTTTAAGAAAATGGCTGCAAAATTGTGGTCGTGTAATACTCAAAAGATAAACATTGCATACTAAAATGAATATCACTAATAGCATCAAAGACGCTATCTCTCTCTACAAGACTTAAGACTATGACAAATAGTGCTCTATTCCACATTCAGATTTCAGATTTCATAGTTCTGTTCTCTCGATAATCCATTCCCCTTGAGTTCAATCAGTGAATCACAACCGAAACCTATCAATCAAGGTATAGTGCGTTACTTGTTGAGTTCTTATTGACCCAACTACTATCAGGACGCATGATACAAGACTGTTGCCTTACTTCGAGTTATACGATAAATCCCAATGTCCTGTTCAATGTCGTGTTTACAACAATTGTGCTGATAAACTCATCACAAAACCAAGGAACACGTACAGTATTGTCTATTGGTTCATTCACTGGTATGGACATCGATTGTAAGAGTGAAATAAAGAGTAGAAAGCACTCTTGATCCGTTCCAACACGTTTCAAGTTCTATAGATTCCTAAAATTGCTCTGTACCCATTTTACATGGTTTTGCTGCTGTATCCACAGCTTTGACTGAAACAGTTACATACTCACTCTTAAATGCCAAAACAGAGTGTACTATGAGCTGGGGATGTAGTAATGAGCAAAAAAATGCCTCCACTCAGAGTTGAACTGAGGATCTCCTCATTACTAGTGAGGCGCCTTACCAACTTGGCCATAGAGGCTATTTCTGGGTGGTTGGGATTTGACTTCAGCTGAGTGGACATTGCCTAATTGATCAGAAGCTTGGTTTTTGGCGGTGAAAGAAATCATCGCGAACCTGACACTCAAAGTGCAACAATACTGTCAACTAAACAGATACCTACTGGCTATTTTCACCTACTACAAGGAGAGTAGAGCAAAGTACGAAGAAGGGTCGGCACCTGTATTAACAAGTGCCAAAGTCAACTCCTGGGTATCACATTTCAATCACATTGCACCACGCTACTGAAAACGACAAACAACATTATGAAACAATGACTCAATAATCAATAAGTCCAAGGGTTTTACTAAGGTTTCCTCTGCCATACCTGGTATACGAGTTGGCCTATATAACGACACGACGGTGCTGCTAACAAAGGTACAATACTAGAAATATATAGATCTATTTCAATATACATGTTAAGAAAAAAAAATAGGATCTAACTATGAAGAAGGATCAGCACCTGTGTAACAAGGGCCAAAGTCAAATCCTAGGTATCACATTTACCCCACTTTATACCACGCTATTGAAACCTACAGATAACATTCAGAGATGATTCAGTAAAAACAGGGGTTTCGCTTTCATCATTTCCTTTCCACGACAACTAAATGTTGTTACTATCCCTTGTTCACAAGACTATTTATGTCTAACTTGGTGTATGTGTATATCTAGATGCTCTAAATATAAGTCTATTAATGGGAAAAAATGGGTTTTACAAAAGTTTTCTCTGTCATACCTGGTATACGAGATTGCCTATATCGACGGTGTTAATTCAGGTACAATAGTAATGTATAGATATACTTTAATATTCATGGTAAGAAAAGAAAGAAATTTGGCTCAAAATTGCGTATTGAATGCGAGCCAGAAATCGAAAGTCTTGGTCAAACCTGACAATCCAAAACTTGAAACTCAAGAATAACAATTGCAGTTGTAGCACTCAAGCTTCAATTTTGGCATAGCAGTTGCAATTGTAGCACTCACACTCAAGCTTCAATTTTGGCATAGCAGTTGCAATTGTAGCACTCACACTCAAGCTTCAATTTTGGCATAGCAGTTGCAATTGTAGCACTCACACTCAAGCTTCAATTTTGGCATAGCAGTTGCAATTGTAGCACTCACACTCAGGCTTCCATTTCAAAATACTCGATGGCCTTTGATTGACATGTTCAGGTCCAGTCGTGAAACCAAATAGTGAAGTATCTTATCATATCGAATGTACGAACCTGACAATCCAACATTAAAAATGGATTTTAGCAACTGTTTGTACAAGCGTTGTTGTGGTGTTTTTATGGTAATACATCATACGCGCATATCGTTGCAAATATGTCACAATCACTGAAACAACTACCAGCACAATTGTGAAATATACTGTCTTGGGAATTTTCTGCCCTAGTGACTTCAAGTCACCTGCTTGCTTTTCATTTGTCTGCCTCTACCACGCCAAATGCCAATAATCGCTCATTTGTGTTCAGTTATGGGTATACTAAGTTCAGGAGATTAAAGGATGCCTAACTTAGCAGGGTGACTAAAGAGACGTAACTTCTTGTTTTTTGTGATTTTGTGAATAGTCCAAGAGAAAGAGTGGGTGAATTTCTTTCATAAACACACAATTGAGTTTTTCGACACTCTTGAATAGCCTTTATATCAATAGAGGAGGTAGCAGTAGTCTGCTTTGTTTGGTTTCATTCATACTATTGGAAGGAAAGCGTTCAGAGCGTAAAGAACGATTTATGGAGGGCAAAAACGTATTTCTAAAAAACCATCAATGTTTCCGATGAATAATACTTCATTACACAATTTTGCTATGTAATATCTCAAAGGACATTAGGAATTACGCAAATCATATTAACTCACGTTGGTGTCGACTAATCGTTTTGCGTAGGTTAAATTTGGCCAAATATTTTGTGCTTTGCATGGAGAGTTTCTCAGTGGTATCGGAAGCTCCGATTTCTCGGTGAAGTAGAATATAACACATGAGGATGCTGTCGGGAAGTCTGAGCTCGACAAATTGCTCGTGGATTACGAATCCTAAAAAATTTCATTCCCCATGAAAATGTGCTTCATTGACACTACATCAGTTTATTGATAGGTTTCAAGATTGGAGTGTCTGAAATTTTTGCTCTGTTGTCAACACGAGTACCACATAATATAAAGCTCTTTCTTCCTCGATGTCTCAGAAATACGTTGACTTCTTACTTCAATGTGATAATTTTAACCTTTTTTTGGCATATGTGTGATTTTGCAGCCAATTCAAATAATGAACGTGTGTGCGAAAAGGAGCATGCAAGTGCAATAAAACGCGTATCATCTGATGAAGAAGGTGTACACTCAAAACAGGTCTACGAGTTACATATTACCGACTTTTTGAAGGTTGTTCCGTATGAGAAAGATCGCTTTCCAAGTCTTGCACATTTCAATGTTGAGAATTCCGGTTGTCGGACTCGAAACGGTGATTTGTGTTCCCGCATGCAAGAGAATATCTGGGGTCGCATAATATGAGCGATCAGAATACTGCCACTGTTATACTTTTATAGAGTTTATCGAAGATTTGATCTAAAGCTGGTTTCATGTGACTCTTTTACAATTGGGGAGTTGCTCTTTAGCAATTCTGATGGGTGTTTCCACGATTATCGCAACTCAGATCCAATCTCTTGCGATCTCCGCTGAGTCGAGATAGATCAAATTGAAAGTGAGGTAGCCTTAGTCCAATTCTATCAATCTGCTATTCATTTGACCTCAAAACTTCATTTTCTATATCACCACGTTGTATTGGTATTACTTAACGAAAGTGACGGATGAGATTTCTCAAAATATCAACAAAGTTCGAGATATACAAGCAACGGGTATTACTAAATGATATATTATGATATAAAGCTATGAGAACGATGAGGTATAGATGGAAATGCTATAACAATAGTGGATGATGCAGTAAAAATGGTTCTAATAAAAAATAGTGGGGTATAATAGAATAAAGTCGTAACCAACATGACATAGGTAAAATCCAAATATATGAGGTATTATATTGGTTTTTATTTATGTATCTTTGAATGCTTTTCGTTTGATGGCTTCCCTGATTGTTGCAATCTTCTCCAAACAATCAGGTACCTCAGAGTTAGGGAAGTTACCTTGTTTCAAGATCAAAAGCAATGGATGTGTTTGAGTGTTCCTATTTGGTGACACATGAGTGATCGCCAAACCTGATTTTGAGATACAAATTTTATGGTGATCTTTGAAATTGAACTGATAGGTTCCATTGGTCATTTCGAACATGATATATTCTGCAGTTCTAGTGTATCTTCTCAAGAATACTGTTTCCTTCCGTTGTTCATTCTCACTGACTTTTGATAAATTCGAATTCATGTACTTGGCAAAGAAATCAACAATTTCCAATTGTCTTTTAGCTTGAGAAGGAGGATGACTAACTGAATTCTCAATACATGTCCAGCCTTCCGATTCTTGATAGTACAACTCCAAAAATCTATCAGAATTGTGAAGCTTCAAAATAGTATTTTCATCATTGAAAAGGACCCCAATATCGTCGTTGTTTAACTGGTATGAAAAACCATACTTGTTGGAATAGTCAACCCATTTCGATATCAAGGTGGGATTTTCACATCGGGGCAATTCCAAGGTGTCAATACTTTCATGTTTTGAATGTTCTAACCTTCTCATATTGTTATAACTCTCGAAACTTATTTGATTGAGTTGCTTGATTGTGGTGGCATAACTATTGATGATTGTTCTTCTATTAGATGATCTTCCCAATTGAGTGGGGTCGACTTCTTGATATTTGTTTTTGGTGTCATTAGGAGACAAGGACGTTGGTAATAAGGTTTTTGGTTGTTCAGAATGTAAGTCGGATCTCAAAATTTCCACGGGATTCTTGGACTTTGGAGTATAGATGCCAGCATTTGACTTGGTATTATTGAAATTAATGGTTGATTGATTCTTTGAGATGAACTCTAAGTTTGGTGGAGTTTCCACTAAGGATAATTCATGAGTTTTATCAGGGAAAGATCCCTTAAACCAATCGTAGCTCAAGATATCGTTGACGGTTGGCCTTTGCAAAGGATTCAAACTCAATAAATCCTTAATCAAGATTTTAGCTTCTTCTGAAATTGGTTTATCAGCAGGAAATGAGTATTCGGTCTTTTTGATTCTTTCGTAAATTACCTGAACATCTTTTGCCTGAAATGGTGGTTTACCCACCAATAATGCATACATCATGATTCCAATTGCCCAAATATCAACTTCAAAAGAATGGCCTGTGTTCTTGCCCCCTAATACTTCTGGGGCAATATAATTGGGAGTACCGCAAATGGTGTACTTTCTTGAATCATTCTCGGGCAAAACCGAAGCCAAACCAAAGTCACCAATCTTCAAGTTCATGTCAGGATCGAAAAAGATATTGCCCAATTTAAGGTCTCGATGGATGACTCGAACCGAGTGCAAATATTTGATAGCGCCAACGATTTGGACCATGAAAAATCTTACTTCGGGTTCACTAACTCGTTTTCTAGTTTTCAACAACTCCATCAACGATTGGTTGGGACAGATTTCCAACAAGATATAAACATTGACATCGTCTTCAAAACAATCGACAAAGTTGACGATGTTTGTATGTTTCAAAGATTTATGGATTTTGATTTCTGACAACAATTTGGTTTTGGTCTTTTCGTTCTTGATTGAAACTTTGGCAACGGTTTTAGCAGCAAATATCTGACCCGAAGCATCTTTCATTTGAAAGCATCTCGCAAATCCTCCCTCCCCTAAGAAATTACCTCGGCGGTAATCTTGTCCATTTCTAGTTCTCACGATAGATGGTGGAGTTTTGCACAACGCTGACAACTTTTCCTTCTTCTTCTTTTGAGGTTTGGCACCCTCTTGGTGAAGCTGATTTTCTTTTGATGGAATGGCATTGGTTGGTATTGAGCGTCTAATGGGTTTTATTGGGGTGATATTGGTACCAACTCTCGAATTCAATTCATGTTTGTTCAAGGGCTGTAATGGTTGTGATCTGATATTTGACATGGTGGATCTAAATTCTATCTTTGATATTTCTATTACTAAGTTTGTTGTATCCAGTTTATTATTGTAGATGTAATCCCCAATTGTCACCACGAAAGTCAAGGAGTAACTAATCAATAATTACACCTGTTGTTCTTCAAAAAATCACCTGAAAGCTGAGAATGCTATTGTTTCCAGTACTAATCCCAAAATCGAAATATACAATTGGTTATATAAAAATTGATTTGTGTCCATCTAGTGATATTTACAATTATCCTAATTGGGAAGTTTACAAACATTGAATTTTCAATTGTTTTGTTAACCGCTCAAAAAAATTGAAAATCATCTCGAAGCAAAGGTCACGTGAATATCTTCAATATCGATTCGATTCAAATTGTAGGCTTATGATGGACTATTTCAGGTGCTTGGTAAATATTGTCATTCAGTCCTAATGTGATGGCCTTGAGTGAATTCCGGGGATGATTTGTTAACCCATATTAGTACCACACAGGAAGGTATATCACCATCGACACAACCAACACCGATGTGAGCTGATATGCCAGTCTATTGATGTTGCGAGTGAGACGTTTCAGCTCAAATCGAACTTGGTACTCGCAATCAAAACAACCATGTACCTGATTAGGAAATATCATGCAATGCAAATAATAATAATATCGAAGATTTTACGACTGTAGATCTTTGAATAGCATTTGATGCTTAATGGATAATTGGCATTCATGAAGAAGCTGCTTGTAATAGTCTGGCATATATATCCTAGACAATTTGATGATTTCTAGTTCCCAAAAGATCTCGTGTGGCGATGTTAGATGATAAATCACTAGCCACTCGTCGCTGAATCTGGGAGAGCATAAGCAGATATTACAAATTATCACAAATGTTACCTGTTACAAATGAAATAATATACATCTATATTACACTAATTTAAATAACCCTTGCACCCAGGTGCACCACATAAACAAGGAATTCTCTCATCATCATTGATCTCGCGTTCAAACTTATAGTCATAAGTCAACTCTTCATTGGAATCAATATCGCGCAACGCATATATCACAATTCTTTTAGTGCCCTCTACTTTGATGATCTTGGCAGTACAACTGGGGTTGCAACAATGGTTGATGAATCGAGCAATGCCTCCCTTCTTAGTAGCATCAATCACGGTGTTTTCATCTATTCTGAATAAGTAAGACGAGCCAATCCCCGTCTTCAAGTAAGACTTCTCTCGATGCTCAGCCACCTGTTGACGAATTTGTTCACCGACGTACTCAATGATCATCTCTCGCGCAGCAATGGGTTCCAACGCATACAAACCCCAGTTATGGATCGAAGAACGCGCGAATGAAACCGGTTTCTTACGCTTCGTCAATGCATTCAAAGATAACACTTCAGTCTCATTACCTAATTGCGCCGTGATATCTGCAGCAAACCTTCTGTTGTTTGCTCGGTTAACTCGAGAACTTTGCACATTATTAGTGGTAGTCGTTGTGTTAGCAACGGACGCGGTGTTAGTAGGTACATCATCTTCGTCATCTTCGTGCTGGATTGTTTTCAATGGTTTATGAACTTTTCGGCGATGTGGAAGATAGTCAATCTTATTTTTCTCGAGAATCTTATGATATCCTTCACTTCGGAAAGATCCAGTTGAGTTTTGTAAGCTTGCTTTCAAGGTAGTGATCAATTCAACGTCCTCAACAATCTCTTGTGACACTTGAGAAGAATCCTTCTGCTTCCAGGCCCAATAATCGATATTTTTGAATTTGTTACTGGTTTCAATATTCTCTTCTGACAATACTTGTTTGGCATATTCTATATCTTCTTCGTCTTTGATCAAATTTTGGAATGCATCAAAATTGAATATATCTGATGGTAGTAGCCTACTTTCATGATAGACTGGTCTAGGGCCACCAACTGTTGGTTGATACCTAACCTCACTTTTGGAGTAGTCGATTTCTTGTTCATCGCCAGGTGTTTCACCTTCAATCTCCTCATCTTGTTCAACAGCACCAGGCTTTTGCACCAGTTTGCCCACAATACTTGCCGAAGTTTCGACCTCCTCCATTTCTTCATCAGACGACGAGTCGTACAAGAAAGTTTTCCTCAATCCAGTTTTTTGTTTCTTAGTATCCGGCTCGTCCTCAGGTTCGGGGCTAGTACCTGCCGATGTGTAGTCTCGCTTCAAAGATGATGCAATAGGAGTCAAAGATCTACTGGCTGATTCATCTGCATCCTCATAGTCAGAATCACGATCGTAATTAAGTGCGTGTTGCATGGGCACCAAACTCTTCTTGTGCTTTTTGACCACCTCTGCCTTCTTCTTGAATGATGGCAATGCTTGCTGAAGACTTTTTTGCTTCTTCTTAGCAATCTTCGTCAAGGCATCTTGTTTCAATTGAGTGTCGAAAGACACAGCTGGTTGTATAGCTTTATTTGCAATCTCTTTAGCTTTCAATTCTTCTATCAATTCGGGATATTTATCATGACTCAATAAGTCAAGAACCGTTGGAGCAATAATACGTTCACGAATATCTTTGGACAAGAATGATTGGAATTCCTTTATCAACATGTTTGCAGCTTCATCGATGATATCATGGTTAGCGGTGGATCTTGATGCAAAGATATCTTCTTCATCTGTCTTGTTGGTTTCAAACCCTTCTGGAACCGCTAATTCCATGAATAATCTGTACTCGTAAAACTTTCGACTGTCTTCGTTGACAAAGCATCTTTCTGCTTCTTTCAACGAGTTGAAGACAATGTAAAACCCAGTTTTGTCGGATATGATTCTTGTCCAATCGTACTTATTCAACGCACGTTTGATATCCAGTGACGGGATCTTCTTTGTCGATGCATATTTGTCGTGAATCAAAATATAGGGTCTATCCTTAACGTACTTGACAAGATCATCAGGAAGGATTACTCCAGGGATGATTTTGTTATTGTTTTTGATGGATAGAATAGTTGAATTGGGTTTGAATTTGTACAAGTCTCGGTTTATTTCCCGATTTCTTTCCTCTATCCTCTTCTTTTCTTCCACCAACTTCTTCCTCTCTTCGACTTTTCGTTTCTCTTCAATCTCTCGTCGCATTTTCTTTTCTTGTTCTTCACGAATGTTTCGACTTATCCTCAATTTCTCTCGAGCGATTTCAATTTTGGTATTCAAGAAATTGTCGTTTTCATCATTCAAGTCGATTTTCAAAGGCACACCATCAATTTTTGGTCTTTGGGATTTGATTGTCGCGATCAATTGTTTGGCTAATTTCTCGGCTTTTTCGATATTCCCAGGGTATTTGAAGCTAACGATGCCTAGTGGCACGGCGTATTTGGGGTCATTGACGAACTTGATATCTTTGATGGTGTTATTGCCAAAACTTTTGAAGTAGTTTGTCAAGTACACTTCGTGGGTGGTTGGCGGCAAGTCCCACACCACCAATTCGGTTTGTGGCGGTGGTCCTAGGGTGTCTTTGTCGTATTGGAATCTTGTTTGCGGTAGTTGTTTGAATGGGAATTTCTTTGATCGTTTGTTTGGTTTTTGGAAGTAATGGATCACGTTTGACATACGGGGATCATGCACTTGGTCGAGTTTTTCACCATTGAATCGTATCTTCTTGGTTTTCTTATCCTTGGTGTCATCATGATTTAGAAACACCTTGTAGTTTTTTTTACCGTCTATTGGTCTAGGATAGGTAAATGCAGACACAAAGTCGAGATGGTGTTTCAATTTGGGGAAATTGGCGTCGAACTTGTTGATCCCATCGCTGGGGTTGGTACCTTCGTGGGTTTTTGGTTTTGGTGTCGACACTGTCGCTCCTGCTCGAGGTCCCGCTGATGCTGATGCTGATGCAGATGCAGATGCAGATGCTAAAGTTGATGCTGGCGCCTGTCGGGTCCCAGACCCAGATCCGTTGGCATCGCTCGAGGAGTAGCGGCCGTTGTGCAGCAGCTCGTACCCCCACGAGTTGTACCCGTCGTTGTAGCGTGATCGCGATGGGTGTCGATTATCACGGTAACCATGATTGTAGCCGCGATAGTGCTGGTTGTACGACATTGTCGATATGTCAGTAATCCTCAAGGGCTGGTTGAAGTAGACGTCTCACACCACAGATAAAAAGCCAGGTCTACTGTCAAGTCGCTGCTGTGTCTACTTGGCACCGCTGCTTCAAACTCACCCAGATGTTGAAATTGATCTTTAGGCAATCGCGCTGGCTACATGCACTACATAGCGTTTTGAACGATGAATGGTATATTTTGAACAAAGAGCAGGTAGTAAGCAAGTGGTAATTGTACGATAGATCACTGGTGGTAGTGAAGCTATGGTTATGGTACTCCTAGTACAACCATCATCATTTTCCAGGGTTGTATTTTGATATTGTTATGTTTTATTGAATCATAGAGGTACTAATACTTGGATTTTGGTTTTTGATTTTGTGGAGTCTATTTGGTTCTGATGTGTTTCAACGGTCCTGCTGAGTGGAAGAAGTTGTCGGCGTATTCCTTCTTGACAAAACGCTTTTGTTTTGGTTCCTGGACATAATGGTCCCATCCTTGACCTTCAGCAAAGTTGATGGCGGCTTCCTTGGTGTCGAATTTCATCACTGTGCCTTGCATGTAGTCAGCAGACCCCTGGTACCCTATCAAGTCATTCTCCCATCTATTACTGGCACCCAAAATGTCCCAGTCCAACTTCCAGTGGTCACCATTATGGTTAGCGGACTGCGTGGCTGGTTTACTCTCCTTGTAGATTCTGACTACTCGCGAAGTAACCATTTCTCGTGGAGCCCCACTGATGACCTCTTTGGGTGCATCTGACGAGATGGTTGTGGAAGGAAGTTTTGATTTCTGGAGCTGCACACTGGTTCTCGAGAACAAGCGCACACCCAGTACTATAGGTCTGTATACCCCTCTGCTGCTGCTCAACATTACGCTTCAGTCCTAGGGTTCAATGGCTCTATGACTACTGGTGAAATTTGATTGCGTTTGGTTGGTTTAGAAAAACTGACAAAAACCGAGAGTCACGTGGAACATCATTTCTAGCACAAACAAAATTAAAACGGGTTTTTCAACTACTACGAGTGGATTGATGAGTGGGAAGTTTAACCAGGCAGTGAAGGATATCATACCCACATACCATGATAATGTACCTTCCAAGCTATTGAGCCATATTGAATCGCTATACCAATTGAGTTTGCGTGAGAAACCTAGCTTGGGTAAATCGGAAATCGCTCGCTTCCATATATGCACATTCCTAGCAGTGGAACGGTTCCAGCTGCACTTTGACTTGCCTCCGCCAGAGGCACGGAGGATACCGTTGCCACCAAAGCTCTCAGACAAGTTAATCTGTGAATTTCGCGATAACCTTGTCATCAAGTCGGCGTCAAACACGCCTAATTCAAGTCCGAGAAAGTCTCAGTACAGCACCCCGCAATCGTCGCCACTAAAGAAAGTGACCAACACTCCCAAAATCAGCTCGCCCTTAAAGAGACTTCAAAGCTTGAAGGATCTCACTCCTAAGAGACAAAAGTTGAGCAATGACCTACACGACGTGGAATCGCCATTCAACCCTAAAAGCAATGGTGCGCTGTCGGACGAGGAGCAAGTTGCAACCAAGTCGCCAACCAAGTCGCTGGCAAAGTCGCCAACAAAGTCGCCAACAAAGTCGTCGCCTACAAAGTATGTCTACGACCGTAAACACGTCACCATTGTCGACTTGATCCAATGCGCCAATTACTTTAGGGTGCCAGCATCGATAACACCCATGGTCATCCAGTGCTTCTTGCAACACAAGTACAAGTTCAAGAAAAAGTCCGAATGGTTGCTCGCGTGTGGCTTGATCCACTCGGTATACATCCGCGTGTACCACAAGCTATTATCGGCGAAAATGGGCGCCGAATCCGAGTTTATGGACTTGCTCTTCAATTACCAGCGAGGAGGGTTGGTGAAGTGGAACTTACAGCTCTGGTGCAAAATTGTCGAGGACTGGATCAAGGACGAACCCTGGATCCTGGACATTGAACAGACCCACATGTACGGTAACAAGTCGTTTGTTCGACAAAACGACCAGCAACGCCGAGCCAAAATTGGCGGCGACTGGTCGCTCCTAGAAACATTTGGCTCCATGATCACCGGCGACGTGTTGTTTGACATGGACAGCCAAGAACAGTATTACCAAACATGGACTACTAATGTGATCAAGCAAATTGACAGCAACAAACCTCGAGAGGAAATCACGGAGTAATGGAAACAGTTAATCTGAGTAGAATTTGCTGGACACATTCTATCACGATTGACATTAATGTCCCAAAATAACACTACAAAAAGACACCCGGCATACTCGTGTGACGTAAACCACTAGCGATAACATCAACATTGATACACAAAGGTGGGCAGGAATGAAACATCCTGCAGTGTCTAATCATAGAGGTAGTTTGTAGACAAACGGCAACATTACTCAACAAACTGAAGATGTTTTGCTATCACCCAAGATAGTGGTAAGTCAATGTAGTCACAATAGAAATATACAGAGCCGCATCAGCGTAATCATGAACTCTTGAACGAGTGTCTCGTTAAGTTTTCCGGTAGACGTCTTTTTAAAAAAAGTCGCACCTCATCAGTTAAACTTTTCAGTTGCAAAGAGACGCTTACTTGTTTGAAGAATAATGACAAACATGGCGAAGAAGAGGAAACTCTCGCAGGAGTCCATGAACGGGGACATGAAGATGTTGCATCCAGATCATGTCGAAGAAGAGGATATCGAGTTGGAGTACGACTCTTCAAACTCGGAGCCAATCTTTGATTTGGCAGTTTCGAACAATAATCGTTGGCAAGAAACCATAACCAAGGTAGTGCAAGCGGTTGTCTCGATAAAATTCAGTCATGTTTTGAGTTTCGATACCGAAAGTGCAGTTATAAGTGAGGCAACAGGTTATATTGTCGATCTGGAACGAGGTTTGATTTTGACGAATAGACATGTCGTCGGACCAGGTCCATTCTGTGGGTATGTCGTGTTCGACAATCACGAAGAAGCAATCATCAAGCCAATTTATCGTGATGACATTCACGATTTTGGCTTCTTACAATTCGACCCCCAAACGGTGAAGTACTTGAAGATAACCGCGTTGGAGTTGAAACCAGACTTGGCAAAAGTCGGTACTGAGATCAGAGTTGTTGGTAATGATGCCGGTGAGAAATTGTCAATCTTGTCAGGTTTCATTTCTCGTTTAGATAGAAATGCTCCCGACTATGGTGGTTTGAGTTATAATGATTTCAACACCGAGTATATCCAAGCTGCAGCATCTGCATCTGGGGGTTCCTCTGGTTCACCCGTTATCAATGAAGATGGTTATGTTGTTGCATTACAAGCAGGTGGAAGTTCAGAGGCATCTACCGATTTCTTCTTGCCAGTTTACAGACCCTTACGTGCATTGAAATGTATTCAAGAAGGATTGCCAATTACCAGAGGAGACATCCAAGTAGAATGGCTATTGAGACCTTTTGATGAGTGTCGAAGATTGGGTTTATCGCCCGAAGCGGAGGCCACAGCTAGACAATTATTTCCTGATAGAATTGGATTATTAGTTGCTGAGGTTATTTTACCAGAAGGACCAGGTGATGGTAAAATCAAGGAAGGCGACAACTTGATATCTATTAACGGTATTCCCGTCGCATCATTCATTCAAGTTGATGAAATTTTGGATTCAAATGTAGGGAATGAGCTAGAGTTTGTCATACAACGAAGTGGCAAAGAGATTCGTCAGAATATCAAAATTGGCGACTTACATGCTATCACTCCTGATAGATTTGTTGAAGTTGCTGGTGCATCTTTCAACAATTTGTCATACCAGCTAGCAAGAATATATTGCATTCCATTGAAAGGAGTTTACATCAGTCATGGTTCAGCATCTTTTGTATTCCCGATTGCAGAGAGGTCCGGATGGCTTTTAGAGTCGTTAGACGATAAACCAATTCCCGATTTGGATGCATTTATCGAAGTCATGAAAGCCATTCCTGATTGTTCAAAAGTAAATGTTGTTTATCGACACTTGACCGACTTGCACACTGATTATAACAAAGTCATATACATAGACAGACATTGGAATACGCCCTTCAGAATGGGTGTAAGAAATGATTCCACCGGGTTGTGGGATTTTACTGATTTGCAAGAATCTGCATTACCACCAATTCCAATAAAACCACAAACAGCTAAGTTTGTGGATTTGAAAGTTTCAGATGATGACCGAAAAGATTGTGCTTCGTTAACTAGGTCGTTGGTGCAAGTAAGATCTTACTTGCCAGTGCCAATGGATTCATATCAGTATTATCAGAAGTTAGGTTATGCTGTGGTTGTAGATGCTGAAAATGGTTATGTTTTAGTTTCCAGGAAGATAGTTCCACATGACTTGGTTGATATTCATGTGATCTTTGCTGAATCAATTGAGATTCCGGGTGAGGTTATTTTCTTACATCCTAATTTAAACTACGCAATCATCAAGTATGATCCTACGTTAGTGATTGCCCCCGTCCAAACTCCGAACTTTGGTACTACTCCTTTGAAGGCGAGTGATAAATCATTTTTCGTTGGTCACAACTACAATTTGAGATTGGTTACTGATGACGTGAAAGTTTCTAGTATCATATCGTTGAATATTCCACCATGTTCAGGGTCCCCACGCTACCGAGGAACAAACTTGGAGTGCATTTTATTGGATAGCAAGTTGTGTCATGAGTGTGATTCTGGGGTTCTTGTCGACAATGATGGAACTGTTCGCGCCTTTTGGTTGACCTACTTAGGCGATGTTCACCATGAAACTGATAAAGAGACCACCTATAGAATGGGATTGGATGTTACTGACGTTATGGGAGTTATTGATTCTTTGAGAAATAACAATCATCCTCCTAAATTGAGGTTAATCGAGGCAGAATTCTCGCCCATAACCATATTGTTGGCAAGAACCAAGGGTGTTTCTCAAGAATGGATCTCGAAATTCGAAAACACGACCAATGATCAAGTTTCGATCTTGACGGTGCACCGAGCATCGGCTGCATCGATGGACCGTCCAAGAATACCGTTGAAGAGTGGGGATACCGTGTTATCTGTCAATGGAAAATTAGTCGCCTCAATGAGAGATTTTGAGGTTGCACATCATGAAGAGAAGTTGAACTTCAAAATCATCAGACACAAGCAGGAAATGGACATTGAAGTTCCAACAATAGACACATTTAAATGTAACACCACGCATGTTGTATTCTGGGGAGGGGCAGTATTGCAAGCACCACATTTCAGTGTACGTCAACTAATGGAGAAGATACCATCAGAAGTATATGTTACCCGTAAGAGTGCGGGTGGTCCAGCTGAACAATATGGGATAATTGTCAATGGTTTCATAACTCACATCAATGACCAGGAAACCAAGGATATAGAAACGTTCATTAATGTCGTTAAGACTATACCTGACAATACCTACGTCAAGATCAGATCAATTTCATTCGACAATATCCCTTTCGCCATATCATTGCGAACCAACTATCATTATTTCCCAACTGGAGAACTCAAAAAGGATACAACCACTGGGAAATGGACAGAAATCGAATACAAACAATCGGAGACAAAGGTGGAGGTAATTAAGAACACGTAAATAGATAATTGACAACTATAAGTTGTCAAAAGGTACATTAGCATTCGTTAAACGTATTTTGTCGTCGACCTCAGTTTGTATTAATCGTTATTTATTATGGGTTATCTAGTTTATGTACAAGATGGATATGTGAAATACCATACAGCACAAAGAATCATTACAATGTGCTCTGGTAATATTGTTGGAAGATGCAGTATTGATTCAACATTGTAACGATCGAGTGATCTTCTTCAAGTGGTTACCTTTTTCAGTAACTTTCACAAACGGATCCAAATGACTCAAACTACTGGTGCTGAACCCACCATTGCCATGATTTCTCCCAGCTTGTTTCCTCTTGATACCCGTACCGGTTTTGATGAATCTTTTCATCACCGATTTGTGGGACTTCATTTTGTTTCTTGTCTGAATAAGCACATTAGCCGCTGGTTTCTTCATAAACACCGCTCTCGCACTTTGTATGAACGGACCCAACATACTTGTGCACAATACCAGACTCTATAGCGTTTAACTTGATGAAGAAAATCTGAAAAATCACTTTGGATCGCACACGCACTTTGTGGTTAATAATGAAGAATGCAGTTAATCGGTATCGTCGTCGCTGGAATAGTCACCTACTACACTGTTGTGGTTGGTTTCGGTCTTCTCTACATTCTTTTTTGAGGTTTGATTTTTAGCGTCGGTTTTAGTGATGGGTTTCACAATTTTTTTCGTGATTTTGGTTGATCTGTTGGGTATGGGGAAAGTTTTACAAGGAGTTTCAGTACTTTGTTTCAGTTTCAACTGCTGGAATCTAAGAATTTCATTCTTTTCATAAATCCTGCGTTTCTTCTCTTCGTCATGTTTCTTTTGCTGTAGTTGTTCATAGAATTTTGACGACTTCTCATCGAGCTTGTACCCGGTGTTCTGTGAGTCAAATTGGGCCTGAAATTGTTCTTGCTTGCGTTCTATAACGTGTTAGTAGCGGAAAGACCTGAAATAATCCAAATCACATACCTTTATCTTCTTTCAATTGATCATATAAACTCTTGCGTTCCTCTGGTTCGTGTTCAACAAAGGGAGCGGTCTCAACTACTGATTTACCTGTATCAACAGCATCTACCTTCTCCCCTTGCTTGACAAAATCTGGCATTACTCCGTAATACTTTTACTATCAATGTTGATGATTCAAAATCAGGGCATTATGCAGGTAGGGTATATGGAACTTGGCTGCAAAAACGAAAACACTATTGAACAGTGTTATGTTGTGATGGTAATGTTAAGGAAGCATGTTGATAACATTTAAGATTTGCACTATGCTGCCTCTGTGGAGCACTATACGTTTTGAGAGATCAATACTCAACTATAGGTTGTACTATATTTCTATATAGATGCTCCATTTATGGAGTCACACTAGATCAAATTCACCTGTACACTATGGTACGAACAAACTATCCTCTGATACTTGCAATTCCACCATTTTTCCAATTACAACTATTTCAAGTTTACGACTGTGGGATTGTTACTCGATCGGGGTTCTGCTCCGCGCTTTCAAGATTTGGCCGGGCCGTCAATCGTGGAAAACAACCAACCAAACACTTTCGTCGCTTCATTCGTTTCGGTTTGGCTATGGGTTTACCTTATAACAAGTTCATACTATTTGGTGATTCAATCACGGAGCAATCATCGATTTTGAACGAGGGTTATGGGTTACATCCTAGTTTACAGGAGTTGTATTGTCGCAAGTTGGATGTGATTGCTAGAGGGTACGGCGGTTACAACTCGACCCACGCCACAATGATACTACCGGAGATATTGCAATCGGAATTGAATAGCACTAAGGACAACATATCATTGATGACTATATTCTTTGGTACGAACGATGTGTGGAACTTTCAAGATGCCATCAATGAGATCCAGGCGGTATCGATCAACCAGTACGAGAAAAACTTGGTGAATCTCGTGGAGTTAGCACTCGCCAATAACATCAAAC